>CM064580.1:48144148-48258426 GCA_032716605.1 Paralithodes platypus
GTTGAGAGAGAGTGAGACAGGGTGTGTCTGTGTATATGTGTGAAGAGAGGGAATGAGCGAGCGTGCGTATATTTGTGTGTGTGTGTGGGTTTTTTTCTCTCGTATAGTACCTATCAGAACATAGGAATATATAAACCAGTCTGCATATATATATATATACTGTATATATATACATGTGGAAGACAAACATCAAAGCGTAAAGGAACATCTTTATTTTCTAAAACATGTGCGACGTTTCGACATCACCTTATGTCATTATCAAGCCTAAAAGAGATAAAAAGAACCTTAATTAAAAAGTTTGCCATTAAATATACAAATGTAAAATAGGTTAAACTATTATAATGTACCAAGAGGGAGAGCGAAACTGGGCAAAGGAAAGGTAGAAGACTGGGACAAATACTGAAATTTAAACTATGAAAATAATAAATGACTGACACATGTGGATTAAGAAGAAAAGAGAGACAAAAAAGGTGATAGATAAATTAAATTGTAGTGAATATCTTGCCAATTATTAAAAACAAAGTAAAGGAGAGGAGGACTGGTGAGTGCCTTGGTGATGGTGGGTGAGGAGAGACCCAGCTGTTACCCTGGCATTGTCGTCTGTTGTAGTGAATAATATGGAAACATTTCAGTTTTAGTAGAAGAGCCATGTTGTTCCACAGAGAGGAAGTTGGAGGAAAGGTCACGAATGTTACAGACATTGATAGATAGAGTAGCAGGTTAAAATCCAGGGCATTTATAGGATTCCAATCCAAGGGTCAATCTGATGGGGGCATTTTTGGTCACCCCCTCCCCCTATATATATATATATATATAATTAATACCCCATGCATATCAAGTCCTGTAATTAATTAATGTCCCCAACATTATTATTATTATAGCTAATGATCTAATTATGCTGTAATAATATGATATATCGTAATTATCACTTAAAACAGTATACATAATTAATCACTCCCGTAGATCTCGTGCTGCGATTACCATTCCTAATGCTAATATGTAGTGTATATTATGCAAATTATTATTGGTGACAATATATTCAGTACGATACAACACCTATACTTCATTTAATTTAAATTTGCATCCGGTCCCTAATGTATTTTGTATTGAGGCAGCTGAAGGGTTAGAAAACGGAAATATCTCAGGTTAAGGGGAGATAGTTGGTTTTTGTGGACCTCCTTCTCCCTCATGTTTAGCATATTATTGAGATTTGATGACGTTCGTTCCGTTTGTTTGGCGATTTGAGACCTTTCTCCTAATTTTTTTGTCAATTACGTGCAATTTAGGTGTCTATTTTTTCCTGGCGAGCGATAGCGAGCCTGTAGTTGTGGAGGAACTGGCCTTAGGCCATGACATATTTCTACCGAAAAATTTACAAATTTATCTCGCAGGGGGATCTAATGGATATTTTTTTTTAAGGTTGATGGAGGTCTAGGGAGGAAACTAAAAATATATATGAATGTATAATTAAATTGAACCCCCAGAATATCCACTGTGCCCTTAAATCGATTCTTCTTCACTTTGTGACATCTCCGTTAAATATTATTTATTTATGATATTTCTACTGAACTTCAGGTTCAGATACCATTCAATATCGTTGATTGAAAAATGTACTTGTAAATTCAATAAAGGAGGGCTAAATAAGAAACGATGAAGATATGTAAATTGATTAATACACTTTCGTCTGCCAACTAATCATATGCTTCGATAACAAATACTTGCGGGGCTTGATGCAAACTCAGTATGATGAACACAACACATACGGTACACAGATGAAAGAACTATAAAGAAAAACATATATTAAATAATACTCAATTAATATTACTACTACTACTACTACTACTACTACTACTACTACTATTACTACTACTACTACAAATAATAATAATAATAATAATAATAATAATAATAATAATAATAATAATAATAATATTAATAATCTTAATAAATAAAGGTCAATGTTTGTCAGTTACCCGACCTTTGTTATTAAACTCCTCCCACAGTTTTGGTGCCAGGTGGGAGTGTGGGGCACCGTTGGAAAGCCCAGGCTTTGGAGATGGTTTTAGGCGAGTTTAGTGGAAATCAGAGACACTTTTGTTTAATACAATTTTCGGCAGAACTTATGTAGAATACGGGAGCGAAAAAAATGCGAAAAAATGGCCGTTTGGGGCAGAAGGAGGCCTCCGATCGAAAAGGTGTATGGAACGAAAGTTGTTCGCAGCCCCCCAAAATGGGGGTACGGATGAGGTCAGATCCTAAATCGGAGGTCATTTAGCGGCCGAAATCGAGGTCGCCGTTTAATGAGGCACAGGGAGGTCGAGGCCGGTTATTATGGTAGTAGTAGTAGTATTGTGATGATTGTGGTAGTAGTGATTGATGATGGTGATTATGGTAGTAGTAGTGATGGTGATTATGGTGATTACCCGGGCAACGCCGGGTACCCCTGCTAGTAATACAAATAATATCAATAATAAACATAATAATAATACAAATAATAACAATAATAATAATAACACTAGTAATAACAATGATAATAATAAAAATAATAATAATACAAATAATAACAATAATAATAATAACACTAGTAATAACAATGATAATAATAACAATAATAATAGTACCTCCCCGCCAGTCCCTGAAGGAAATCATTCGATTATTGTCTATATGGCTTTCAAACTAATCTGATTTAACTGGCTGCCGGTCTTTAAATCAGATTACTTTGATAGCCATACGCATATGTTTGGAACTACATTGTTGACAGATTAAATATGAACAAAATCTCCACAGCACTCACTCTTGGGCAGTAATGAAATACCCCCCCCCCCCCCCCTCTCTCTCTCTCTCTCTCTCTCTCTCTCTCTCTCTCTCTCCTCTCTCTCTTTCTCTCCCAGCCATCCTTGGAAGTGATTGTGGTGCGCTCCGCTGTGTGTCTGCCTGCTGAGACCGGAACCCTTCCAGGAGGTCTAGGACCTAGAAGTCTTTTGCTGGGGACCCTAAATGGGCCTTGGTCTCTGGGTCTTCTCCTAGACGACCTACATGTGTGTGAATGAATATTTTATTGTATTTTGTTGCTTCTGTTCAAGCTCTGCCTCGAGTATATATATATATATATATATATATATATATATATATATATATACACATACACACACACACACACATATATATATTTATATTTGTATGTATCCCCACAGGTTCTATTATCAGTATTATATTTCAGTCTGAATATTCTTGATCATTATGTGTGAGTGTGTGAGTTTGAAGAGCTGTCGAATGTTAAGCATCAGGGGAGAGAGAGAGCTTCACTGTTATATAATATTAATACACTACTACTGGCCGGATTATAACGTTATACTCTTGGTCAACAGTCGTCCTCAGGTACCACACAGGAACACACGTACGTACATACACAAGCACAGGCATACACACACGCACACATTGACATACAGATACATACATAGATATAATAATACCTGATTATATATCACTAGTATATTACTGGTTGGCTTAATATTAGCTTCTTGGTCAACAGCCGACCTAAGCTACCACACACATACTCACAGACACACACACGCACACAGTCACATACGGATATATACGTTAATATTACACCGTTATATAATTTCAATACATTACTGGTTGGTTTAATATAAATTCCTAGGTCAACAGCCGTCCTAAGCTACCCACAGACACACACACACACACACTCATATAATATTACACATGTTGATACATTACTGGTTGGCTTAATATTAACTCATTGGTCAACAGCCGTTCTTAGCTAGTCTCGTGATAGCTGGTCCACGCACACAGGTATACATAAACATAAACATATATACACACATGCATACACAGACAGGTACACATATCTATATACGTACTGACTGACACACACACACACACACACACACACACACACACACACACACACACACACACACACACACACACACACACACACACACACACACACACAGCGCATGCATATAATCAATTAATTTATTTGTCATAATCTCGACATCAGTGTTTATATTCGTGAGTATTGTGTGTATCAGGCTGAGAGCTGAAGGGTGTTGGAATGTTGAGCATCGGGTGAGAGAGCTACATAGTTTATAATATTATTAACACAATACTTGGTCAACAGTTGTCCTCAGCCACCTTGATCCTGGGTATTAGAGACACTATTGAAGCAGAGATCGGCGAACCTCCGCCATTTTGGTGCCATAGAGAGATAGTGAGAGTGAGGTCTACTGTATATATATATATATATATATATATTTATAATATATATATTTATACTAGATATATATACTGTATATATACTAAAAACTATTTCTATTTATATATCATAATATTAACTACTTAGAGACAGGTTTAAAACAGCTAATCAATGGCTGACAATATATGAATGTTTTGGGTTACTTCCATATTATAAAATAAACAAATTTATATTTTCTATTTTTGGTTCACGAAATAGTAAATGGACTACATGACCCTCTCTCCTTCCCTCTCTGCTCCCCTCCCTCTCCTTCCACCCCCTTCCTGCCTCTCTCCATCCCTCCCTCTCCTTCCACCCCCTTCCTGCCTATCTGCTTCCCTCCCCCACCCCTCTCTCTCTCTCCCTCTACCCCCTTCCTGCCTCTCTCCATCCCTGCCTCTCTCCTTCCCTCTCTTTCTACTTCCACCCCTTCCTGCCTCTCTCCATCCCTCCCTCTCTCCCTCCTTCCTGCCTCTCTCCATCCCTGCCTCTCCTATCCTCTCTCTCTCTCTCCTTCCACCCCCTTCCTGCCTCTCTCCATCCCTCCCTCTCCTATCCTCTCTCCCTCTCCTTCCACCCCCTTCCTGCCTCTCTCCTTCCCTCTCTGCTACCCTCCCCCACCCCTCTCTCTCTCTCCCTCTACCCCCTTCCTGCCTCTCTCCTTCCCTCTCTTTCTACTTCCACCCCCTTCCTGCCTCTCTCCATCCCTCCCTCTCTCCCTCCTTCCTGCCTCTCTCCATCCCTGCCTCTCCTATCCTCTCTCTCTCTCTCCATCCCTCCCTCTCCTATCCTCTCTCCCTCTCCTTCCACCCCCTTCCTGCCTCTCTCCTTCCCTCTCTGCTACCCTCCCCCACCCCTCTCTCTCTCTCCCTCTACCCCCTTCCTGCCTCTCTCCTTCCCTCTCTTTCTACTTCCACCCCCTTCCTGCCTCTCTCCATCCCTCCCTCTCTCCCTCCTTCCACCCCCTTCCTGCCTCTCTCCATCCCTGCCTCTCCTATCCTCTCTCCCTCTCTCCCTTTCATATGGTCAGGCTCTTTGGCCTACCTATAATGAACAGGGTATAATGCCGAACTTTTAGCGGTCACAACCCTATCGGACAGTTAATAATATTAGAAGTCATTTCCGGTCTAATTGCCTGGCCGAGAAGTCTGGACGGACCGTCTCGGGGGGAACTCCTGCCCACGTTCTACTCCCTAGGCCCTAGGGGGTATGTAGGCGCTCTCGTTAGCAGCCTGGATCAGTCTGCCGAACCCTTAGGATAAGATTATTATTATTATTATTATTATTATTATTATTATTATTATACTCCCTATTATTATTATTATTATTATTATTATACTCTCACTCTCACACACTCTCTTTCTCTCTCTCTCACACCCCCGGTTTGTAAGGCGAGAAGTCTCATATCCTCAGCTTTATTAGGTGGGCTGCCAACACTTTTAAGCCACCACCACCACCGCTGCCACCGGGAGGAGGAAGAGGAGGAGGGTGCTGGAAAAGTTGGACCTAGACAAGAAACGCTACACTACACTATACTATAAGCAATAATGGGCTGGAGGAAACGGGCTGTAAAATTAAAAAGTAGAGCCTGGAAGAAAAACGCAACACTACACTATAAGCAATAATTGGTATAAAAATGGGCTGGAAGAAACGGGCTGTAAAATTAATAAGTAGGGCCTGGACGAGAAACACTACCCTACACTGTACTAGACACAATAATGGGTATGAAAAGGGGCTGGAGGAAACGGGCTGTAAAATTAAATAGTAGGACCAAGACGAGAAACACACTAGACACACTACTGAGAATGAAAAGGGTATACTGAAAAGAGTATACTGAAAAGAGTATACTGAAAAGAGTATACTGAAAAGAGTATACTGAAAAGAGTATACTGAAAAGAGTATACTGAAAAGAGTATACTGAAAAGAGTATACTGAAAAGAGTATACTGAAAAGAGTATACTGAAAAGAGTATACTGAAAAGAGTATACTGAAAAGAGTATACTGAAAAGAGTATACTGAAAAGGGTATACTGAAAAGTGTCTGTATTTTGTCCGAGGGAGGTATTTTTGTTACTCCCCTCTTCAGTGCCATTAGTTTGGAGATTTTCAGACTTTTTACACCACTAGTTTGGCAATGCTAAGACGCTTCTCCCAAGTCAGCCTTTGGCCGGGTGTTGTAATGCCTGATTCTAAGTAACACCCCGTTCTTAACATTAATCATCAATTACAAACCCCACTGTACTTGAATAAACTAATGAAAGCATATGGTCCTCCCGAGATTCGAACTCGGGACACTACACCCAGAACATAAGCACCTAAACCATTACACCACCAACACCCTTCTCTTCTACAGTATATCTAGCTGCCATTTTGTACCTCTCAGCCACAAACCAGCAATAGTTCTGCCCCCTTCCCATGGAATCACTTTCGCCGCTCTCCAGACCCTAATACCTGACCGTTTGCCCTTTATCTCACCTTTAACTAATCATACTCAAGTCGTTGGAATTATGTATAGCTAAACACATTTAAAGAAGCACAAAATAAAGCACTGATATATATTTATAATCAATAATTTTTTTAATGTAAGATCCCTACTTATGCAATATGATAAATAATATTTGTGTTATCGACATATATTTCTCAATTGTAATATTTTGAAGCATGTTATTAACCTCCGATTGGAACTGTTACAGTGAAGTTATGTGATATAGGTCAGTGTGTTGAACTTGGCAATTCCACAGTCTGGCGTACTTTGGTAAATAGGATCGTCTTGGTGGTGTGATGGTTAAGGTGTCTAACAAATCTGTATGTGATAACCCGGGTTCGAATCCTGGTGGATCACATATATGCTTTCATTAATTTCATTGGAGGTGTTTGGTGTTGTGGTGAAATTAATAAAAAATAGATTAGTGTTCTGTCCTATCAAATGGAACACTAACCGGATGATTCCGCGAGGACGCGGTTCTTGTTACATACATGGTAGGTTGGGTAATTGGTAGGAGCATGGCTGTTAGATGTGGAGCGTGCATTTTTAGGATTTTATATGTTACACATTAACCTGCCACATCCCGACGCTGTTGTAGATTAAAAACCCTTGCGACAGGATGCTCTTGTTCTTTGAGTTGAATCAAACCCTTGTATTTGGTCTCAAAGTTGCAAGTATGAGGGGGAACATTAGGACCATGCAAGAAGAGAGTATTCCTTTAATGGACGAACTTGAGATTTATTGAGAGTAGTGACACCTTTAGAGTCCCGGAGATGTGATATACGTCGAGTACAACCAACTTTCCATGCCACATTCTCTGTGATATCCTGAACATGGCTGGTGAAAGACAAAATAATTATCATCAACCTCTACACATAGAAGTGCCACTTGACTGCATCTGAACCTTCTTCCCACCAAGTTGAATATCTGGTGCTGAAGTTTCTTGTGATTAGCATAACTCTCTCTCTCTCTCCCTCTTTCTCTCGAACGAAAGAGAGAGAGAGAGAGAGAACAATTACATTAGGTCGCCTCTTAATCTGCGACGATTTTATTCTCCGAGACGCTCATCGTATGTTTTTTTTTTAGACTAGGTATCATTTTCGTAAATCTACGTTGAACTCTCTCTCTCTCTCTCTCTCTCTCTCTCTCTCTCTCTCTCTCTCTCTCTCTCATAGGTGCTGTACACCTATTTGTTTACAGCTAAATAAATACATCCCCCACCTAGCCCTATCCCCCAACATCAACCCCAACACAAACAAAATGCAGATCTATAACTTTGCTCTCTGATCCTTCAAGACGTTTAAGTCAACACAATGTGAAGTGATCCGTGGTGGTGGTGATAGTGGTGGTGATGGTAATGGTGGTGGTGGTGATGGTGGTAATGGTGGTGGTGGTGATGGTGGTAATGGTGGAGGTGGTGGTAGTCCTAAAATGTCATAACTAATGGGCCTAAACATTAAAGAGAAAGGGACCCCACACAAAACAAAAACCCACCCCTTAACCCACCCCTTAACCCCTTAAAACCCACCCCTTAACCCCTTAAAACCCACCCCTTAAAACCCACCCCTTAACCCCCACCCCTTAACCCCTTAAAACCCACCCCTTAACCCCTTAAAACCCACCCCTTAACCCCTTAAAACCCACCCCTTAACCCCTTAAAACCCACCCCTTAACCCCTTAAAACCCACCCCTTAACCCCTTAAAACCTTAAGGATTATGAAGTGTTTTGACCGTTTATTCTGGCTATTATTAGACGATTGTAATTCGATTAGGGAGGCTATATGGAAGTTAAAGGGTTACTTGAGACAGTCTTGACCCTTTTAATTCCCACAGATCCTTCCTAAGCTGTGTAAAATCGTCAAATTTCAGCCCGAATCAAGTTTATAAATGCGGTGTAGTCATTCATCCACCACAATGACTATTTTCGACTATTCTTTCAATGTTATCCTTTCCATTTTCCAGTATAGTATCCCATCCATTTTCTACGCTACTATCCTATCCATTGTGTATGTTACTATCCCATCCATTTGCTATATCACTATCCAATAAATGTTTTATTATACTATCTCATTAATTTTCTACGCTGCTATCCCATCCATTTTCTACGCTACTATCCCATCCATTTTCTACGCTACTATCCCATCCATTTTATATGTCACTATCCCATTTATTTTCTAAGTTACTATCCCATCCATTTGGTACTCTACTATCCCATCCATTTTCTACTCTACTATCCCATCCATTTTCTACTCTACTATCCCATCCATTTTCTAAGCTACTATCCCATCCATATTCTACTTTACTATCCCATCCATTTTCTACTCTACTATCCCATCCATATTCTACTTTACTATCCCATCCATTTTCTAAGCTACTATCCCATCCATATTCTACTTTACTATCAGTTCTATTTTCTACGCTACTATCCCATCCACTTTCCTCCACCACACTGTCTATTTTTCTACTACCCATTCTATATTATTCTATCCTTTCTATCTCCAACCATCCTTTTTATCCTTTCCACTATCCACTATCCAACACTCTTTCACCTTCCAACACCTTCGAATCCCTAGGCTACGGAGAGTCCGTGTCTGGAAAGCTTAAAAAATAATACACAAAAATCTGAAACCTATGAGGGAGCAGTGGAGACCTTATAGAAACAGAGACCGGCCAACTTCCGCCATATCGGTGATATTGGTGTATTATTATCCTCTCGTGACACTGACCATAAACAAAGATTCGGCAATACTGGTTCAGGATTATAGATTGGTGTTTGGAGATAAATGTTTCTTGATTGACAATAAATTATCCCCCCCGTCATTTGCTTCAGGAATATAGTTTGGTCTTTTGATATAAACTTGATCAACAATAAATTATCACCCTCCCTAGTTTCCTCCCTAGACCTCCATCAAACTTAAAAACAAATCCATTAGATCCCCCTTCTAGATTAATGTGTACATTTTTTGGTAGAAAAATTTCCCCGCCAAAAGGCCGGTTCTTCCCAAATTTCAGGCTGACTATCGTTCGCCAGGAAATAGATCGACACTTAAATAGCACGAACGGTCTTAATATTGACAAGGAAATGGGGCGGAAGGTCTTAAAATCGACAAACTAATAGGGCAAACATCCAAAAATCTGAAAACCAATGGGGATAAACATGAGGGAGTAGGGGATCTAGAAAAACGACCCATCTTCCCTTAATTCGTTCAAAATTATAGATTGTAATTTAGATATAAATTCTTCTTGATCGACAAGAAAACATCACACTCGTCATTTGATCATTCTGGCACCAAAATGGCGTCCAAAGAAAAAAGAAGTCCAGCTTCCCAGAAGCTGGGTGTGCTCAACTGCCTCCGGGGGTTCTTTACCCCTGCATAGCTTCTTGCTCTGTAAGGGGCACATTGCGTTCATGCATTGAGTATTGTTCACACGTGTGAGGAGGAGCCTCTCACACAGCACTTCTAGACAAAGTAAAAAGAAAGCCTTCCGTCTCATTAACCCACGTCCACTCACCAATTTTCTGCAGTCTCTCTCTCTCTCTCTTCGCCGCAATTTGCATATCTTTCACTATTCTATTGCTATTACAATAATCAGTGTTCCTCAGAGCTCTTTCAGTGTATACCACCCCCTCTTTGTAGAGCACGTGGCACCCATCTTGCAACATAATCTCACCCCTACACTGTGCAACTCTCCAACGCAAGAGTGAAACGTTGTTCTCAATATTTGTTTTATTCAACAGCTGAGCTCTGGAACTCTCTCCCAAAATAAGTCTTTCCCTCATCCTATGACTTAAATTGCTTCAAACTCCTGTGGCTCGAACGTCCCTTGATTTTGGCCCTGTCACTCGTTCAGCTCTGGGGGAGGCACTCATCACAGACAGTTCTGCCTTTTGTCTCCCTCACTCACATAGACAAAACAAATCTTACTATAGAACATCTAGATAGCATTGCTGGAAACGGTAGCACACACACACACACACACTCTCTCAAACGCCTGCAGTAGACCCAGTATTTCTTAACCGAAAAATGTACACAATTATCTTGAAAGGGGCTCAAGGGGGTGTAATTTTAAGCTTGATGGAGGTCTAGGGAAACAATTAAAGACCTGCCCTTGAGAAGCTCTTGTGTAGAGGAAGTCCATTAGATAGAAGAGGTGGGTAGTTCCTGTTTCCTTCCTGGAGCCTTAAGGGGGAGGTGTCGCTTTTTATGGACCCCCTTCTCCCTCATGTTTAGCATATTTGTTTTGAGGTTTTAAGACGTTTGTTCCGTTAGTTTGGCGATTTTGAGGACATTTCGCCTCATTTTGAAAAGTCTTAACATTGATAAAGAAATGGGGCGAAAGGTCTTAAAATTGCTAAACTAATAAACCGAACGTCTTATAATCTGAAAACCAATGGGGCTAAACATGAGGAAGAAGAGGGACGAGAAAAACGACCCCTCTCCCCTTAATGTCTACCCCTTTTCCTTCAGTAACATTCAGCTCCCATCAGTATAAGGAGAGATTTGTGTTAATTTATTAATTAATTTATATATATATATATATATATATATTATTATCTTTAGTTGTCTCCCAAGATCTCCGTCAAGCTTAAAAGATACCCCAAATACTCTCCATCGATATAAATGTGTACATTTTTCGGTAGAAGATTGTCCCAGATGAAGGCCGGTTCCTTTTAAGTTACCGGCTCGCTATTGCTCGTCAAGGAAAAGTCAACACGTAATGGCACAGGTCTTAAAATCGCCAAATAAATGGAGCGAACGTCCTAAAATCTCAAAACTAATGGGACTAAACATTAGGGAAAAGGGGGTCCAGGAAAAAACACACCTCCCCTTAACTCCATCCCTCGGGCAAGATTCTAATTACCTTAATATCAATAAAGGACGTCAATTAATTCCTTTCAAATCCAATACAAAAACTCTATCAACATTCAACACAAACACATTCAGTGACATTGAGCTCTTATTAATTTGATTTGATTTCCTCGAGTCCCACTGGAATTACCTTTAAGTCAGTAGAATATGTCATTTAATTCATTCAAAATAATTAATCCACCTCCTTTAATAACATTCAACTCATTCCATTTCTAAACAAATTCAGAGACATTCGACTTTTATCAACTTCACTCCATTTCCTCTAGTACCATTGCAATTACCTTTAAATCAGAAGAATATTAATTTAATTACTTTCAAATATAATCAACCATATTTAATAACATTCAACTCATTCCGTTTCTAAACAAAGTCAGTGACATTCGACTCCCATCGGTTTCACTCCATTTCCTCGGGTAGCATTGGAAGTACCTTTATATCAGTAGAATACGTCATTTATTCAATTCCAAGTGTATCCCACTCTTCTATTATCACTCAACATATTCCAGTTCTGACCCATTTGAATCAGCGACATTTAACTCCTACCAATTTCACTCCATTCCCTCGAGTAGCATTGTAATTACCTTCATGTCAGCAGAAGACGTCAGGTTATTGTGTTAGGAGAGGCGATTCAGAGCCAGCAACTGATTGGGTGATATGTGGAGAGAGAGAGAGAGAGAGAGAGAGAGAGAGAGAGAGAGAGAGAGAGAGAGAGAGAGAGAGAGAGAGAGAGAGAGAGAGAGAGAGAGAGAGAGAGAGAGAGAGCGCCACTGTGGAGCATTCAACTCTGAATACACAAACAGAATATTTAAAGCTATGTAAATATTTGTGTAAACAAGACGTTTTAAAAACTACTAAATACCAAATTGACAGCCCGTAAAAAAAAAAAAAAAATGTATATGGTGAAATAAAAGAGACTGGTGTATTCATATCTTTCGTGTTGAGCTGTGGTACTATTTGTTTTTAATGAGAGAGAGAGAGAGAGAGAGAGAGAGAGAGAGAGAGAGAGAGAGAGAGAGAGAGAGAGAGAGAGAGAGAGAGAGCTAAAGTGAGTTTTTTTCTTCTTCTAAGCAGTGTTAGCAATTGAAGGCGTAATTGATACACATAAACTGTGTTCTTCCGTTCATGTAATTTATTTAGAACACATAAACGATTACAACGCTATTATGTGTGCGCCATTTTTGTTCCAATTAAAGGGGTCTTTTGTTTTTCTTTTTTCTGGACCCCCATATCCTTCATGTTTAGCCCTATTAGTTTAGATATTTCAAGACGTTCGCCCCATTAGTTCGACGATTTTAAACCAATTTCCCCTATTTCCTTGCCAATATTAAGACCAATCGTGCCATTTAGGTGTTGACTTTTTCCTGACGAAAATAACGAGCCTAGAATTTAGGAGGAAGGCTTTGGCCAGGGCAATTTATCTCGAAAGGGGTCTTGGGGGCATTTTTTATTTTAACTCCATGGATGTCTAGGGAGGAAACTACGGCATTTAAACAAACCCATAAGAAAACAAATTCATTATAATCACCCCTTAATTGTTAAAAATCTTTGGAATAATCGACTTCGGAATGAGGCGAAATATATTATACTTTCTCTCTCTCTCTCTCCCTCTCTCTCTCTCTCTCTCTCTCTCTCTCTCTCTCTCTCTCTCTCTCTCTCCCGGCAAACCTCTGGTTGTCTCCATAGTAATATATTTCATTATAGGGGGATCCTTCCTTAGTCCCGCCATGCATCTCTCTCTCTCTCTCTCTCTCGCTCGCTCTCTTTCCCTCTCTTTCCCTCTCTCTCTCTCTCTCTCTCTCTCTCTCTCTCTCTCTCTCTCTCTCTCTCTCTCTCTCTCCCATAATTATAACAATAATAATGATGCTAATAATAAACAACGATGGCAGTCTGATAAGGTGAAAGCACACATTTTACAATTTAGTGGATGAACATTAGAAAATGATGATGTACACTCGGACACCATAGTCTCTAGCCCACCCCACTCTGGCACGAGGTGAGGCCAGGACCCTTTCTGGACGGTGGCCACAGTGATAGTTATGGCTGGGATTTGTGAGACAGAGAAACGCACACACGAACACAGCGTGAAGCATTTGGGACAGGATTCGAAGTCTTCAAATGCTTCACACTGTGCTCGTTTGTGCTCTCTCTCAAACCACACCCCTCACCATCACTGTGGGCCGCCATCCAGAAAGGGTCCTGGCCTCACCTTTTGCCAGAGTGGGGTGGGCTAGAGACTATGGTATCCGAGTGTACATTACCATAAATATGAACATTTTACTCTCAGCTTTCAATGTATGAGTATAATAATGAGTATACAAAAATGAGTGCATACCCATATACCCTTCCAAAGATATGTTGATAAGTGTAAAATAAAATCACCATCAATATACCCAAACATTTGATATACCTTCCTCACACCTTTTTTATATCCTTGGCCTTTTTTTTTTTTTTTTTCTTTTTTTTTTACAGTCGACCCTTGTCACCTGTTGTCAGAGTTCCTCCATCCACCACACCCACTCCTCTCTCCCTTCCCACACACTCCATTGCTATTCTGGGTCCTGCAAGCTAGTTTTTCTTTTTCATCCAAGTGGAGATTGATTGCAGAAGGCCGGCCGGCCGGCCTCTCTCTCTCTCTCTCTCTCTCTCTCTCTCTCGCTCGCTCGCGCTCGCGCTCGCGCTCGCTCTCGCTCTCTCTCTCTCTCTCTCTCTCGTATGTATATATACACACACATAAAGGAGTAGAAAGAAGTACAAAGGAAATCAAGCAACAACGGGTATAACGACCCCTCTAGGCTGCTTGTCCTCCAAAACAATGATGATCAAGTGTCCAAACAGTGGTTTAGAGTGGGCAAGAGAAAATTGGAGAGCGAAGTACTGCCCTGGAACTAATGTCCGTGTCAGGACTACGCAATGTTATTAGGGGACAGATGGGTTAGTAACACAACACAGTTATAAGTGAAAGTTCGTGTAGGCTATCTGGAAAAAATAGAGTATAACATCTTAGTCATTGTAAACACAATAATCCTTGATGGACCTGTGGGGGGAAAAATAAAGTTATTAATTTACAAACGCAGTCAGTCGCAGGTTTGAGGCAAGATGTTTGTCTAGACGAAGTTTTTAAAAATCAACGGTGCTGCAGTCTATAACGTCTCGGGGAAGCCCATTCCACACGTTGGCAACTTGATTGAAGAAGAAATTCTTGGATTCGTGTGAGTTAAAAGATTTACCAATAATTTTGCAACCATTTCCCCGCGTGTAATTAGATCGGTTGATAGCGAAGTACTTACTACAGTTCATATTGTTGATGCCTTTGATAATTTTGAACACTTGAATTAAGTCGCCTCTTAATCTGCGTTGTGTTAAAGGGATTTTTTTTTAATTATCTAAGACGCTGCTCGTATGGTTTGTTCTTTAGGCTAGGTATCATTTTGGTAACTCTACGTTGAACTCGTTCTAGTTTGTCTATATATTTTTGGTAATAAGGGCACCAGGATTGAACACAGTATTCCAGAAGAGGGCGGACTAAGGAATTGTAAAGAGTTAGGATTACATCTTTGGATTATGTTCAAATAACCTGCCTATAAAGTCAATTATTTTGTTTGCCTTCTTAACAAATTCTATACATTTTTAACTGGGATTTAGTTTACTCGATAGTGTTACTCCCAAATCAGTTTCTCTGTCTACACTCTTAAGCTGGGTGCCATTCATCGAATAGCTTGCTTTCTCATTTCGGTTTCCGATATGTAGTACTTTACATTTACATCTATCATCCTACAAGGGTACAAGGTTACAAAAGGCCGCGTCTACACACACACACACACACACACACACACACACACACACACACACACACACACACACACACACACACACACACGAATCACAGACTATTTTTTCTCTCTCTCTCTCTCTCTCTAACTCTCTTTTATATCTGACACACACACACACACACGACCCACACAGAGCACTGTTTTTCTCCTCCTTCTATCTCACTCACTCTCTCTCTAACACACACACACACACACACACACACACACACACACACACACACATACTCACTCACAGCCCACACAGACCTCTCTTTTTCTCCTCCTCTCTCTCTCTCTCTCTGTGCCAAGCCTTCGCCCGTCTCCATTTCCCAGAGTGCCAAGGATCAGGGGCCCAAATGGTCCCTGCATGGCGTACCAATCCCGGGATCACTCGGCAGAAAGGTTTGTATGCCTGGGTGTCTATTGGTGTGGGACCTTCTATGCCTACACATTAAGGGGGGGTCACCGGCTTTTTTATCTCTTTCTCTCCTTGTCTCTCTTTCCCTGGCTTGTATCCATTCGGCCCCATTCAGCCAACTGTTTTAATACGTATATTCCCATCCAGGTGTCGATTTCTTCCTGGCGAGCGATAGCGAGCCAGCATTGTATTGAAAAATCCGGGGAGAAATTTTTCTATCGAAAAATTTACAAATTTAGCTTGCTGTCAAAACAAAAAAAATATATATGCTGGCTCGCTACCGCTCGCCAGGAAAATATTGACACCTGGATGGGGGTAAACGTCTTAAAACAGTAGGCTGAATGGGGCCGAATGGATAAAAGCCAAAGAGAGAGGGAGAGAAAGAGAAAGATAGCGAGGTGGGCTCCCTTAATACACACATACACACAGACAGACCCAGACATACACACACACACATTCACCAAAACACCCACACATGTTACAAAGGAGTACAAAGGAAATCAAGCAACAACAGACCTAGTGACCCCCTCTAGCCTGCTTGTCCTCCAAAACACTGAGGATCAAGAGTCCAAACAGTGGTTTAGAGTGGGTAAGGGAAAATTGGAAAGGGAGCTACTGCCCTGGAACTAATGTCCGTGGCAGGATTAGGAAGTTAGTAGGGGACAGATTGGTTAGTAACATAACACAGTTATAAGTGATCTTTCGTATATCTGGGAAAAAGAGAGTAACGTCTTAATAATATACAGTATATACGCAATAATCCTTGATGAGTCTGAGGGGGGCATAAAATAAATGTATTAATTTACAAACGCAGTCATCCGCGGGTTTGATGCAAGATATTTGTCTAGGCGAAGTTTAAAAGAAACAACGGTGCTGCAGTCTATAACGCCTCGGGGAAGCCCATTCCACAAGTTGACAACTCGATTGAAGAAGAAATTCCTAGATTCGTGTGAGTTAAAAGATTTACCAATCATTTTGCAACCGTTTCCCCCCGTGTAAAATTAGATTGGTTGATAGTGAAGTACTTACTACAGTTCATATTGTCGATACCTTTGATGATTTTGAACACTTGAATTAAGTCGCCTCTTAATCTACACTGGGTTAAAGGAAATAGATTTAATTCTCTAAGACGCTCTTCCTATGGTTTGTTCTTTAGGCTAGGTATCATTTTGGTAACTCTACGTTGAACTCGTTTTAGCTTGGCTATATCTTTTTGGTAATAAGGGCACCAGGATTGAATGCAGTATTCCAGAAGAGGGCGGACTAAGGAATTATAAAGAGTTAGGATGACTTCTTTGGATTTATGCTCAAATGACCTGCCTATAAAGCCAATTATTTTGTTTGCCTTCTTAACAACTTCCGAACATTGTTGACTCGGTTTTAGGTTACTCGATATTGTTACTCCCAGATCGGTTTCTCTGTCTACACTCTTAACCTAAGTGTAGATTGCTTTCTGTTTTGTCCATTGTTTTGTCCATTGGGTTTTTGTCCATTGGGGTTTTGTCCATGGGGGTTTTGTCCATTGGGTTTTTGTCCATTGGGGTTTTGTCCATTGTGGTTTTGTCCATTGGATTTTATTCCATTGGGTTTTTGTCCATTGGGGTTTTGTCCGTTGGATTTTTGTCCATTGGGGTTTTGTCCATTGGGGTTTTGTCCATTGGGGTTTTGTCCATTGGGGTTTAGTCCATTGGGTTTTTGTCCATTGGGGTTTTGTCCATTGGGGTTTTGTCTGTTGGATGTTTGCCATGAAACTTCGAAGGGTATAACGACCTTCCATGACTAAAGTTAAATTGGATCTAAACTGTGGCTGGTCTTTTTGTTTCCACTCATTAATTTGGCAATTTCAAGACTCCTCGCCCCATTAGTTTGACAGTTATAACAAGTATCGTTCTATTCAGATGTCATCCTTTTTCTGGCGAGCATTAGCGAGCCTGCAATTTGGGAAACCGGACATTTCTCTACCCAAAAAATGCACAAATTTAGCTTGAAGAGGGGAAGTCGTTGGTCAAGAAGGCAAGCTGATTAAATGCTCGAATATTGAAGACAAAAAAAAAACAAAAAAGCAAAACACCTCACTATCCTCAGAAATAATGAACAAAAAGACAGCCCCCCGAAATTCCGGATGAGCTAGAAGAAAGTGGTTGTCCTCGATATCGAAGGGAATACCGGACCTTCCACGACTAAAGTTTAATTGAAAAGCTGAGCCGAAGGAAGTCGTGGGATAAAAGCTTCCTCGCAAAATTGAACTGCAACCTTTTTTGCATCCTTATTAATTTTTAGGTCCTCTCCTTCTCTTGTTCCTTTCTCCAACTCCTACTCTCTCTTTTCCTTCTTCTCTTCCTTCCCCTCCTCCTCTTCTTCTTCTTCCTCCTCCTGTTCCTCTTTCTCCACCTCCTCCTCTCTCTCCTCAGTCCTTCCTCCTCCTCCTCCTCCTCCTCCCTTGATGACCGTGCCTCTCTCGCCTTGTGTCGGAGTAGAATCTGTTTTGGTCAGCATATTTTGGAGTTTTAATCCGTTTGGCGAAGTTCTTATCATTGAGTTTTAATCTGCTTTGGGAGATTAACCTTCGATCAGACGGCGATTCGCTTTAAGGGAGCCCACCTCACTTTGTTTTCTTCTTCTCTCCCTCTCTCTTTGGCTTGTATCCATTCGGCCCCATTCAGCCTACTGTTTTAAGACGTTTATCCCCATCCAGGTGTCAATATTTTCCTGGCAAGCGGTAGCGAGCCAGCATATATATATTTTTGTTTATATCTATTGCTTGACGCCGTGATCCCCGAAGGGGATAGAAATATGTCTCCGGCGAAGCCGGCTTTCTTCATACAATGCTGGCTCGGTATCGCTCGCCAGGAAGAAATCGACATCTGGATGGGGATAAACGTCTTAAAACAGTTGGCTGAATGGGGCCAAATGGATACAAGCCAAAGAGAGACGGAGAGAAAGAGAGAACAAGCGAGGTGGGCTCCCTTAATGAATGCTATGACTTAAGTGGTTTTACTCCATCCTACAAGGACGACAGGTCGAAGAGTTCTGCGACAGAATCCCAAATCAACGAAAAAGATTTTGCATCCCAGGAGCTGGACTGGACGACATTGTGGAAGCCTTCGAAGATACCACAAAGGATGTAAATGAAAATACCCTTTTTGTCATCAATGCTGGTTCAAATGACGTCATGCGCACCAGATCCGAAGAGTTGATGGAGAAATATCGCAAGATGATCCAGCACTACAAAAACAAGTCAAGGAATATCATCATCTCAGGCATTCTCCCCAAGATCGACGCACCTGACAAATTCTACGACAAGGCCTTCAGCACAAATAGCCGACTAAAATATTTGTGTCTGAGGGAAGAAGTTGAATTCATCAACCTCTGGGACTTCTACAACCAGCCTACTCTGTTCCGCAAGGATGGCACTCATCTAAACCCTGTGGGTTCAGCACGCATGGGTCGTCTCCTACACGAAGCAGTCCGCAGCCATGGATCAAAAAACGCCATCCGAGAAGAAGCAGCAGTGACATAAATCATCCAACGCCAAGCAAAAAACAGAGGCAACCGAGGACCACCAGCGATAAGGACCGAAGACAGCGAGGACCGAGGACAGCCATGAACATAAATGTAGATCCGACAAGAACCAAAAATATTATTAAAGAGCGTTCCGTGAGTTCTAAAATAAAAAATTTAAAGGTTTTCTATGCAAACGCTCGTAGCATACGCAATAAATTTTCAGATTTAGAGGAGATAGTATTTACAGAAAATTATGATGTGATTGGCATAACAGAATCTTGGCTCAATACAGAAGATAGAGACTTTTTAGCAGAGTATTCACTTCCCGGTTATGTAATGTTTGAGAAAAGCCGAATAAATCGAAATGGAGGTGGCGTTTTACTTTATATCAAAGAAAGTCTTAACCCTACCCTCTTGTCAAAACCTCAAATTGTGAACGTCGACACATCTTTTGTGCTAATAAAGAATAATAAAGGTACAAAAATAATACTTGCGTTAATATACAGACCTCCAGCTCAATCAGTGCAAACTGACCGAGAAATTTACGAACAAATTGCAGATGTAAGTAACTCAAAAGATACCGTAATTTTTGGCGACTTTAATTTACCTGTTACCAAGTGGGGCGATACTCTTACTTCACACTCCGGACATGACTTGTATACGAAATTGCAAGAGAGTTCGCTTTATCAATTTGTTCGAACGCCGACCCGTGGTAATAACGTTCTTGACATTGTACTTGCAACAAAAGAAGAATTAATAGAGAATTTGAATGTTGGTGATGAATTCAGTAACAGCGACCATCGTACGATAACTTTCACTTTAAAGTTTACTAGTAACGAACCAAATAGTAACATCGAAAAAGTCCCTAATTTCAAGAAAGCAAATTTCCATAAACTTAGAGCTATGTTTAAAGAAACTGACTGGAGCTTTTAATTAACAATAACGACATAAATACATCTTGGAAGTTATTCGAAACCACTTACCTAAAAGCAGTGCAAGACTGCATACCATCGAAAATACGGCGTCCAGGCCATAATAATAAGCCCAAATGGTGGAATAAAGATATTTCAAACTGCCTGCTTGCTAAAAAATTTGCTAATGATAGATTAAAATCCTCACAAAATGACGAAGAACGGGTGAAATTTGTAGAGCTACGACGCAAAGCCAAAAAGTTAATTAAGCAAAGTAAAAAGACCTTAGAGTTACATATTGGGAATCAAAGTAAAACAAACCCGAAAGAATTCTATAGTTATATTAGAAAGAAAAAAGTAGTTACTTCAACTGTTCGACGGTTAGTCGATGAAAATGGAGAATACACCAAAGACGAAGTACAAATGAGTAATGCCCTCAATACCTTCTTTGCATCAGTTTTTACAACAGAAGACCTCAGTGATATCCCTACACCATCGCCGATTCAGATTGATAATTCAGATGTTCTAAGCAATATCACCGTTACAGAGAGAGAAGTATTGAATTGTTTAGATAAACTCAAGGTAAATAAAACGCCTGGACCTGATACAATCTCGCCTAGAGTTCTAAAGGAAGCTAAGGATGAGCTCTCCAAACCACTGACATTACTATTCAATAAATCCTTGCAGTCTGGAACTGATCAGTGGAAGCTAGCCAACGTAACACCGATATTCAAAAAAGGCAGCAAATCCCTACCCAGTAACTATCGTCCAATTAGCTTAACCTCAGTTGTATGTAAAATGCTAGAAACGGTCATACGAGACAGACTCGTAAATCACTTAGAGGAAAATAACATACTTAAAGATACTCAACACGGCTTTCGTAAAAAACGTTCCTGTTTAACAAACCTCTTAGACTTCTTCCACGATATCCTCAACCTCTACGATGAGAGTAAAGCTGTAGATATTATATACCTTGATTTTCAAAAGGCCTTTGACAAAGTTCCCCACAAACGTTTACTGCTAAAACTAAAAGCGCATGGAATACAAGACGGTGTGTTGAAATGGATAGAAAATTGGCTCAGCGACAGAAAGCAAAGAGTAGTCATAAACGGTAAGGCATCTAAATGGACCAATGTAAGTAGCGGAGTACCCCAGGGATCGGTACTAGGACCAATTCTCTTTCTAATTTACATCAACGACATAGATGAGGGTCTCACCTGTACAATCTCAAAATTTGCTGACGATACAAAAATTGCAAATAGCGTACTCTCAAAAGAACAAATTGACGATATGCAACACAATCTAGATAAATTGTCATGTTGGGCCCAAATTTGGCAAATGAGTTTCAATGTGGATAAATGTACAGTACTACATATCGGATACCTAAATGAGAAAGCAAACTATTCGATGAATGGCACTCAGCTTAAGAATGTAAACAGAGAAACCGATCTGGGAGTAACAATATCGAGTAACCTAAAACCGAGTCAACAATGTTCAGAAGTTGTTAAGAAGGCAAACAAAATAAATGGCTTTATAGGCAGGTCATTTGAGCATCAATCCAAAGAAAGTTATCCTAACCCTTTACAATTCCTTAGTCCGCCCTCTTTTGGAATACTGCGTTCAATCCTGGTGCCCTTATTACCAAAAAGATATAAACAAGCTAGAACGAGTTCAACGTAGAGTTACCAAAATGATACCTAGCCTAAAGAACAAACCATACGAAGAGCGTCTTAGAGAATTAAATCTATTTCCTTTAACCCAGCGCAGATTAAGAGGTGACTTAATTCAAGTGTTCAAAATCATCAAAGGCATCGACAATATGGACTGTAGTAAGTACTTCACTATCGACCAATCTAATTACACGCGGGGAAACGGTTGCAAAATTATTGGTAAATCTTGTAACTCACACGAATGTAAGAATTTCTTCTTCAATCGAGTTGTCAACTTGTGGAGTGGGCTTCCCCGAAACGTTATAGACTGCATCACCGTTGATTCATTTAAACTCCGCCTAGACAAATATCTCGCATCAAACCCGCGACTGACTGCGTTTGTAAATTAATAACTTTATTTTATCCCCTCTCAGTTACTAACCCATCTGTCCCCTACTAACTTCCTAATCCTGCCACGTACATTAGTTCCAGGGCAGTAATTCCCTTTCCAATGTTCCCTTACCCACTCTAAACCACTGTTTGGACACTTGATCCTCAGTGTTTTGGAGGACAAGCAACCTAGAAGGGTCACTAGATCTGTTGTTGCTTGATTTCCTTTGTACTTCCTTTGTACTCATCTTAACCCTTTCAGTTCCATTGACGTCTATTTTATTTTTTATTTTTTGTTCATGGTGGGATGGTGGTATTACGAATTCAGTACCGGTAACGTCACTCTTATTATATTCTGAGTACTATTGGACGATTTTATCCAGCTTAGGAAGGACGTCTACCCATTAAAAGGCTACAGACCACAATTAGACGATTTTATAAAGCCTAGCATTGGATATCAGGATATTATGATTTCAGTCTGTTATTAAAGTAAGCTCTTACATCAGACGACGAATTGTTCTTTTTTTCTTCATGTTTCTACCAGGTTGCGTTATTCAGCTTACGATCGACCTCTTTGAATTTAAGTGCAAAACATCCTCAATTAACCCTCTAACTCTCCAATTTCTGTTTCTAGGAGTTCGGTAGGAACAGAAGCAAGCTTGGGAGATCAGCATTTGGTCCGTTTTGGGTGGTTTTGATTAGTTTCGGGAGGATATTTCGATTAGGTATTGGTAATCCAGAAGGGTTGATAGCCTCTGAAGTCCTATTTTAACCCGTTCAGTACCGGTGACATCCTTTTAATTATATTCTGGCAATGACTAGACGATTGTATTCAGCTTAGGAAGGAGCTCTAGCAATAATAAGTCTTCAAACTCTCTCAACTAACCCTTTTAACTACAACAGATCTTTCTCAAGCTGCATAGTATCGTCTAAATACAGCTTGAATGAAACATAACATACGTCGCTGCTACTCAAAGCGTTAACCCTCTCCGACATATGACGCGATTTTGAGCCTATTGGGGATACTTTAAAGCCTTTGTTACCATCAGGGGTATTCAGAAATCTTTAGTTTAGTTACTTCAACCTCTGCAGTTGTCTTTGAGTTAGCTGTGGGCAGAAAACACATTTTGGAGAGGTAATTATAAGAGTGAGAGAACTCTATTTCTTATTGCTAATCTGGCAACCTCTGCGTCATAAATGCGTGAAAGTGTTAACTAACTAACTATTATGGCATCCGAGTGTATCACAGGGTCTCTAGCACATTTCTCCAGCAATATCCCCAGTGTTGTCCATGGTGAAGTTATTGCCACAGGTACTATGTTACCGGAGGGGTTTATTGGATTTTGTGTTTACTTTGAGTGTAAACTGTTAACCCACACAGTACCGGTGATGTATTTTTTATTATATTGTGGCCACTATTAGACAATTGTATTCAGCTTAGGAAGGACCTCTAGCTATAATCAGGCTGCAAACTATCTCAACCAACCCTTTTAACTACCGCAGATCCTTCTTAAGTTGCATAATATCGTCTAAATATAGCTAGAATAAAAAATAACACACGTCACTGGTACTCAACGGGTTAAACCCCTTTCAGTACCGATAACGTCTCCTTTAATTGGATTTCAGCTCCATTTAAACGACTTTATAAAGGTTAGGACAGATATATGGTAGCTAAAACGCTTAATTGCGATAGTCTGTAACCTTTCAATCGATAGACGTCCTTCCTAGCCTGAATATAATATAATAGTTGCCAGAATAAAATGAAACAGATGTCACCGGTACCGCATGGGAGAAAAGGGTATATTTTATTATTATTATTATTATTATTATTATTATTATTATTATTATTATTATTATTTATTTGTTTATCTTTATTATATTTTTCCGCTCAAGGCGTCCATGAAACATAATACAAGACCCCCCTTCGAGATAAATTGTCCAATTTTCGGTAGAAAAATGCTCCAGCCTTTTGGTCGGTTCCTCCGCAATAAATTGCCAGGACAAAAATGGACACTTAATGGTACGAAAGATCTTAATATTGACAAAGAAACGGAACAAAAGGTCTTAAAATCACCAAGCAAATAGGGCGAATGTCTTAAAAATTCAAAACGAATGGGCCTAATCACGAGGCAGAAGGCGGTCCAGGAAAAAAATAAAAAACAAAACTGTCTTGATAGCGTAATGCTTAGTGTGCGGAATTTCGGTGTGAGTATCCTAGGTTCGAGTCCATGGAGTACCACATGTATTCATTACTTTCACTGATTTCATTAGTTAGGTTTATTTTTAAATTAATTGGTGGGTTGGTGAAAACAAGTATGAATTTAGTGTTTGGGGGTAATATACAGATTTTGTGTGTTGCTGAAAGTGAAATATAACGAATAATCTGCTTCTATATATTGTCAGCCATTCTTTGTTTAACCCATGCAGTACCGGTGACGCCCTTTGCATTACATTCTGGCAACTATTAGGCAATTTTACTCAGCTTAGATAAGACGTCTACCAATGAAAAGACTACAGACTGTTTCAAATAATCCTTTTAGCTACCATATATCCTTCCTAACTTCATAAATTAGTCTAAATACAGCTGAAATATGAAAAAAAACAAGACGTTATTGGTACTGGAAGGGTTACGGATGTCACACGAACGCTTATTCCGGCAATTTGTCTATGAGCAAGATTAGTTTTATACTATTTTCAGGCTATTTCGCATTGGAATCAGAAACCAGATCGAAGGTAATTATGTTAGGTGGCTTAATTCTTATGGAACGTATATTTATAAGCTGTCAGACAACAATTGCCCGTAAAAAATGACGAAAAATTGCTCCTGTGACACCGCCTTAACCCCTTGAAGCTCTGACACGTTTTAGCAGTATATTTTGGCTATCATTAGACGATTTTATGCGGCTTAGGAAGGATCCGTGGGTATTAAAAGGGTAAAGACTATCTCAATCAACCCTCTGACGTCCATATACCCTTCCTAATCTGAATAAAATCGTCTAATAATTACCAGAAAACAAAACAGAAATGCGTATTGGAGCTTGAAAGGGTTAATTTCAAAAGAAGGGCGGATAGTTTGCTCACTCCAAGCAATGTATATATGTGGTATATGTGGTATATGTGGTATATGTGGTATATGTGGTATATTTATGTATATCAGTGTTTTGTTTTGTTGTCCATGTAGTGTGTCTTATTGGAATGGGCCACAGGGTCTTTGAGATACTAACTTTATTTGTAACGCTCTCTTTGTTTATAGGCCTTTCACAACCACATACACACACTCTTTCTCACACACACAGACAGAGAATATGCCTTTCACACACTCTCTCTCTCTCTCTCACACACACACACACACACACACATTACCCTCACCTAACCATTGCATCTCGGGTATGGCTTCGTTCATCTCCCTTCCTCCTTCCTATTATTCCTGGTCACGCATTACACACACACACACACACACAGACACATACACAGACACACACATACATATATATATATATATATATATATATATATATATATATATATATATATATACACACACACACACACACACACAGACCCATATTACCCTTACCAAACACATATGGGCCGATCGACTTTTTGCAGACTCCCATTTTCTTATGTTCTTATATGCCCCTTACCTCCATGCTAATAATTTCCAGTTCACCTTTCCTTCCTCTATATCCTGGTTACGTATTACACACACACACACACATACACAGACACACACATACATATACAGTACACACACACACACACACACATGACCCTTACCTAACCATACTAATAATGTCCAGTTCACCTTTCCTTCACCTACCTTTCTCTTTCCTTCACCTACCTTCCTCCTTCCTCAACTCCTTTCTGTACCAGCGACATCATCTTAATTTTATACTAGCTATATTTAGACGATTTTGTGCAGCTTAAGAAGGATTTGTGGTAGTAAATACGGTTAAGTGACATAGTTCGAAGCCTGTTAATAGCTGGAGGCCCTTGCTAAACTGAATACAATCGCCTAATAGTTGCTGGAATATCCTAAAAACATGTCACCGGTAATGGTAGAAATTTGAGAAAAATCCATACATAAATAACCCGTCTATGGGTGATTTAGAAGTTTTCAAAATCAAAATCAAAATTAGGCGTATTGGGCCTACAAAATGGTCTAAATCCAAACATTTATATACCGTTGGAATCGCAACGACGAGACGAATTCATATATACCCTTGAAAACACACAATTCGAACATGACCTGCCAAGGCACTCTGCTTCACCTGGACCCAAGTGTTTTCAACAAATATTGTTTGATTCTGGGCGAATAGCTGGATGAAAATGAAATATACGGCCATGTTTGGAAGCGGAGCGGCGAGAGAAATCGAATGATACCAAGTAGAATTAATTTGGACTTTTAGTTTGGGCTACAGAAGACTTTTAACGTTGAAAAAGTGTTCATTTCGGGCTTTTCTGCAAGTCAAATCAAAACGAAATCCTAAAGTACTAGTCCGATTTGAATTATGTTTGTGCCATTGGATTCAGCGGGTGAAACTTTACTTGTGGTAGACGTTTGAGCAAAATCCACACATAAATAACCCGTCTATGGGTGATTTTGAAGTTTTCAAAATCAAAATCAAAATTAGGCGTATTGGGCCTACAAAATGGTCTAAATCCAAACATGTATATACCATTGAATCGCAACGACACGACGAATTCATAATACCCTTGAAAACACAAAATTCGAACATGACCTGCCAAGGTATTCTGCTTCGCCTGGACTAAATAAAACACAAGTGTTTTCAAAACATATTGTTTGATTTTGGGCGAATGGCTGGACGAAAATGAAATCTACGACCATTTATGGAAGCTGTTGGGCGAGAGAAATCGAATGACACCAAGTAGAATTAATTTGGCCTTTTAGTTTGGGCTACAGAAGACTTTCACCAGAAAAAATTTGCTCATGGAAAATTGACGGAAAAAGCGCTCGTGTGACAGCGGCTTAAGGTAAGAGGCTAAGAGCAAAACAAAATACATACAAATATATAAATAAATTAACATAAGACAAGAATACAGTAATCGATAAGTAGAATACCCGACGTCACTTCTACAAATAGACTACCCTATTATTTATGGTACCAGCAGATTAGGCCATTGGTCAAGGCTAGGGTGGTTTGATTAGGATAGAAAAGTAATCAAAGTGGGATGGGTTAACATAAATGAACATAATATAGCCTATCCCACCATAATATAGCCTATCCCACCATACTATAGCCTATCCCACCATAATATAGCCTATCCCACCATAATATAGCCTATCCCATAATATAGCCTATCCCACCATAATATAGCCTATCCCACCATAATATAGCCTATCCCACCATAATATAGCCTATCCCACCATAATATAGCCTATCCCACCATAACTACTATATGTTGACTAATCTTACGGCTAACCCTATCTGAACATATGTTGTAGGCTGGGCTATATACTTTTAGCCTATATCACAATTATCACACAAATAAGAAATTGGGAGATACGAAGCATGGAGTTAAGAAGCGGTGTTGGATGGGAGGGGAGTCGATTGACTGGGGACAGGTACAGGTGCATGGGGGCGATTCATTTGTGGTCACCACTTCGTCGTCTGGCAATAGATAGATAGATAGGCCTACCTCTGGCTAATCGAAAATGGAGATAACATGCAATTAACTATAACAAACGTTAAAGTAATAAGCTGATATAAAGCTGAATATTTGTATTGAAATGATTCTATGAAGATAGGCCCAATCTATTACATTGGGAAGTGTTTGTAGTTGGGAATTAAATTAATAAAATTACATTATTTACCCCTTCTGTACCGGCGCTGTCTTTTTAACTTTATTCAGGCTACTATTATACGATTTTATTGTTTAAAAAGGGCCTTCAGCACCAGCAATTAACAGGCTTCGAACTATCTCACGTAGCCCTTTTAACTACCACAGAGCCTTCTTAAACTGCACAAAATCATCTAAATACAACTACAATATAACTAGAAAGACGTCGTGAGTACAGAAGGGGTTAAGGAGAATAAGACTGATGGTTACTAGAAGGCAATCAATAAATGGTCACAATGCAAGTGATGATACATAGCCTAAGTATGCCAATTTAGAAAACTAGCCTGTAATGGAATAGGAATTTACCGACTAATGCTCAATTTAATAATGTGGACCAATAATGTACAATACCGGTACCTGATGAAGTGGTTCAGAAGGCTATCACTGTGTAGTTATTGCAGAACCTGAGCCTGGCAAACTCGCATCCTCGTTCTCGTGTCTGACTGTCTGTGTTGCTATGGTGTCGGTGTGGTCCGCCGGGCCTGAGCTGACAGGTGCTTCCTGGAGGTGCCACGTCTTCTTTATAGCAAGTTTCACTACCATTTGACTTTGATACATTAAATCGGTTCTACTTATTAATTTTATTATTTAGGGTGGATAGGTCACGTTTGCAAGTAATCAGTTGTCCCAAATTAGTCATTGAAAATGTTACTGCTATAGTGGCAACAGTGCTCCAGACAAGAGGTATCTGGCTACCATCCGGATGTGTTGCCGTTTGGTTATCATTTTATGGTTCGCATGTCCGTTTTCTAGTTTACATTTGTAACAGAAAATGCACACAATTCATGGGTTCCTTATATAAAGTAAATTCAATGTAAATCTGCCTGTTCATTGTTCGTGTCACCATATTATACCTGTTGATATTTTGTCATTGCTATTTTCTGTCATTAGTATAATGTACTTGCCACACGTAAACAGTTCTTATAAGTACGCTATTTAATTAAGAGGTAATTTGGACTATTTCCGGATAAGTCAATGTACAATTTATATCCTCAATAAATATATATATAAATATATTGTCCTGTGATCATAAACACATATGTTTAATATATTCATGTCTTGAGCTGTGGCAATCAGTAAATCGTGACTAATAGTGTCGTTCAGTGACGTATGGAATGATAGCCCCAGGGGGTAAGGGGCCTTCATCTAATGGTGGAGGACAAAAAAGAATATGCCTCACGCATCCTACTGCGTGTCGTACAAGGCGACTAATAGGGGGGATGGCGATAGACATCTGGACCAACAGCCATTACTATGCAATAAAGTCTTTATCTTAGCACTGTCATGGTATGACACTGCCGAGGCTGGTGGGGCGCGGATAGGTGCCACAGGGGACTGAGTCTTACCTGGGCGCTGTTTGGCGCCACACCTGTGTCGGCAACAGTGTTTGCATATTAGAGCAGTGTTGGGGCAGGACTTTATTTTTCTACAGTCCAAATTGCCTAATATACAGTAGTCTTGTTATGGTGCTGTCTTTTTGTAACACTGTTAAGGCTGATATGGTTGCAGATACTGCAGGTGCAAGTGCTGCAGGGGGACTCTGTTGAGTCTTGCTGAGGCACGGTTAGCACTATACCAACATCAGCCACAGTGATGACTTGGTGGGGCAGTGCTGTGGCGAGACTATTGTACTACAGTACACTCCAACTACTGAAAGGCAACCCCGTCTGAGCCGTTACAATGCATGTAATGGAAAATGTTCGCTAAACCATTATATGTATTTGTTTGTATGTATGCACTTATGCTAAAATGTGTTGTCAATAATGTGTAGGTGAATACAAGCAACACATGTTTACAAGTTATACATACATATAATATAATGCATTCTGTGCTCTGCACAATACAACATGTATACATTAAATGTAAGTTATATGTACAGTATTAATACATTAGGCATCATAGGTAAGTATTTCTTCCGTATGAATCTTTACAAATTTGATTACAGTCTCGCTTGGCTCAAAACTGCCAATCCTCCACCGTTATTAACCATTTTTGACCATTGTCAAAGTTGAAGTTGCCAGTAGCCTATACAGTATAATCTTGTTTTGTTTTTTATCAAGTTTACTTTAGAAAATAATCTTTCCACGTCTACATTAATTTGTTGTTGGTAAAGAAAGAATAATGAGAGCAAATTTTGGCAATACATTAAAATATGGTTCCCCAAACTCATCAGTCAAACATGTTTTCTCGCTGAAAAAGTTACTCTGGATTGCGTTTTTTTTTTTTTTTTTTTATATAGTTTGTCAGGGAATGTAAAATTGTCTCTGTTTCTCAATTTATTATCTAGTTGTTGTGGGGTACCTGCATGCATCCTTGGAAATTCCTTAACAATGTTCGAGAGTGCTGAGTGAGGGCATACTTATGCTGGCGTTTTCATTCAAGAAGTTGTCAACAGAGAAAATAGAGCACATCTGTATCGTTTTATTGTTCAGTGGAAATCTCTTCTTTATTTCCTTGCAAGATGTTACCATAAACTGCCTACATCTAACTCGTAAATCATGTGATTGGAGGAGAGTATGTACTGTATATCTCCCCCTAGATATATTTGGTTTGTAGGTAAGTACTTACTACTGTCTTCAGGATCTATGCATCTTATGGACTGTATCAGGTACCGGTATTGTACATTATTGGTTCACATTATTAAATGGAGCATTAGTCGGTAAGTTCCTATTCCATTATAGGCTAGTTTTCTAAATTGCTAGGCTTAGGCTATATATCATATTCATCAATTGCATTGCTGTGAACATTAATTGATTGCATTCCAGTAACCATCAGTCGTATTCCCCTTAATAATCTAATTAATTGATTTAACTCCCAACAACAAACACCTCCCAATGTAATTATCTTAATATATAGATTTCAATACAGCTATCGCTGCGATAGCGAGCCTGTATTTAAAGGAGGATTCGGCCTTCGGCCATTTTTCTACCAACAAATTTACACGTATATCTAGTTGAAGGGATCTTGTGTGTGTGTGTGTGTGTGTGTGTGTGTGTGTGTGTGTGTGTGTGGTTTATTGTTTTAAGTTTGATGGAGGTCTACAGTAGGTAGGCAATTTAAAATATTATACATAAATAACTAAATCGACCACCAAATAAACCCTCCCCCCTTACTGAGTGCCTGTAGCTGCCAATCGATCATTCCCCCCCCCCCACCCCCACCCCACCCACCCACCCACCCCCACAATCATAATTCTCCGCTAGCGTCACGTAACTTTGACGTAGCGGTGTAAAAATCCTGTAATCCGGTAACATTAATCTCGGCACCGGCGGCGGGGAATTACAGGACCAAGCCTACGTTCGGTGGGTTTCTCCAAATTAACCGGACGGAATTCATTTTTTTTTTTTTTTCTGGCAAGGAGAATACATTTTTTTGATGTGTGTGAGTTTGTATTTTGTTTTTGTGTGTTCATTGTTTTCTGTTGGGTTGTCCCTATTCGGGCTCTGTCTTGAGTCGGCCACCCCCAGAAAAAAAAGGGAAAAGTGGGAAATGTGCTTGAGTAACTACATACATACATACATACAGTACTGCGCCGCGGTCTGTTTGATTACTGTTAGTTAGTCAAAATAGGACTTCAGAGGCTATCAGCCCCACTGGATTATTAAGCCAGCACACTGTAAGTCAAGAATAACAACAGGACTGGAGCCTCTCTGCAAGAACTCCAGTTCCTTGTTGATTACTGCCACACTGATATGTGTATTCATTAACCCCTTCAGCATGATGATGTAGTTTATATGTGTATTCATTAACCCCTTCAGCATGATGACGTAGTTTATATGTGTATTCAGTAACCCCTTCAACATGATGACGTAGTTTATATGTGTATTCATTAACCCCTTCAACATGATGACGTAGTTTATATGTGTATTCAGTAACCCCTTCAACATGATGACGTAGTTTATATGTGTATTCATTAACCCCTTCAGCATGATGACGTAGTTTATATGTGTATTCATTAACCCCTTCAACATGATGACGTAGTTTTTCATCATAGTTTAGTTACCATTGGACGATTTTCTTAAACTTATAATCTACCTCCAGGACTCAATGGGTACATCAAATCTCAATAAACAATCTGAAAAACACAAGTCCTTCTTAAGGGGAGATCTCCACTTGAGGGATTTTTTTCTTGACCCCTTTCTCCCTCATGTTTAGCCCCATTGCTTTTGATATTATAAAATGTTTGCCCCATTAGTTTAGCGATTTTAAAAACTTTCACCCCATATTAAGACCTTTCGTGCCATTTAGGTGTCGATTTTATCCTGGCGAGCGATAGCGAGCCTGTAATTTAAGAGGAACCGGCCTTCGGCCGGGAAATTTTTCTACCGAAAAATGTACAAATTTATCTTGAAAGGGGTCAAGGGGGAGTAATTTTAAGCTTGATGGAAGTCTAGGGAACAAACTAAATACCTCCCCTTAAGGGGGTAGTGCTTGTTTTTTGGCGAAGGGGTTAACCCTCTGAAGATCATGACGCGTTTTGACAGTTTATTTTGGCTATCATTAGACGATTTCATACAGCTTAGGCGCGGGCTTTTGTTAAGAGGGGGTTCGTATTCCGTTTGTTTTCATGGGCCTGGTTTTCTCGCTCGCTTTAATAGTCTTCTGTAGCCCAAACTAAGAGTCCAAATTAATTCTACTTGGTGCCATTCAATTTCTCTCGCCCAACAGCTTCCAAACATGGTCGTAGATTCCATTTTCGACCAGCCATTCGCCCAGAATCAAACAATATTTTTTCTAAACACTTGGGAGTACCTAGGCAGGTCATGTTCGAATTTTGTGTTTACAAGGGTATATATGGATTCGTCTCGTCGTTGCGATTCCAACGGTAATCACATTTTTGGATTTAGACCATTTTGTAGGCCCAATAGGCCTATTTTTTATTTTGATTTTGAAAACTTCTAAATCACCCATAGACGGGTTATTTATGTATGGATTTTGCTCAAATTTCTACCACAAGTACACTTTCACCCGCTGAATCCAATGGCACAAACATAATTCAAATCGGACCAGTACTTTTGGATTTAGTTTTGATTTGACCTCCAGAAACGCCCGAAATAAGCACTTTTTCAACATTAACTGTAAATCTCTCTCTCTCTGCTTGTGGGTATTTCCTGACCCATAAGGTTACACTTTATCCTATTTTCCGGTACGCTTTTTTTGCCGGAGGCTCCGAGCGGAGGGTAGGGAGAGAGCCTTCTACTTTCCTTTCCTATTCTTCCACTATAAACTGTCCCTGTCTAGTAGTATTAAGGCCGGACCACCTAGTTGGGACCGCAAGGTCTGTGTGGTCTGAGTATCTGTGTATCTCTGTTCGTATTTATGTAGCCTATGTACAGTATGTTTGTATGTATGTATGTACAGTATGTACATATGTATGTATGTATTCTATCTATCTATCCATTCATCTATCTATCCAACTATCTAGCTAGCTATGTGTACTTTTGTGTGTGCCTGTGTATTTATTTGTGTGCGTGGGTGTATGAGCGTGTTTGCCCTAGTGTGTAACAAGATTGAAAGAGAAAGAATATATTTTTTCCCTTCCTCCCTTTTTTTTTTTTATTAATTTCACTTCCACTAATCCAGCGAGATTGAATTCGCCCCAGTCTACAAACAATAACAAACAAACACATACAGGCAGCCAATATGTATCTCGTACAGTCGGGTTAATAAGTGATGGCCCGGCACCAAGAATGTTTTGATCAATAATTGGTATAAGCATTAACTAAGCACGATTGTTTTTATTTCGAGTGAGATATACAAACATGTTCCTACACTTATCCACCCTAGTCAACATCTGACAGACATATTAATCTAGCACACAGCGAGCCAAACGTAATGACAGCAACGACATGACTTAAGGGGACACTGACTGCTTTTTTGGCCTATAAATGCATTCATTCATAAATTCTCAGTTCCCTCGCTAGACATCCCTCAAACTTAAAAAAACATCCCCTAGAACCCCCCCCCCCCTTTCAAGATAAATGTGTACATTTTTCGGTAGAAAAATTTGCCGGCCGAAGGCCGGTTCCTCTTAAAATTACAGACTCGCTTTCGCTCGCCAGGAAAAAATCGACACCTAAATGGCACGAAAGGTCTTGAAATTGACAACGAAATGGGGCGAAATGTCTTAAAATCGACAAATTAATGGAAGGAACGTCTTAAAATTTCAACACTAATATGCTAAACATGAGGGAGAAGGAAGCCCATATAAAGCGAGTAGTACCCCCATAAAGGTCTAATGGTGGTGATAAGGCGATCTAATACAAAGATAAGAAGGTAAATCACACACACACACACACACAATCAATCTTTATTATTGAACTTCCCAATAACCGTATAACTTCTTAATTGGCTAATCAACCAGAAGTTGGTTCAGATATTGAAAGTTCGCAATAATTATCGACATCTCTTTATGATTGTTCAAACTTGGTAATCCCCCTCCTTAACCTCGTTAGGGATGGGGATAGTTCTGGAGGAAGGGAGGAGGGAGGCAGGAAGGAGGGAAGGAGCTTGATTGAGATCCTGGGAGGAAACTATAGGAATAATTAAAAGATCACATAAATGAGCAGATAAATACTCCGGTCTTCACAATCAACACCATATTAAGGAGAGATATCCACTTAAGGGATTTTTGTCTTTATCCCCTTCTCCCTCATGTTTAGCCCCATTGCTTTTGAGATTTTAAGACGTTCGCCCCATTAGTTTGGCGATTTTAAGAACTGTCACCCCATTTATGTCACTTTTAAGACCTTTCGTCCCATTTAGGTGTCGATTTTTTCCTGGCGAGCGATAGCGAGCCTGTATTTTAAGAGTAATCGGCCTTCGGCCGGGACATTTTTCTACCGAAAAATGTACAAATTTATCTTGAAATGGGGTCAAGGGGGTGATATTTTAAGATTGCTGGAGGAGTAGGAAACAAACTAGACCCCTTAAGGTGTATATAACCACTTAAGGTGTATATAACCACTTAAGGTGTATATAACCACTTAAGGTGTATATAACCCCTTAAGGTGTATATAACCACTTAAGGTGTATATAACCCCTTAAGGTGTATATAGCCTAACCACTTGATAATAGCCGAGGACTCCAGGCGGGGATAAGACAGTTTTCTCACCAGCTTTAAACAAACAATAAGCTATATCTCACTTAAAGGGGTGATACTTGTTTTTTGGTCTATTTAAATGTTTATTAATATAATTTTGAGTTTCCTCGCTAGACCTCCATCAAACGTAAAAATACATATCCTAGACCCCCTTTCAAGATAAATTTGTAAATTTTTCGGTAGGGAAATGCCCCGGCCGAAGGCCGGTTCCTTCTTGAATTACAGGGTCGCTATCACTCGCCACGAAAACAAAAATCGACACCTAAATGACAAGAAAGGTCTTCATATTGACAAATAAATGGGGTGAAAGGTCTCAAAATCGCCAAACTAAATGAACGAACGTCTTAAAATCTAGAAACTAATATGAGAGAGAAGGAGAGAGAGAGAGAAAGAAACAAAAACACGAGGTGAGCCCCCATAACCAGTACCACCTCAACCAAAACTGTTAGGTTAGGTTTGGTTAGAGTTAGATAATAGGAACTTCAATGGGTCACCTGCTGAATTAGCCCCTGGTTGATTTGGCACTGGTTGAGATCCACTGGTGGTTGAAATGGTCTACTGGTCGAGGTGTCCGGGAGCCGTAAAGTACCCCCCCCCCCCAAAAAAAAAAAAAAAACTCGTGTGAAACCGAGCTGAAAATAAGTTCCGACAAACCGCTACCCTAATTACTGAGCACGGGAGGGATGGGTGGTGCTGGTGGAGGGGGTTGGGGGGTGAGGGGTGGGGGTGAGGTTGTAGTAGAGAATGGGGGGGGGGGATTTATTATTATTCTTATTTTTATTATTATTGTTATTGTTCTTATTATTATTATTTTATTTTTATTATTGTTAATATTATTATAATACATGCCTGGGGTATGTGCCTGAGTATATACACATATTCATACATTTATCAGTATTATTATTATTATTATTATTATTATTATTATTATTATTATTATTATTATTATTATTATTATTATTATTATTATTATTATTATTATTATTATTATTATTATTATTATTATTATGTTATTATTATTATTATTATTAGATTATTATTATTATTATTATTATTATTATTTTATTATTATTATTATTATTATTATTATTATTATTATTATTATTATTATTATTATTATTATATTATTATTATTATTATTATTATTATTATTATTATTATTGTTGTTATTATTATTATTTTTTATTTTATTATTATTATTATTATTATTATATTATTATTATTATTATTATTATTATTATTATTATTATTATCATTATTATTATTATTTTATTATTATTATTATTATTATTATTATTATTATATTATTATTATTATTATTATTATTATTATTATTATTATTATTATTATTATTATTATTATTATTATTATTATTATTATTATTATTATTATTATTATTATTATTATTATTATTATTATTATTATTATTATTATTATTATTATTATTATTATTATTATTATTATTATTATTATTATTATTATTATTATTATTATTATTATTATTATTATTATTATTATTATTATTATTATTATTATTATTATTATTATTATTATTATTATTATTATTATTATTATTATTATTATTATTATTTATTATTATTATTATTATTATTATTATTATTATTATTATTATTATTATTATTATTATTATTATTATTATTATTATTATTATTATTATTATTATTATTATTATTATTATTATTATTATTATTATTATTATTATTATTATTATTATTATTATTATTATTATATTATTATTATTTATTATTATTATTATATTATTATTATATTATTATTATAATTATTATTATTTGTATTATTATTATTATTATTATTATTATTATTATTATTATATTATTATTATTATTATTATTATTATTATTATTATTATTATGTTTATTATTATTATTATTATTATTATTATTATGTTTATTATTATAATGTTTATTATTACTATAATTTGTGTTTTGCAATTTTAAGGCGTTACACGTACCCACTCAAGTTTTGATCTTATTCTAGGCGAGCGATTTCGAGCCTGCAATATTGGAGAAACAGGTCTTCGGTCTGGTCATTTTTCAAACGAAAGATGTACAAATTTACCTTGTAGGGAAGGAGGTGGGGAGGTCATGGTTATTTTTAGCTTGGAAGGGGGTGTACGAGGCAAGCAAAAAAAGAAATAAATAAAATAAATCTGGTTAACCCGTACAGTAGGCTACCAGGGGCGTCCTTTTCATCCTATTCTGGCAACTATTAGATGATTTAATTCAGCTTAGGAAGGACCTCAAACAATAATAAGGCCTCACATTATGCGAAAAACGGAATTTGAAGGTAAATACGGGGAAGAGCAAGGTTATGGTCTTCGAAAGGGGTGAAGTCACAGAGTGTGAGGTGAAGCTGAACGGTCAGGCTATGGAGATCGTCAACTCTTTTAAGTATCTGGGCAGTGTGTTGAGTAAAGATGGGACTATGGATGAAGAGGTGCGGGAGAGGGTACAACAGGGGAAGAGGGTTGTAGGAACGCTAAAAGCAGTAACAAGAAATAGGGTGGTCAGTATGGAAGTGAAGAAGTCCTTGCATGACAGTGTGGTAATCCCGACACTGACTTATGGAAGCGAAGCATGGACGTTGGTTGAGAGACTCAGACCAAGAGTGAGAGCAGTGGAAATGAATTACTTAAGGAGTGCGTGCGGAGTACATGGAGGGATAGACCTAATGAGGAAGTAAGAAGGAGGTGTGGTGTGGAGGTAGATGTGCTGGAAAGTGTGAAAGGAACAACTTGAGATGGTTCGGCCATATGGAACGTATGGAAAGCGAGAGAATGACTAAGAGGGTGTACGAGAGCGAGGTGGAGGGACAGAGGGGGAGAGGTAGACCGAATATGAGGTGGAAGGATGGAGTGAGGAACTACATGAACGAAGGCGGTGCTGGTTGGGGGGAGGGGCGTCGACTGACTGGGGACAGAGGTGCATGGGGGCGGTTCGTTCGTGGCCACCCCTTCGGGGATCACGGCGTCAGGCAATAGATAGATAGATAGATTATCTCAACCAACCCTTTTAGTTACCACAGAGCCTTCCTAAGCTGCATAATTTAGTTTAAGTATAGCTACAATAAAATATAACACGCGTCGGTGGTAGGCTACTCAGAGGGTTAACTAAAAAATAAATAGAATTATTAATACAAATAATAATATAAAGAAGGTTGTCAAAAACACTACCGCGTCCCCTTCCGTGTGAATCCGACCAGAAAATATTTTACGATCAACCACTGCCCTAATTACTGAGCATGGAGGGGCGTGTGGGTGGTGAAAGGGGAATATATATATATATATATATATATATATATATATATATATATATATATATATATATATATATGTATACTGTATATATATATATATATATATAATATACTATATTATATATATATTATATATATATCTATATATATAATATATATATATATATATATATATATATATATATATATATATATATATATATACTGTATATACAAATGGAAATGGTGAATAAATGTGTTGTGTTTTTTCACAACAACCCAGCATGCAATTACTGCAAAGGTCACGTGACGAGGCCATGGAACGCCTATCTTCTGATCTATCAATTATTTCTGATTGGGGCAGAGACAATCTTGTTACTTTTGATTCATCTAAGACTCAATTGCTCCCTCTAACTACCCGTCGCAATCTTCCACAAGACTATCAATTATATTCTTCAACAATACACAAATCAACCCTTCATCTTCCCTCAACATTCTTGGTGTATCTTTTTCACCCGACCTTTCTTGGAAAAATCATATCACCAATCTTGCTAAAACAGCTTCCCAGAAGTAAGTGAGTTCAACAGTCTTTGTGGGTTCTTTACCCTCGCACAGCTTCTTGCTCTGTATAGAGGCACAGTTTTTATTTTTTGTTATTTTATGTAAGTGAGGGAGGCAAAAGGCAGAACTGCCTGTAGCGAGTGCCTCCCCCAGAGTTGAAAGAGTGACAGGGCCAAAATCAAGGGACATTCGATCTAAAATGCCTGGACACACGGAGTTTGAAGCAATTTAAGTCATAGGAAGAGGGAAAGACTGATTTTGGGACAGAGTTTCAGAGCTCAGCTGTTGAATAGAAGAAATATTGAGAATAAAGTTTCACTCTTGGGTTGGAGAGCTGCACAGAGTAGGGGTGGGATTGTGTTGCAAGGTGGGTACTGTGTGCTCTACGAAGAGGGGGTGGTATACACTGGGAGAGCTCTGAGGAACACTGATCATAATATATAATAGCGGTAGAATAGTGAGAGAGATGCAACATTGCGGTGAAGTGAGAGAGAGACTGCAGATAATTGCTGAGTGGACATGAGTTAATGAGACGGAAGGCCTCCCTTTCCACTTTGTCTAGAAGTGCTGTGTGATAGGATCCTCCCCATAATTGTGAACAATACTCAATACATGGACACACTTTGCCCCTGTACAGAGCAAGAAGCTATGCAGGGGTAAAGAACCCCCGGAGGCGGTTGAGTACACCCAGCTATTGGGAAGCTTTTTTATCAAGAGTGGTAATATGATCTTTCCAAGAGAGATCAGAAGAAAAAGAGACACCAAAAATATTAAGAAAAGATGAATGGTTAATTTGTATGTTGTTAAAGAGTAGGTCATAGTTTTCTGGAAGGGGGCGACGATAAGACAGATGGAGAAATTGAGTTTTGGCAGCATTGAAAGTAACAAGGTTTTGCCCCAGATAGAGATAGTAGGGAGATCAGAGGATAGGTGTTTTATGGCCTCCTTACGTGAGTTTTGGAGTTCCTGCTGTGAATTGTTTTGTGGGAGGCTAGTTGAATAGTGTAATGTAGAATGCTGGAGGTGCAGTTGAGAAGGTCGTTAATGAATAATAGGAAGATAATTGGAGATAGAACAGAACCCTGAGGAACACCGGAATTGATAGGTTGAAGAAGTGAACGGTGGCCGACCACAACAGCAGCTATGGCGAGTGTTAGCGAACCTACAATTTAGGAGAAATTGACCTATGGTCGGGACTTTTTTCAAACAAAAAATGTACAAATTTAGCTTGTCAGGAAACGGAGGCGAAGTCATGGGCGTCAATTATAGCTTGCAAGTATAAAGGGCAAACTATATAATATTCGACAACTGAATATAAAATACAAATTCAAAGAAGGTTGTTAAAAATACTCCCGCCTCCCCTTCCGTGTGAAACCGAGCTGAAAATAAGTTAAGACAAACCGCTGCCCTAATTACCGAGTGCGGGGGGAGCAAATTTCCTCCAATTTGTGGAAGGCTGTAATCCAGGTACGAGGGGGGATTGGGGCGGAATTTGTAGGGGGGATTTGTAGTGGGGAGGGGGCGGTTTTAATGGGGTGGGGGTGATTTTAGTGAGGATGATAGGGTTGTGGGGGCGGGGATGATTCGTAGGGGATTAGGGGGATTTTATTGGGGAGGAGCGATTATCGTGGTGGATGACTGGTGGCGGTCTTGGGGCGATTGGATTGGGGGGATTATTTTGTGGAGGGGCGATTATATATATATATATATATATATATATATATATATTCCTTCCCTGGAGCGACCTGCCTAATAACCATTCCGTGTTAGTAACGGACGGTGAAATTACACAAGCACTACTGTCATATTTCGGGATTGACAGCGGAAAAGAAAAATGGATAAATTGGTCCCCACGTGATTGACAGTATGCTCTGTTTCTGAGTAAAGCACACTGAAATAATTCATGGGTGTATAAAGGGTATGGAAAAGGTATATAAACTCGTATTGAATTTTGTTTACCTTTTTTTCCATATATTAGATGGGTCGACTAATTCCAATATATGTTAATAGGGGTATATTATCATGGACACTTAATTGATCCTTTGAGGATCATGACGTGTTTTGACAGTTTAATCTGGCTATTATTAGACGATTATATACAGCTTAGGAAGAATTTGTGGGAATTAATACTACCCCCTCTTAAGGGACCCACAGAGGGCCGCTCTCAGGCGGCATGATATGCGGGGGTTATGCATTAGGACTAGTGGTTGGGGACAGGATCGGGAGAAGGATCAGGGATGTAATGATTGGTGATCCTAGTTCTAAAACAATCAAGAGTGGGGCTATTAACTACATGAAAATAAGAGATAAAAAAACAAAATAATAATAATAATAATAATATATATATACTGTATATATACAGTATATATATATATATATATATATATACAGTATATATATATATATATATATATATGAAAGATATATATATATTATATATGACTGTATGTACATTATATAATACAGTATAATTATATATACACTGTATATACATTATTATAATATTATATATATATTCTTCCTATAATTTACATTCCCACTTACACAAAGTACAGTGTAGGGTTAATAAATAAATAATTATTGCTACTGCAGAGAATCGAACTCGGGACCCACAAACAGGACGACAGTGTTCTACCACTGTACTGCCAAGAGCGTTCAATGTTTACTGTGCGTTGAGCGCTTACAGTGCATTTATATACCCTTGATTGTTTTACAGGGTAGGTTGCAAATAATCAACTTACGCTTAGCCTAGGCTACGACAAATTTATTCGCTATGCACTCTAAAATATTAGGGGTTAATTATTCTCCACAATAGCAAACCATATAAAGGGAAAAATGCCAAACGTGAACATCCAAATCTTATAACGTATAGTGAACCAATAACAACAAGGTAATTATAGGGAAAAGGCACGCACCCTTATTTTCCATATATATTCCTCCAGAATTTGAGAAGTGAGTGTTTTCATGGGTTTAGTTATAATTCCAATGTGGGATACAAGAAAGGTGGTGGCCCCCTCGCCCCCCTCCCCCATGACTTATTGAAATCATCATCCATGTTGCCAGCACGGGGTAAATATAGATTATACTCCATGATAGAGACGTTCATAAACAATGAGGACGCCCGAGGGAGTTCTGAGAGTGATGGGATTTTGTGTTTATTTTCCAGTAATTCATATTTTTTCACCAACCCACTTTACTTCTAAACTCAATTAACCCCTTCTCTACCGGCGACGTCTTTGGAAGTTTATTCTAGCTATATTTAGACGATTCTGTACAGTTTAAGAAGGATCTGTGGTAGCAAAATGGTTAAGTGAGATAGTTCGAAACCTGCTAACTGCTGGATACCCTTTTAAAACTGAATAAAATCGTCTAATAGTAGCCAGAATATAGTAAACAAGACGTCTCCGGTACGGAAGGGGTTAATGAAATCAACAAATACATGTGGCACTCCAAGGACTCGAACCTAGAATACTCACACCGAAATTCCGCGCAATTCCGTATACCTGCATTGTCACTAATAAATTATCTATAAAATGACGGCAAGCCTTTTCCAAATATTTATCAAAGTTTATACAACCTGGAACAAAAATCAAGACACATAACATTTATAATAATTAAAAACAAAAACCGGCATATAAAAACACAAACATTGGTATACAGCGAAACAATAAAGAAAATACAACATAGGGGAAACTATAATATTTTTGCATAATTAAAGAAAATACAAAATAAGGGAAAACTATAATATTTTTGCATAATTAAAGAAAATACAATATAGGGGAAAAGTAAACTATATTATTTTTGCACAATTAAAGACAAAACCAGATAGGAAAACACAGCTATAATTTTATTCTATTTACTCAGCCCCCCCCCACCCAAAAAAAAAGAAAAAAGAAAAACATGTAATACTTTGCACATTTAGAGAAAAACCCGCCCAAACTAAATATCCACAAACCCAACTTATTACGACCGCATAAAAAAAAAATAAAAAAAAAATAAAAAAATAAAAAAAATAAAAAAGAGGGAGAAGCCTGCAGGCCAATTACTCGGCCATTACGGAATAAGGGGGAGGTAGTCGTTTTTTTCGGATCCCCTTCTCCCTCATGTTTAGCATTTTAGTTTTTGAGATTTTAAGACGTTCGTTTCATTAGATTAGCGATTTTAAGACCTTTCACCTCATTTTTTGTGTCAATATTAAGACTTTCGTGTCATTTTAGGTGTCGAGTTTTTCCTGGCGAGCGATAACGAGCCTGTAAATTTAAAGGAACCGGCCTTCGGCCGGGAAATTTTTCTACTGAAAAATGTACACAATTTATCTAGGGGGTGTTATTTAAAGCTTAATGGAGGTCTAGCAAGGAAACTAAAAAAAAAAAAAAAAAAAAAAAAAATATATATATACCCGGTATATATACATAGACCAAAAAACAAGCACTACCCCCTTTAAAATTGACCATAAATATATATAAAAACCGAGGGGCCCGTCCTGTAATTCGCCCCCCCCCCCCCCCCCCCCCCCGCCCCCCAGCGGCTTTTACAATCAGTCGCGCTCATTTTCCTCCGTAGGTTAACCATGAAGGGGAGAGGTGGGTCGTTTTGCTAAGCCCCCTTCTCCCTCGTGTTAAGCCCCATGGGTTTTCAGGTTTTAAGACGTTCGGCACCATTAGTTCGGCGATTTCACGACCTTTTACCCTATTTCTTGGTCAATATTAAGACCTTTCGTGCTATTTAGGTGTCGATTTTTTTCCTGGCGAATGATAATGAGCCTGTAATTATAATGAGCCTGTAATTATAATGAGCCTGTAATTAGGGAAGATCCAGACTAAAAATTTACAAATTCATCTAGAAGGAGGATCTAATGGATGTTTTTTTTTTTTTTAATTTGATTGAGGTCTAGGGAGGAAACTCAAATAAAAATAAATATATGAAAAACTCACCCAATAAATGAACCACGGTATAGTCAAGCGATTTTTTGTGCAACCTACATTGTCTTCCGAGGTATACATTTTCACCCTTTCTGTACCGGTGACGCCCTTTTCATTATATTCTGGCACCTAGTAGATGATTTTATTCGGCTTAGGATAAATACAATAATAAAATAGAATGAAATCGAAAATAAAAATTAAAAAAATGGAAAAATGGGGATCGGGCCTGAGCATATAGATAGATAGATAGATAGGATGTACGTTTGTCTGTCTGTCTGTGTGAGTGTGTCTGTTTGTTTGTTTATTTGTCTGTTTGTTTGTCTGTCTGTCTGTGTATTTGTCTGTTTGCTGGTTTGTCTGTCATTTATGTCTGTGTGTGTGTGTGTCTCTGTGTGTATCTTGTCTGTGTGTGTGTGTGTGTGTGTCTGTGTTTGTGTGTCTGCCTGTCTGTCTGTCTGTGTGTGTGTGTGTGTCTATGTGTGTGTGTGTGTGTCTGCTTTTGTGTGTCTGTCTATGTGTGTCTGTCTGTATGTATGTTTTTGTCAGCAGTATTTTTCATTAGGTAAATGGACAGATTTAGATGAAGCCTCGTCAGTATCTTCCTTCGAGCCTACGATATAAATGAATAACTTTTGGCTACCATATACCATACAGTGACCCTGCTCTCTCTCTCTCTTGCTCTCTCTCTCTCTCTCTCTCTCTCTCTCTCTCTCTCCCTATTTTCAACATATACTGTTTTTTCCTGGTCGATCATCAATATATTCACTGTGAAACATATTAGTTGCCTAAGAAATGTCCATGCAAAATATATAATAAAACAAAAATGCATAGTATATGTATATCTACAATTGGGAGCTTAGGAAGGATCTGTGTGAATTAAATGGGTAAAGACTGTCTCAATTAACCCTCTGACGTCTAAATAACCCTTCCTAATCTAAATATAATCTTCCAATAATAGTCAGAATAAAGTACCAAAGCGCGTCACGATTCTCAGAGGGTTAAGTTTCAGCTAGTCCTGGGATCTTGACCTTTAAGGGAGCCCACCTCGCTATTTTTTCTCTTTGTCGCCCTCTCTCTTTGGCTTGTATCCATTCGGCCCCATTCAGCCTACTGTTTTAACCCCTTAAGCACCATGACGTCTTTTTACCTTTGATTCTGGCTAAAATTTGACGATTTTATGCAGTTTAAGAAGGACCCATGTTACAAAGAGGGTTTATTGAAATCGTATTTACCCACTTGAGTCGGACAGGTAGATTATTAACTAAAGAAAATCGTCTAATAGTAATCAGAATATGATGAAAATTACGTCATGGTGGTGAAGGGGTTAAGATATTTACCCCTATCCAGGTGTCAATATTTTCCTGGCGAGCGGTAGCAAGCCAGCATATTGTATATATATATATACTGTATATATATATATATATATATATATATATATATATATATATATATATATATATATATATAATTATATAATATTATATATATATATATTTTTTTTTTGACAGCAAACTACATTTGTACATTTTTCGATAGAAAAATGTCTCCGGCGAAGCCTGATTTATCCATACAATGCTGGCTTGCTATCAATCGCCAGGAAGAAATCGACACCTGGATGAGGATAAACGTCGTAAAACAGTTGGTTCAATGGGGCCGAATGGATACAAGCCAGGGAAAGAGAGAACATGAGAAAAAGATAAAACAAAGTCGGTGACCCCCCTTAAAAAAGTAGGGTGAATGGGGCCGAATGGATACAAGCCAGAAAAAGAGAGAAAAGGAGGAAAGATCAAACGAAAGCCGGTGACCCCCCTATTGTTATCCAGAATAAAGTGAACGGGTTAATTATAGACCGGATGTAACACTAATGAGGCCATCAGAGTGAAAGGGTTAATTATAGACCGGATGTAACACTAATGAGGCCATCAGAGTGAAAGGGTTAATTATAGACCGGATGTAACACTAATGAGGCCATCATAGTGAAAGGGTTAATTATAGACCGGATGTAACACTAATGAGGCCATCAGAGTGAGGGTCCGGCAGGTTAAGGGGAGGTTTGTATTCATTCCCCTCATTTACTGCATTACTTAATCGCTCGCCAGGAAAAATAATCGATACCTAAAGGTCACGAAAGGTCTAAATATTGAAAAAAGAAAAAAATATGGGGCGAAAGGTCTTAAAACCGACAAATTTATGGGGTAAACGTCTTTACATCTCAAAACTAATGGGGATAAGCATAAGGAAGAAAGGGGGCCAGAAAATCGGCCCATCTCTCTCTTACCACAGTTACCCCCCCCCCCCTCCCCCCCTCTCTCTCTCTCTCTCACCGCAGTCTTGCCACCCCCACCTTTCTCTCTCTCTCTCTCTCTCCTCCACCACCACCCTCTCTGCCTCCTCTCATGTCCCATTACTCAACAACATAATGCACTATATACAAATTTGGGCAGATTACCCTCTACGTCAGGCGACCGTCAATTTCCAACACTCCCATCATCATTATAAGCCCCCAATGATAATAACACCACCACGCTTCCCGGGTGGAGGGAAAACTAAACTAAACTCTTAGTAAAGTAGATGGGCAGTATTTCGCATAAAAAAAAAAAAAAAAAAAATGCATACCTAACCTCTTGTACCCTGCATTCTGCAACTTAGCATTATTTTGGTTTGGCATAAAAGGATATATACTGTATACTGTATATATATATATATATATATATATATATATATATATATATATATATATATATAATATATGTGTGTGTGTGTGTGTGTGTGTGTGGGTAGACCGGGAGGAGACGAACATACTGACTTTATTCCAGTCTTCCAGAGAGAGAGAGAGAGAGAGAGAGAGAGAGAGAGAGAGAGAGAGAGAGAGAGAGAGAGAGAGAGAGAGAGAGAACAAAAACAAAAGTGAGAGTATTTGTGTGTGTGTGTGTATTTGAAAAGTGAGGCAGTGACCCTAGATTAAGAGTTAGTGCGTGTGTGCGTGTGTGTGTGTCCAAAGGTTGAGGACATACATAATCTTGGGATGAGAAACAAAGAGAATAATTGCGTGTATGCGTGTGTGTGTGTGTGCGAGTGTGTGAAGGTGTGTGTGTGTGTGCGTGTGTTATGTTGTGTGTGTGCGTGAAGGTGTGTGTTGTTATGTGTGTGTGTGTGTATATTATTGAAGGATAGAGACATACATGATCTTGGGTTGAGAACTGTGCCACCAGGAAACAGTAAACAGACCATCCGTCTTTTGTCTTAAGGGGAGATGGTTCACTTTTTCGACGATTTTTGCATGCATCCATTATTTTTCTAGTTTCCTCCCTAGACCTCCATCAAATTAAAAAAGAACATCCAAATAGATCCCCCTTCTAGATTAATTTGTACATTTTTCGGTAGAAAAATTTCCCGGCCGAAGGCCGGTTCTTCCAACCTTACAGGCTCACTACCGTTCACCAGGGAAAAAATTGACACCTAGATAGCACGAAAGGTCTAAATATTGACGAAGAAATGGGGCAAAAGGTCTTAAAATCGACTAACTAATGGGGCAAACATCTTAACATCTGAAAACTAATGGGGCTAAACATGAGGGAGAGAGAGGTCCAGAAAAGCGGCCCATCCCCCCTTAAAGCTGTGAGGGCCAAGGCTGCAAGGCGAGAGAGAGAGAGAGAGAGAGAAGGATGGTACGGAAACAAAGACAACTGTGTATAGTATTTTCCTTAGTGTTATTATTTATATAACTTAAGGTGGGTATGTATAACCAAACTTGCAAAACAGCATTGTTTCATAGACAGATTTCACACACGAACACACACCACACTCATTAAATAGATAGATAGAAATAGATAGATAGATAGATATAGATAAAGATTGATAGAGAAAGAGAGAGATAGATAGATAGATAAACTAATATCGTTCTTAACTCCAATGACTCCCAATTATATTTATGAAAGCATATAATCCTCCGGTGATTCGAACCCAAGACACCATATACAGAACTTACACGCTCTAACCATTGTACCACCAAGATAGTTAAAGATTGAGTCCATGACTACGATTAATATCCATCTATCGAAGACTGGATATCAATCTAATCATGTAATCCGACCCAACTGCACTATGCATAACGTAATGTTTATGCGAGCAAGGGAAGAACAAGGAATGGGGCACTAAGTGTTCGACCTTGCAAATTAATTGTTCCTTTACCTATAAATATTATATAATATAGTGCTTAACACCAATAGATAGATAGATAGATAGATAGATAGACTCAAACTCAGACTCAATAATATATTTCGTAAAAGCTACATAGAACTTTGTACATATTAAGAGGAGTGTGATGCACATTTATCTCATACTTGGTTCACTGCTTTGAATACAAGTAATTATATATTTCACAGCACCAATGTCATTTTTCATTAAACATTCTATATTATAAATATTCAATAAAATATTCTTCACTTCCTTCATCATATATAAGCTATCATCAATATTAAGTAAACATTTTCTTAAAAATATACGAGGCTTTATCATACATCTGTGAGCAAATCGTATTTTTTTGCCGATTAATCTGATGAGTGAATGTCATTAACCCTGCTATATGACATGCTCTGTAGTTGCTCTCCCAGTATTTGAGTTTTAAAATCTTCTTAATGGCTTTGTGGTATCCAACCGCAAATAGTTTCAGAGGAACACCACACCGCTTATTTGAAAACCATTACTCTGAACCATAAAAACTTAGCAATAACTATTAAATAGTTGAATAAAAACATTAACATTGACATTAGGGAATTTACGTAAAATACAATTGAACTCATTATAAAACTAATTTTCTTTGTCTTTATTACATCCATATCATTATTTAGTTTATCATCAATAGATAGATAGATAGATAGATAGATAGATAGATATAAATAGATAGATAAATAAATAGTAAAACAGACAAACTGATAGATAGAATAAAGAAGGGAAGAAGGATAGAAGTAAAGGCAAAGCAATAACTGGAATGACAAAGAAATAAAAGGTCAACAATAAAGTAAGAAAAGCTTGCCAAAAAAAAAAGAAAAAAAAAGCAACAAACCAAACCCTCAATACAGAGAGAGGAAAGAAGGAAGGAAGGAAGGAAGGAAGGAAGGAAGGAAGGAAGGAAGGAAGGAAGGAAGGAAGGAAGGAAAGAAAGAAGGAAGGAAGGAAGCAAGAAACACCAATATAAACTTTACCCCATCCTCTCTGTTTCATAGCTTTCAGGACGACTCGAGCACTAAACCATTTCAACCAATAGAAATCAACCAGTAGACCATTTCAACCAGTAGCCACCCACCAGTCTACCATTTCAACCAGTAGCAATCAACCAGTAGACCATTTCAACCAGTAGCAATCAAGCAGTAGACCATTTCAACCAGTAGCAATCCACCAGTCGACCATTTCAACCAGTAGCAATCAACCAGTAGACCATTTCAACCAGTAGCAATCCACCAATAGACCATTTCAACCAGTAGCAATCAACCAGTAGACCATTTCAACCAGTAGCCATCCACCAGTCGACCATTTCAACCAGTAGCAATCAACCAGTAGACCATTTCAACCAGTAGCAATCCACCAATAGACCATTTCAACCAGTAGCAATCAACCAGTAGACCATTTCAACCAGTAGCAATCCACCAATAGACCATTTCAACCAGTAGCAATCAACCAGTAGACCATTTAAACCAGTAGCAATCAACCAGTAGACCATTTCAACCAGTAGCAATCCACCAGTCGACCATTTCAATCAGTAGCAATCCACCAGTCGACCATTTCAACCAGTAGCAATCCACCAGTAGACCATTTCAACCAGTAGCAATCCACCAGTATACCATTTCAACCAGTAGCAATCCACCAGTAGACCATTTCAACCAGTAGCAATCCACCAGTAGATCATTTCAACCAGTAGACCATTTCAACCAGTAGCAATCAACCAGTAGACCATTTCAACTATTATCAAGCAACTAGTAGACCATATCAGCCAGTAGCTATCAACCAGTAGACCATATCCCTCCATCTGTGCCTTTGTCTCTAATTTCCTTTCCGGCCGTTCCATAGCTGCGGTTGTGGACGGCCATTGCTCACTTCCTCATCTTATCAACTCTGGTGTTCCTCAGGGCTCTGATACAAATACATATACTGTAAATGTTATATATCAGTCAGGAATAATCTCGGACAATTATTCTAGTTCAGTTCACAGTCGTAAGTCACCGCAGTTATAAGTTATTAGTCATAAGTTACCAGTCATAGTAGTAGTAGTAGTAGTAGTAGTAGTAGTAGTAGTAGTAGTAGTAGTAGTTGTTGTTGTTGTTGTTGTTGTTGTTGTTGTTGTTCCCCAAGCTGCCTGGCCGAACAGCCCCAAGGCCCCGAGCAATTCCAAGGCCATAACCGAGTGCCCCCACAGAACCCTCCCCGCCGACCACAATAGGGTGACCGAAGCCACTCCATGGCGGGGAGCTGAGGAGGGTGCGGAAACGCCCGGGGAACCACAGCCCCACCCAGGGCCCTGTGCCCCTCAGCAATTATGAAGAGAAAGTTGAGGGGCAAGGGAAAAATGTGACGCTTTGGCTTCCAATCTTGGTAGATTGGGAGGTCAATCCACGGAAGAGACGCCGTCACTTGAGATCTAGAAAATATAATATAAGTTAAGGAACAGTCAGAGTAAGCTATGGGTATGGCAGAGATTGCTCAGCTCTCACTCTGATTGACCAGCCCATCACCACATGACTAGAACCCAATCCTCTCATCCTGACGAGTAGTAGTAGTACATATAATAACTATAACAATAACACTAAAATGACTATTCCCACCTACATCAACACCAACACCTGAGGAATTCCCCGGACCAAATAACTTCAGTAATGTAATATTGGGCTGGCAAACTAATTCAGAGTTTGATCCCACCGTCCCTGTGATCATATTCAATGGCTGCGGAAAGTTCATCGAAATTAAAGCAATTATGTAAATGTAATCCAGCGAGGTATTTAAATATTGGAGGTTTTATTGAATATGGAAATGGTCTGGACGAGTGAGTGTGTGAGAGGGGGATCAGATTGTCCTCTGCATTAACGACTATTATTGGACTAAATAGAAAACTATAAATATGTAATTTTTATATTCTCGGTTTTCCAGACAATAAATTACACATAAACTATAATGTGCCGGTATATATATATATATATATATAGATATATATATATATATATATATATATATATATATATATAATATATATATATATATATATATATATATATATATATATATATATATATATATATATATACTGTATATATATATATATATATATATATATATATATTATATATATATATATATATATATATATATATATATATATAGTAAAAATTATGCACACACATACACACACATGACGAGACGCTAGCTCCAATTAGTCATGCACACACACACACACACACACACACACACATCGGAATAGCTCAGTGGTCTAAGATGCCGTTCGCTAATGGCCCTGACTTGGCGCTGAGGTTTTAAGTCCCCTGGATATCCAAAATGTTTGTATGCCTATCCATGTGGCTTCGTCCCTCCCTAGCCAAGCTTCTCAATTGACCACTTGCGAGTTTCAGGCTATAAGGAAGTTGGAGCTGTATAAATCGACATTAAACACAAATACAGTAATGATGTAGGTTTCTGATGGATAAATAGTATGTTGAATTTGGTTTTAAGTATTTATAAATGTACTGACACCGTATTATTGCTGGTTATTCTTCTAAATATTGATGTCTACAGCTCCAACTTCCTTATAGGATGAAACTCGCAAGTAGTCAATTGACCACTTGCGAGTTTCAGGCTATAAGGAAGTTGGAGCTGTAGACATCGATATAGAGCAGAAGTACCAGCTAAAATATGGTTAAAGTACATATATAAATACATAAAATATAATTCAACATACTTTCTATCCATCAGAAAGCTACATTAGGATTGCATTTCTATATCTAATACCGATGCTTATGGTTCCAACTTCCTTATAGCCTGAAACTCGCAAGTGGTCAATAATTATCAACTACACCTCCTTCCTCGTCACTATAGTTCATTCATTGTAGGTCTAGAGCAAATGGGCTGTATATGTTCACACCTGTTTCCTGCATGGCTGACTCTACGACAGGTGCTGAGAGAGAGAGAGAGAGAGAGAGAGAGAGAGAGAGAGAGAGAGAGAGAGAGAGAGAGAGAGAGAGAGAGAGAGAGAGTAGCGATACATTCCAACACACTCACTAGAGCTCATACTTCTTAAGGGGGGATGGTTCACTTTTTGGTCGATTATTTGATATATTAATTATTTTTTTATTTTCCTCCCTAGACCTCCATCAAGCTTAAATAAAACTCCATTAGCTCCCCTTTCTAGATAAATTTGTACATGTTTTTGGTTCTTCCAAAATTACAGGCTCACTATCGTTCGCCAGGAAAATAATCGACATCTAATTAGCACACAAGGTCTTAATATTGACAAATAAACGGGGCGAAAGGTCTTAAAATTGGCAAACTAATGCGGCAAACATCTTAAAATCTAAAAACCAATGGGCTAAGCACGAGGGAGAAGGGTGACCAGAAAAACGACCCAGCATCTCCCTCAACTCTATAAAGTGGGAGTTACACTAATTCTGAGCCGCGCAGACCGCATTACGTGCAGGAACTGTTCACGGAAGATTATGGCATCCCGCGAACGGAAATTGCAGGAATACTACTTGGAGAGCTGGAAGGTTGGTTTGATATTCTGCAGAGCACATTAACTTCTGATGAGACTGTTTTCCATTACTGGGTTAAGCCATGGGCGTCTGAAGATTGGAGACTGTGTTTATATGAAGACGTGTGGTTTTTGCGCGTTTTCCACGAACCCACCAAAATATACACAGCAAATTGTGTGTTTAAATGTAGATACATTATTTATCTATTTATATATTGCCAAACGACTCGATCCCTGAGAGGGTGGCCATGAATGAATGTCTTCTATGCACCTCTGTTATCTGTCAGCAGGCTGACGGATGACACATATTATACACATACAGTGTTATGTGTGCTAAGTTAAGAAAGTAAGCCATTAACTGACTTATAATGTGTATATTGGGTGTCCAAGGAGGAAAGGTCATAACTTTGGGAAATGGTGAAACAAGGTATTCTAAGCATAACATGTTCTATAAGACATATTCCGAATCTCAACCAGTATTGAGATATTGCATGTTGAAAATGGTATTTTCCTATGCATTTCCCTATAAGGATTGCCTATCTGGCCTAGTGCCTACCACACCTCCATCTATCACTGCAATTATTTTACCATGTTATTATAAAGATATTATAATTTTGTAAGTTACAACATTATTAGAGACACATTAGCTCACTTTGGACCAGTTGGAAACTATTTGACATAATAATAATAATAATAATCTTCTGGTTACTTATATAGCGCCCGTCTCTCCTCCTTCGAGGATTTGCAAGCGCTTGGCTTTCTTTAGTCTACCAGAGACCATTACCCATCCCCCTTGCTCATGGGGAGATGGTAACCGCCGGCTGTATCCCAGAAAAACTTTTCAATCTGAGCAGGGATTGAACGCGAGACCTTCAAGGTGGGAATCAGGCACGCTATCAACTGAGCCAGCCGGACGGCTAGAAGAGTCGATTACAGTGATGCGGGGGAGGACACTAAATAAAACCTTCAATATCTTTTAAATGGTTGAGATTTGGACTTTTACCATGTTTTATCATTTCCCAAAGTTGTGACCTTTCCTCCTGGGACACCCTGTATATATATTTTATTTTTATTTTTATATAATTGACATTTGTGTACAGTGAAGTAATGACTAGGTTTCAAACGGAAATCTATTGTCATATAACTACAGTATTGTCATATAACTACAGTATTGTCATATAACTACAGTATTGTCATATAACTACAGTATTGTCATATAACTACAGTATTGTCATATAACTACAGTATTTGTGCAGTACCCAATATATTTTCAAACGTAGTATATATACAATGTCATACGCTCGAATGGAGTGTGCAAGGCAATAAAATGCAAACATAAACTGCAATGATATGCTGTATGTAAATTATAAGGGAGCCCACCTCGTTTTTTTTTATCTCTCTCTCACTCTCTCTCTGGGTTATAACCATTCGGCCCCATTCAACCTACTGTTTTAAGGCGTTTAATACCCCATCCAGGTGTCAGTATTTTCCTGGCGAGCCAGCATATATATATCTTTGTTTTGACAGCAAGCTAAATTTGTAAATTTTTCGATAGAAAAATTTCTCCGGCGAAGCCGGATTTCTCCTTACAATGCTGGTTCGCTATCGCTCGCCAGGAAGAAATCGACACCTGGATGGGGATACACGTCTTAAAACAGTTGGCTGAATGGGGCCGATTGGATACAAGCCAGAGAAAAAGAGAAAAGGAGAAAAAGATAAAAAAATCCGGTGACCCCCCTTAATGCAGTTATCACGCTATTATCTCTTGGTTGAGGGAATAACGCACCCTCCATATATGGTAACAAATAATGTCTCTTTGTCTAACAGCAAAATTGTCACTAGCTCATGATTTTTTTTTCCCTAATTTTTTGTTTTGCCAGTGACATTAAATGCTTATACGCCATGTACTGTATATTATAATTACCACTCTTTCTAAAACAGCTTTCCAGAAATTAGGTGTACTCAACCATCTCCGTGGATTCTTTACTCCTCCACAGCGTCTTGCTCTGTTCAAGGGTACTGTGCACTCATGAATCGAGTACTGTTTGCATGTGTGGGGAGGTACTACCTATATCACACTTATTGAAAGAGTAGAGTATTAATCAATTTGTCTCATCAACTCACCTCCTCTTACTAATTACCTATAATCTCTCTCTACCAGCTGCAATGTTGCATCTCTCTCACTCTTCTATCGCTACTACAATAATCAGTGTTCTTCAGAGATTTCTCAGTGTATACCTCCTCCCTTACAGAGAGTAGGTGGCACCTGCCTTGCAACACATTCCCACCCCTATTCTGTCCAACTCTCTAATATAAGAGTGAACCGATTTTCCCAATCTTTCTTTTACTCAACGGGTAAGCTCTGGAACTATCTCCCTCAATCTATATTTCCCTCATCCTACGACTTAAACTGTTTCAAGCTCTGCGTGTCCAGACATTTTGACTCTAATGTGCCTGGAATTTGACTCTCTATCACTGTTTCCTTCCTACACATAGAACATTGTGTGTGTGTGTGTGTGTGTTTGCTTGTATATATATATGTGTGTTTGTGTATGTGTGTGTGTGTGTGTTTGTGTGTGTGGGTGTGTATGTGTGTGTATGTATGTATGTATGTATGTATGTATGTATGTGTGCGTGTGTGTGTGTATGTGCGTGTATGTATGTATGTGTGTGTGTGTCTAAAACTGAGAATAATGAGGCTACCTAGACTGTAAACTGGCAGACTGTTAAACACTAATTAACTATCAATCCACAGAGACCCTGTAGTAACTCGGATCGGCCAACCTCCGCCCATTTGGTGCCACTGGTGATATTTTCGTCCCATTACACCAAAATATTTCCATACCTATAAAATACATTCAGCAATACTGGCGCAGGATATATTGCTTCGGTTTATGGGGGGGTCACCTGCTTTTTTTTCTCTTTCTCTCCTTTTCTCTCTTTCCCTGGTTTTTTATACCCTCGATTGTTTACAGTGTACTGAAGGGGATATTTATCTCTTCCAGTCTCCGAGGACGCCTATTTCACTGCATTTTGGCTAACATTAAACGATTGTATTCGGTTTGGGAAGGACGTCTAGGAATACAAGATGTAAAATATGTCTCACTCATTCCACCGACTCCCAAAATATGTCTCACTCATTCCGCCGACTCCCAAAATATGTCTCACTCATTCCGCCGACTCCCAAAATATGTCTCACTCATTCCGCCGACTCCCAAAATATGTCTCACTCAGTCCGCCGACTCCCAAAATTCCCTCCTGAACTGAAGAAAATCGTCTACTAACTGCCAGAATAAAAGGAAGAAAAATAATATATATATATGAATAAGAAAATGAAAAAACGCGTCCTGGTATCTTGAAAGGGTTAATTAAAAACTAAGATATAAAAATTACCAAGGGAAATGGAAGCGGGAGAGTAAGCGCTCGGGACTCCGGCCAATTTTTCACGTTTTAAAGTTTACAGCCTTAAGGGGTAGTGCTTGGTTTTTGGTCTCTCTCTCTCTCTCTCTCTCTCTCTCTCTCTCTCTCTCTCTCTCTCTCTCTCTCTCTCTATGTATATATATATATATTTATTAACATATTTTTTAGTGTCTTCGCTAGACCTCTATGAAGCTTAGAAAAACACCCCGTAGACCCCCTTTCAAGATAAATTTGTACATGTTTCGGTAGAAAAATTTCCCGGCCGAAGGCCTTCTTCTAATATTAGAGGCTCGCTATCGCTCGCCAGGAAAAATATCGACACCTAAAGGGCACTAAAGGTATTCATATTGGCAACAAAAATGAGGCGAAAGGTCTCAAAATCGCTAAACGAATGAACGTCTAAAAACCTCAAAACTAATATGCTAAACATGAGGGAAAAGGGGGTCCAGAAAAAGCGAGTACTACCCCGCTTAATTATTTATTCCTGGCAACGAACCAACTGTCGAGCGGGGGGGCGGGGGGGGGGGGGGGCGGGCTTGCTTTCATTCTTAATTCCTTTTCAGGGTAAAAGGACGCGTTCTCTAATTATTTTCCTTGGGCTTTTTATTAATAGGCAGTTTTATCTAGATTAGGAAAATGACGTGGGAGGTAGAAGGTAAGTTGAGACAAATTTGACTCCTTTGGTACAGTCACACACCATAGTCTCTAGCCAACTCGGAAGCATTTGTCGACTCCTTATGATTTGCTTTATGCAATTATAATCACTTGGATTGATTTTTGGGTAGAGCATTCTCTTCAACAAATGGCATATATAGTTTTGTAATTGATGTAACGAACACTATATTGATGTAACGAACACTATATTGATGTAACGAACACTATATTGATGTAACGAACCCTATATTGATGTAACGAACACTATATTGATGTAACGAACACTATATTGATGTAACGAACACTATATTGATGTAACGACCACTATATTGATGTAACGAACACTATATTGATGTAACGAACCCTATTGATGTAACGACCACTATATTGATGTAACGAACACTATATTGATGTAACGAACCCTATATTGATGTAACGAACACTATATTGATGTAACGAACACTATATTGATGTAACGAACACTATATTGATGTAACGAACCCTATATTGATGTAACGAACACTATATTGATGTAACGAACACTATATTGATGTAACGAACACTATATTGATGTAACGAACACTATATTGATGTAACGAACATTATATTGATGTAACGAACACTATATTGATGTAACGAACACTATATTGATGTAACGAACACTATATTGATGTAACGAACACTATATTGATGTAACGAACACTATATTGATGTAACGAACCCTATATTGATGTAACGAACACTATATTGATGTAACGAACACTATATTGATGTAACGAACCCTATATTGATGTAACGAACACTATATTGATGTAACGAACACTATATTGATGTAACGAACACTATATTGATGTAACGAACATTATATTGATGTAACGAACACTATATTGATGTAACGAACATTATATTGATGTAACGAACACTATATTGATGTAACGAACACTATATTGATGTAACGAACACTATATTGATGTAACGAACACTATATTGATGTAACGAACACTATATTGATGTAACGAACACTATATTGATGTAACGAACATTATATTGATGTAACGAACACTATATTGATGTAACGAACCCTATATTGATGTAACGAACCCTATATTGATGTAACGAACACTATATTGATGTAACGAACACTATATTGATGTAACGAACACTATATTGATGTAACGAACACTATATTGATGTAACGAACACTATATTGATGTAACGAACACTATATTGATGTAACGAACATTATATTGATGTAACGAACATATTGATGTAACGAACACTATATTGATGTAACGAACACTATATTGATGTAACGAACACTATATTGATGTAACGAACACTATATTGATGTAACGAACCCTATATTGATGTAACGAACACTATATTGATGTAACGAACCCTATATTGATGTAACGAACACTATATTGATGTAACGAACACTATATTGATGTAACGAACACTATATTGATGTAACGAACACTATATTGATGTAACGAACACTATTGATGTAACGAACACTATATTGATGTAACGAACACTATATTGATGTAACGAACACTATATTGATGTAACGAACACTATATTGATGTAACGAACCCTATATTGATGTAACGAACACTATATTATAATATATTCGTTGCCAGAGATACGCTTCCCTAATTATAAATAGGTGAGGTAGGTCGATGATTATTTTGTAAGTGGGTTAGAAATTATGGTATCCGAGTGTACCTAGTGATCTCCATAATATCGTCTAATGTTAGCCAGCATAAAAATACAAAATAACGGTATCGTGCACTGGAGTTATTTATTATTATTATTATTATTACTATTATTATTATTATTATTATTATTATTATTACTATTATTATTATTATTATTATTATTATTACTATTATTATTATTATTATTATTATTATTATTATTATTATTATTATTATTATTATCTTACAGGGAATAGGTCCGCTTGGGGGCCTTCTGTGTATGGCCACGCTTATCAAGGGGAGCAAGGCGTCCGGCAATAGATAGCTAGATAGATTATTATTATTTTTATTTTTATTATTAGTAGTATTTTTATTATTACTATTATGATTAATATTATTTTGTTTTGTTTTTCTTGTCATTAGTAAACAATTATTATTAGCTTATATGTTCTTCCGGTCGATTTTGTTTTCACCTTCCGAAATATGCAATCCCTTAGCAGCTGATTTGTCGATCCTTATATATAAGATCTGAAACTACTAATGTCTCCGTATCAAATATCAGAAGTTAGATTTTTTTTGCTCTTTAGACATCGATCAAACTTAAACCCCCCCCAAAAAAAAAAAAAAATTAAACCCCCCCCAAAAAAAAAAAAAAATTAAACCCCCCCCCCAAAAAAAAAAACCCCACTTCGAGATATATTTTGTACATTATTTGTAGAATAATAGGACGGTTCCTCCTAAATTACAGGCTCGCTATCGCTCGCCAGGAAAACTATGACACCTAAATGACATGAGAGGTTTTATCATTGAAAAATTAATGGGGCGAAAGGTCTAAAGATGACCAAATGTCAAAACTAAGGGAGTTAAACATGAGGAAGAATGGGGCCCAGAACCCCCCCCCCCCCACCCCCGCAAAACCTCCCTCTATATTAATGGGTTTAAGGGGAGACAGACCGTTTTTCTGGACCTCCTTCTACCTAATGTTTAGCCCCACTAGTTTTGATATTATAAGACGTTCGGCCCATTAGTTTGGCGATTTTAATACCTTCCGCACCATTTCGTTGTCAATTTTAAGACCTTTCGTGCCATTTAGGTGTCGATTATTTCCTGGCGAGCGACAGCGAACCTGCAATTTTAAGAGGAACCGGCCTTCGCTGGCACATTTTTCGACCGAAAAATGTACAAATTTATCTTAAAGGGGGTGTTTTTCTAAGCTTGATGGAGGTCTAGGGAGGAAACTAAAAAAAATATATGAATACATTAATTAATAGACCAAACAAACGGTCAGTCTCGCCTTAAGAGAAGATCTTTGATGAGATTTTTATCTGTTCGCCAGAGTGATAATCATAAAGTTATAATTAATTCGGTACACTGTAAAACATCAAGGGTATAAAAAGGGTATGGGAAAGGTATATACGATCCTCGGGTATGTTGGGTTTTATACACCTTCTTCATTGGTATACGATGGGTTTATTACCACCAACACACCTTAAGGGGAGGCAGACCGTTTGTTTGGTCTATTAATTCATTTATTCATATTTTTTTTTTAGTTTCCTCCCTATCCCTAAAGTACTAATTTCGGGCGTTTCTGGAGTTCGATTCAAAACCTAAATCCTAAAGTAATCGTCCGATTTGAATTTTGTTTGTGTCATTGGATTCAGCGGGTGAAAGTGTACTAGTGGTAGAACATTGAGCAAAATCCATACATAAATAACCCGTCTATGGGTGATTTAGAATTCTTCATAATATGTCCTAAATTTTTTTTATATATATATATATTATATATATATATATATATTATATATATATATATATATATATATATATATATATACTGTATATATACTGTATATATACAGTATATATACCGTTGTAATCACAACAACGAGAGGAATCCATATACCTGTATACGGTTCCATGTCAGTTGAACCAGTGCCACTTCAACCAGTGCCACTTTAACCAGTGCTAACTCAACCAGTGGCCACTTCAACCAGTGACCATTTCAACCAGTGACCATTTTAACCAGTAACCTAACCTAACCTAACCTAACCTAACCCTTGCTACAGTCCTTACCATGGTGGCCGAGGGGTCCCTAATGATCAGCGTCGAGCGGTGGCTCTCCTCTTCTGTGACTTCCTCCTGAAGACTAGGCGCTCGGTGCGTCCCTGCTAGACTCTTCTGCAAGAAGAGTCTAATAAGGAGAAAGCTCTTAAACGAGCTCCCAATTGATCTCTGGTCTTGACCAAGCACCCCTGAATATGGCTCTGCCATCGGTGGTGCATTGTCTTCACACTTATAAATGTCACTGGGAGCTGCCAGACGGCGTGGCGGCAGATACAAACATGGCACCAAAACAGCACAGTCACAGCTGTTCTGTTTGTGGAAAATTCAAGCGAAAGCAAAATCATTTCATATTATCACTTCTTTCCCAAAGGTAAGGTGAAGTGCTTAGTCATAAGTAGGGTTTATCTATGAGTATACAGTATATAGTATACTCATAGGCGAGTATATAATCATGGCTGACTGAATCAAGATTTCAGAGACATCATCTCGGTAAATAGCTGACTCATGAATGCTGGCATTTGTGCCATTACAGATGTTTGTTATGGCTCAAAAACCTTGACATCAATCTGATGACGAAAACACCTGATCAGCTGAACAAGTCCTGTGTTGTGTGAAGCAGCCACTTTTAAGATGATCAGTATAACGGGGTTGGCCGTCTAACGTCTAATACTCCACAATTTACAGATGTTTTAAATAATATAAATAAATAGCGTAATCTACTCACGTTGTAGTATATGCCATTCACTTGATCGGTTAGCTTTAATGTAAGACATACCCTCAATTTCATGTTCTTAGTTTGTGTGGAGTGTGAGGTTGGAATTACTTGCTTATAGAATATTATTCATGAATACACAGACAAACAATATACGGCAGTTTAGAAATTCCCCTAGCATTGTATTGTGGTGCAGTGGTCGACCTGAATAGTAAACACGTTACATCGAGATACAATATATTCATAAACACGTACAACATGAAACAAAAGATGTGTTCCACACTGTTGGTAATATTGTTGGTGAAGGGATGTGTATTTATTAGTGTATGACGTGTATGGGTAGAGCTGCAGAAACATAAATTACTCGAGAGACAGTCACTGGGATGATTGCTGTGGTTGTCTCGCATATTCCTTCGTGAGAGATAATTGCGTACCGGTATGTCTTTATTTACTCCTCACCAATTAAGCAGTGCAAGTAATATGAGGAACTGTATGATTCACAGTGTGTGTGTGTTTGTTTATTTACTTTTCAGTAAACGTACGAGCACTATGGGGAACATACTGTATATGGACTAAATCCATACAGATACTGATACAAATTTAATTGTAAGGAACAAAACCAATACAAGATATAGACGTTGAGTAACCTACACATACAACAAAGGTATTATATTAGATGAAGTATTTTATACAGAAAAAGGTAAAGTTGCTGCAAAAATACTAGGTTGTATACATGGAATGTAGCACAATATATTTAGTTGTAGTAGCATTTGGACTATAAGCTAGGACAATAATGATAATGACAAAATGGGGATCACAATTAAAACATCATGAGTGACAACAGTAGCCTACTATTTAGATGTAGGCCTATAAGAGCTATTATGAAATGTGAAAAATTATGAGATATTGAGTACTGCAAGCGGTAGCCTATATATATTAGAAACTATATAGAAATAGCTCGAATATAACCGTTTTCTAAAGAACGGTATATTCTCTAGTGAGGGGTATTAACTGTATAGTTACTGTTCGAAATTAACCGTTCTCTATTGATGGGTGCTTGTCGTTAGATGGGGTAAGTATCAGGGGCCTACAACCAAATGCATAGAGTCGCTTCTCCTTATTAGATTCTTCTTGCTCTTCTGCCAACATGAAGGAGGGGCTGGTACAAACGGGGTGACGTGCTTGAGTGGCCCTGAACTGAACAGCAACTTCATAAATAATTAAAAGATATGATTTGGTTGGTTCCATGTCAGTTGAACCAGTGCCACTTTAACCAGTGCTAACTCAACCAGTGGCCACTTCAACCAGTGACCATTTCAACCAGTGACCATTTTAACCAGTAACCTAACCTAACCTAACCTACTGGTTAAAATGGTCACTGGTTGAAGTGGCCACTGGTTGAGTTAGCACTGGTTAAAGTGGCACTGGTTCAACTGACCTGTCACCGATTTGGTTCGAGATAGATTCGAAACCGTAATGCCACGATTTATGTTCTAAAGTGTACAGTGCATTAAATCACATATCATTATTTAAAGGAATATGATCACGTATCATTATTCAAGTTAATTTAGAAGTAAGTGAAATTGATACACTTGCTTAAAAAAGTTGGCGAAAATGTTGAAATGGTTTCCCACTTCCATTTCCTAATAATACCGTTCATCAGTACCACCCACAGATCCAACAATAATAATAGAGGGCCATATTACTTCATATTGGTGATACAGGTGTCATTTACCTAATTTTTACTCATATACATTCATATTCATAACACACATTAGACATTACAGGTAGAGTAAATATAGTTTAGTCTATGAACGTAAATTCCACAGGACCAGAAATAAAATATCTACCTTTGTTTAGATAATTACAGCAACATAATGGCACCACAGAAATAAAGATGGTCATTCTCTTATCATACTCTGGAAGAGGCTAACCAGCCTGTGACTCCAGGTCTAGATCCACACCAATATTATGGTGGTTTTAACGTAGGATCTCTAATCCCTTACCGACTTCACTGCCTTCTGTTGAGTGGATTCTGTACTAATATTGCAGGGAAAAGATTAGTATTGTAATGCCTACAGTTGCACGTCTTAGTTTTTGTAATATGGCATCTGAGGAGGTGGCGGCGGTGGCAAGCTGCTGCCATTCTGTTGCTAACCGGCCCTGGAGGTGGAGTTCATCAAGATATGAGATGGTACGTCATTGTGGTTAGGTTTTCAGGATTGTGTATATCGGTAATGGTAAAAAACAAGCTTTTATTTTATTTCAGGCGATTTTATACTTCCTCGAATTCCAACAAGACCATGAATCGTCCCCAGCTGGTAGCAGTATTTTGGAAAACATTTAGAAGTTCCATCTACAAAAATATCTTGTCATTGCAAAGACATTCTAGGTTACTATGTGGAAAATATGGCTATGCCTTTCTGCTAATCATTTACAAGTAAAACATGTTCATCCTAGTTTGTTTTCACCTATATTTTCGGAAAGCTACACATGAGCTTCATGGCTACTCTTGGGCAGGACCGGGATTTTTTTTCTGTGCTCTGTTCAGTGCATGGGGAACGTTTGTCAGGTCTTTTGGTTCAAGTTGGCTTTCACTATAATTAAGGAGTTCTTCTAATCACGTTTGAAGGTTTAGCTCTTAGTTTCATCCTCTCGCCTTTGTATTCGATCCTGTGGTTCGAATCAATGTGTTCCTACGGCTCCAACTACTGTCAAACTACTCTAAATTATCAGCCATCCTTGACAAACGGTTATATGGCATTTACGCTGTTGTTGCCTTCTTCTGATTTCGCCCGAATGATGGTTACCATTTCACAGAATTACTGATATGTTGTGGCCCAAATGACATAGTGAACTGGCGCCCAAATGACATAGTGAACTGGCGCCCAAATGACATAGTGAACTGGCGCCCAAATGACATAGTGAACTGGCGCCCAAATGACATAGTGAAATGGCGCCCAAATGACATAGTGAACTGGCGCCCAAATGACATAGTGAACTGGCGCCCAAATGACATAGTGAACTGGCGCCCAAATGACAGTGAACTGGCGCCCAAATGACATCGTGAACTGGCGCTCAAATGACATCGTGAACTGGCGCCCAAATGATAGAGTAACAAACCAAATATTTCGCCCAAATGAAATGCGCCCGTCTCTCATTCTGCCACCTGAGCCACTTGTCTGCCTCCCTCGGGCTTCTTTCACAGCTCTGTAGCCATTGGAGTACCTGCGACGTGTTATCTTAAATTCTAGCTATATTTAGAAGATATTATACAGCTTAGGAAGGATCTGTGGTAGGTGAAAGGGATGGTTGATAATAGTTTAAAGCCCTATTATTGCTAGAGGTCCTTCCTAAGCTGAATAAAATCGTCTAATAGTTGCCAGAATAGGAACAAAATTAAATCTCTGGTATTTAATGGGGTAGTAGGCTTTCTTGTCATTCATAAACTGTTCTAATGTTATTTCCATATTCCTCGTCTGCCTTTTATAGCGTATTGTATCGTCCTCTTCACTCTTTGGTTAAACAACATTTCTTGTTTCCTCGCGTCCCTAGCTTCTAGAGGTACATTTTTTGCACCATAGTTTCGCAACTTTCCTAGTTTTCACTTCCTCGGTGCTGAACCAAGCGTTACCTTCCTTTTTCCACATGTTAACCTCTTTTCTTGCCACATACTTTCTCGGCTATGGAGTCTCTTGTACTTTTCCATATATCGTTTACAGTATTTCCTAGATCTATCATAATTATCGTCTATGCTAATTTTAGGCTTTCAACATATCCCTGTATTTAGTTGCATTACATTTTTCAGTCGGTTTTCTCATTATTTTTAGAACACTTTAAAAATTCTCCCTATGATTCTCCTTATCAATGGCGGTAACTCTTATTAGGCCTCTACATGGCAAAATAGGCTGATTTTAGTAAGTCGTGGGGGGGGGTGGGGAGAGGGAAAACCCAAGCCATCCTGTATCCTCTGACCAAAAAATAAGACCGAAAACAACGCAAATCAGTGTTTAAGATTGGATAATGGGGAATCAGAAATATGCGATGGTTGTTATTAATAAAAAAACACTATTGATAAACTATCTAAATAAGAAAAGAAAAAAATTGTGAACAAATTTGGCCAGTTTCTTTTATATTTACCAATATTACGAATTGTTTTACTTGTATTTTAATTTTTCTTCTGCAGTTTGCCTCTGGGGCTGGCGAGTACCACGCTGGGTTCACCACTGGGTCCTGGCCTGGCTTCTCTTCAGGCAAGGTAAGGAGTGGATTCATATATTTTAAGCATTTGCATAGAGCCAACTTTTTTTTCGGTACTGGGTATTTAATATATATTGGAAACTTATAATTCTTAAGGCAAACAGCCTTGAGAGGTCGTTGGATCTGTTTTTGCTTAATTTACTTTGTACTCCTTTGTACTCCTATATATTGGCAAGCCATTCCTTAGTTTAGAATCTGGAAAACCATGCCTTAGAAAGTAGCAAGTCTTACCTTAGCTTAGCTTAGAAAGTGGCAAGTCATTCTTTAGCTTACTTTCGCTTAGAAACTGGCAAACCATGCCGTTAGTTTGTTGCCCTGTACCCAAACAATCTTGCAACCACAGAACTACCAGAGTTGATATCTGGGATAGCGTAATATAGTCGATGGTGGAAAAGTCTAATAAACTCATCACGAGACTATCGCCTGGTTCTTTCAAGAAGAACTAAGGTTGGTATCCTATTGTACGTCCGTGGTAGTACAGTGGTTAGCGCGAGAGTCTGGTAAGCCTAGTGTCCAGGGTTCGAGTCCACCCCAGGCCCAGATATATTTTCAAGTGTTATATTCCCTTCTCACCCAGCATTTAATGTACACGGCATGACACTTGGAAACTGGCAAATCATGCCATAGCTTTACTTAAGGAGGCCCACCTCGCTTTTTTTCTTTCTCTCCCTCTCTTTGGCTTGCATCCATTCGGCCCCATTCAGCCTACTGTTTTAAGAAGTTTACCCCCATCCAGGTGTCAATATTTTCCTGGCGAGCCAGCATATCTATATTTTTGTTTTGACGGCAAGCTAAATTTGTAAATTTTTCGATAGAAAAATTTCTCCGGCGAAGCCGGATTTCTCCATAAAATGTGGCTTGCTATCGCCCTCCAGGAAGAAATTGACACCTGGATGGGGATAAAGTCTTAAAACAGTTGGCTGAATGGGGCCGAATGGACACAAGCCAGGGAAAGAGAGAAAAGGAGAGAAAGACAAAAAATCGGTGACCCCCCTTAAAAACTGGCAAACACGCAAAGGCTTTGCTTAGAAACTGGCCTCCCATACTTTGGCTTTGCCAGCTTCAGCGCCACCTGGCGGAAACCTTATCACCCACATACCAGAATCCATTCACACTCCAGCGATACACTGCCGAAGTAAACACGAACTGGCGAGTCATTTAACACAAGTTCTCCCTTGCACACGGCACGTTCAAAATCTAGGATTCTCGTTAAGGGGGGATGGACCGGTTTTCTGGACCACTTTCTCCCTCCTGCTTACCCTCAATAGTTTCTATATTTTATGTTCGGCCCATTAATTTGGCGATTTTAATACCTTTTGCCCCATTTCGTTGTCAATTTTAAGACCTTTCGTGCCATTTAGTTGTCTATTTTTTCCTGGCGAGCGATAGCGAGCCTGTAATCTTAAGAGTAACCGGCCTTCGGGCGGGTTATTTTTCTACCGAGAAATTTACAAATTAATTTAGAAGGGGGATCTGATGGATGTTTTTTTAAAGTTTAATGGAGGTCTAGGGAGGAAACTAAAGAAAATAATAAATAAATGAAAATAATCTACCAAAAAGTGAACCATCACTTTAGCCCCACTACATGTCTTGTGTACCCAGTTACTACAGACGCGGTTAAATCTCGTGTATTTAATGTTAAATTGTGTTTTATTCCTAATGTCTCTTTTATCTTTGCAGGTAAGGAGGTTATGGTGTCATGATTTATTAAATTACCATTCAAATGTTCAGTTTCGAACTGTTTAGTAATTAACGTAAATTCTGAAAGATCTTTCCCAGTGGCTACAACTTTAGATGTAAGGTTTTGTTTTGTGGGGATTATGTATTTGTGGACGGGGATGTCGTGACCGAATGACTGCGATTTATCGAAATGGGGTATCGAAATGCGTACTATCGAAATTGCGAATATTTTAGTGTATGCACATTGGGGAATAGACACCTGAATTGTCTATGTACTGTGTAGTATTCCAAGGATCATTCCAATGGCTACACAATCAATTGGCTGGTCTTGCCTTAATATGTAAAAGTGCCCATTGAGAAAGATAATCAGCATGTAAAACTTTATTATAAAACGTGGCAGTCTTTGAAAACCTCAAACCCCAAGTCACCGTGGATCTACACCAGCCAAGGATCCGCTCACCCCATCACCACACCTACTCACCCCTCGTCTTCACCGCTACACCTGCACACAAAGAACATTATTTCAATCGTGAGTGTTGCCCCTTCACCCATCTTTCTCTCTTACGACCATTCTTCTTTCCCACTGATTGCATTGCCTGTCTCTTTCCCACTGATTGCATTGCCTGTCTCTTTCTACCCCTGTCCCATTGGTTAGCTAGGTAGACTACACTGGTTAGGCACACTTTGAAAACATTTGGTTTTGATCGATACTAATATTAGTTTCTTTCTCAGGTTACCAGAGCTTCAATTTTACGTGGATAGTTGGTTTGTTCTTCTCTGTAGGAGGGAGGGAGACATGAGGGATAGAAGATTGCAAAGAGAGTTTCTTGGAAGGGCAGAGCTCCGGGGAGGTGGTGTTGGAGACTAGATCTCGGGGGGGGGGGGGGGGGGGGGGGGGGATGATGGGGGTGGTGAGCTAGGCTTGAGGAATTGGTGTAGTGGAGAGCTCAGCTCAGCTCAGGGAGTATGATTGGTAAATGGGCAGAGCTTGAAGTCTGAGATTATTAATTTACAGTAGCTCAGAGGGGGGTGCAAGAGCTCTGGTGGTGGTGGTGATGAAGAGCTCTGGGGGAGTGAATGGTAGTGTTGAAGAGCTCTGGGGGAGTGAATGGTGGTGGTGGTGATGGTGAAGAGCTCTGGGGGAGTTGTTGTTTTAGTTCCCCAGACTGTCCGAACAGTCCCGAGTCTGGTAGACCGAATCTACACGTTATGTAGATGTTAAATTGTAAAGTTGCACTAAAACGGGACATTTACAGCGAAATACGTAATTTGGTTATACTTAAGACATCTAGGGATATTTTGTCCCAGCCTGTTTGACGTTGGCAACTCCCTAATCTCACAAAAATGGCGGGGGGTAGGAGACTTGACTGTGAACCTCTTAATAATGACAATTTCACGATGATCTGGTCTTTACAGTAGCCTCTACTTATGTCTATTAAACTCTGTCATGTTTACAGAGTCTCTGGATAACATTGAATTGCATATTCATAACTTCATTAGTACAAGGTAGGAATTATTTATGAATAATAGGGACCCTTCCATTTTCTTTTGCGATCGTGCTGCCATCTCTTGAACGCGCAAATAACTATTTTTTGATTTGTGACTTCAAGCTTTCGAATACCTTGACTCTAGGAGCCAGAGTAATGTTAATAAGACGTCGTCGGTACAGAAGGGGTTAAGGCTACCACTGCATTTTGCTAATTTTAACTTTCAAATAGTCCATCGAGCTTAAAAAGACGCCCCTAGAACCCCTTTAAAGATAAATTTGTACATTTTTCGGTAGAAAAATGTCCCAGCCGAAGGCCGGTTCCTTTTAAATCACAGGCTCGCTACCGCTTGCCATGAAAAAATAACCTAAATATCCTAACCCATGACCTAAATATCAGGAAAGGTCTTAAAAGTGACATAGATGGGGTAAAAGTTCTTAAAATCGCCAACCTAATGGGGCTAAAGATGAGGGAGAAGGGGGTCTAGAATTCGACATATCCCCCCTTAAATTGAAGATAGAAAAATTTAGTTGACAGAATGATATGTATAATAAAAACAAACTTGAACTCTACATAGGTTCAAGCTCTCATTTATTTGGGAGCGGTACGTAAAGCCGGTATCACACGAGCTCTTTTTCACTCAACATTTATCCTCAACACTGGTTTAGCAGCTTATGAGGTCAACATTTAATATTTCTATGTTCCCTAAATTCATCTATCGTCAATCTAGTTTCCGTTACTAGTGCAAAATAATCCAGAAATGTTGCCAGAAAAATGTTGATAATCGAATGTTGACTATAAAATCTCTCGTGTGATGCCGGCTAAACAGTGATGAATATATTAACCCGTTCAGTACACCAGGGACGTCCTTGTCTTCCTATCCCAACTGTTAGACGATTTTATGCAGCTTGGGAAGGATCGCTAGCCAATAATAAGACTTCCAACTATCGCAACCAACTCTTTTAAGGGCAGATCTTCACTTGAGGGATTTTTTTCTTGACCCCTTTCTCCCTCATGTTTAGTCCCATTGCTTTTGATATAAAACGTTTGCCCCATTAGTTTAGCGATTTTAAGAACTTTCACCCCATATTAAGACCTTTCGTGCAATTCAGGTGTCAATTTTATCCTGGCGAGCGATAGCGAGCCTGTAATTTAAGAGGAACCGGATTTCAGCCGGGACATTTTTCTACCGAAAAATGTACAAATTTATCTTGAAAGGGGGTCTAGGGGGTGTAATTTTAAGATTGATGGAATTCTAGGGAACGAACTAAAAACCTCCCCTTAACTACCACAGATCCTTCATAAGCTGCATAATATCATCTAATTATAACTAGAATAGAATATATCACACGTCGCCGGTACTCAAAGGGTTAACAGGGGCAATTATGAAAACCAAACTCCACTCTAAAAGGTCAAGGGCCAGGTTTCACATTAATTAACTTAATGACAAGTGCAATTAACAAAGGTATTAATTATCGGTTAGTATCTGCTTATAATTAATTAGCTTGTAGCCCTTACGATGCAAACTACCATTTATTGTTTGGCTGGGAATAATTTTAACCCTCAGACATATGACGCGATGTTGAGCCTATTGGGGATACTTTAAAGCCTTTGTTACCATCAGGGGTATTTAGAAACTTTTAGTTTAGTTACTTCAACCTCTGCAGTTGTCTTTGAGTTAGCTGTGGGCAGAAAACTAATTTTGGAGAGGTAATTATAAGAGTGAGAGAACTCCATTTCTTATTGCTAATCTGGCAACCTCTGCGTCATATGTGCGTGAAAGGGTTAAGGGGAAACTCATATTTGTTGGTCGATTATTTAATATTTTTATTATTTGTGTTTAGTTTCCTCCCTAGACCTTCATCAAACTTTAACAACAAACATTCATTAGATTCCTCTTCTAGACTAATTTGTACATTTATGGGTAGATAAAATTATTTCAAAATTACAGGCTCACTATCGTTCGCCAGGAAAAAAAATCGACACCTAAATAGCACGAAAGGTCTTAATATTGACAATGGGGCGAAAGGTCTTAAAATTGACACACTAATGGGGCAAACCTCATAAAATCTGAACACTAATGGGGCTAAACATGACTGAGAAGGGGATGTAGAAAAACGACCCACCTCCCCTTAAAATTACATCCTCATTGTTGTGGATCCCTTCATGGTGTTGCCAGATCAACTAAGTATATATATATTTGTCTATCTAACTATCTATTGCCAGACGCCTTGATTACCGAGGGGTGGACACGAGTAAATCGCCTACATATGTTCCGATGAAATTCTGCCGATTTTCTACCTTGTTTTCGGGAAAGTGTTGCTAGCCCAATCGCTTTATTATAATAGCTAGTACTGTATAATACCCTGTCTGCTGTTAGGGCTATATATGTATCAGGTTTGTTGTTGTTTCTGTTCCCCAGGCTGTTTGACCGAACAGCCCGAAGGTCCCGAGCAAGGCCAAGGCTATAACCGAGCGTCCCCACAGAACCCTCCCTGTAATACTAATAAGAATAACCAGGTGACCGAAGCCGCTCCCAGACGCTGTGTTCTCTAGGATACCAATGTTGGTATTTTCTAAACCGGTGAGGAGGAACTAAAGTCTACAAACGCGTGAAATGTCTCTGACCACATTGACATTTCTAACAATTGTACGCTCGTAAACGTTAGTTATTACTCCCCTTTATTTTCATAAACTTCTACGGCATAATGTGTATATATCATTTTAACTATTAATCATTATTCAATCCCTTTAAATTTGTATTATCAGAAAAATACTGTATTTCAAGTGATTCATGTTGGTTTTTCTTTGCTTTTTGGCTGAAGATGACTTTTGTTTAAGCCTAAACGAGATACATACATACTGTATATATATATATAACCATTTTGTATTAATTGTACAAGTACCCTAACTGGCCAGAATTAGAACAAAGTTAGCGAGCAGGTATAATTGTCTCTAACCTAGGGCCAGTTCAGGTGAGCCTGGTCTGGGGTTGTAGTGGAGTATTTAACCGTATTATGGACCATCAGTGGAGGGGGACGGCTGCCAGGTGCTGACTACGGAACTCCTGGTAGTAAGCTGTACAGACCCGTGAGCCACACAGATTGGTCCACTTCCGACATAATTATTAGCCTTTTATTTGACTCCAATATGTCCATGCCCTTTATATACATTCGGCAATACTAGTACAGGTTATATAGCTTTGACTTTGGTTATACATAATTAAAACAAGAATGCAATAACTGTGTTTGATATTTGAGAAACCAAAATGGCGTTCAAAGAAAATATACAGGATCTTTAGTATGCCGTTGAGATCGTAGGGTCACAGATTGGCCAACTTCCTCCATATTGGTTCCACTGGTGTCATTGGCCACCGGAAACACTCAAATATGTCCATACCCATAATAAACCTTTAGCAATACTGATATGCTCAACAACATAATGCATGGCCTATTAACATTTTCGAATCTATCCCGAACTAATTTGTATCTTATCTATGTATTGCCTGAAGTTTACATTTCGGAACGTTATTTTAAGGGAGGATAGTTGATTTTGCTGGCCTCCCTTCTCCCTAGCCCCATGTTTTCAGATTTAAATGCGTTCGGCCCATTTGCTTGGCGATTTTAAAAACTTTTCGCCCCATATCTTTGTCAATATTAAGACCTTTCGTGCCATTTAGGTGTTGATTTTTTCCTGGAGAGTGATCGCAAGTCTGTAATTTGGGAAAAACCTCTCACACAGCATCTCTAGACAAAGTAGAAAAGGAAGCCTTCCGTCGCATTAACTCACGTCCACTCACCTATTCTCTGCAGTCTTTCTCTCTTCGCCGCAATGTTGCATTTTTCTCACTATTCTACCGCTATTACAATAATCAGTGTTCCTCAGAGCTCTTTCAGTGTATGCCACCCTTCTTCATAGAGCAACGAAGCACTCGTCTTGCAACACAATCCCGCCCCTACTTTGTGCAACTCTCCAATCCAAGAGTGAAACTTTATTCTCAACCTTTCTGCTATTCAACATCTGAGTTCTGGAACTCTCTCCCAGAATCAGTCTTTCCCTCATCCTATGACTTGAATTGCTTCAAACTCCGTGTGTCCAGGTATTTTGGCTCGAACTTCCCCTGATTTTGGCCCTGTCACTCATTCAACTCTGGGGCAGGCACTGTATGCAGGCAGTTCTGCCTCTTGTTTCCCTCACTCGCATAAAAAAAAAAAAAAAAAAAAAAAAAAAAAAAAAATATATATATATATATATATATATATATATATATATATATATATATATATATATATATAATCTTAGAGACTGACCATGCACTGCGAAAAAAGTATATAGAAGGTAAATCAAATGAAGTAGGGTATATTGGTAGTGAGTTTTGCATTGCGTGAACTCGTAGCGTGCGGTGAAACAGGACCCACCGCTCCCGAATGTTGTCAATTAAAGGTTAATGGTGCCTGGAAGTGGCGCTGTGATGGTGCCTTATGGTGCCCGTACACGCTAGGGACCGCGGCACTGACTTCATGTGTAACCCTTTTTGTATGATGTCGCCGTTTTTCCTTTAACCCCTTCTCTGCCGGTGACGTCTTTTAAATTTTATTCGAGCTATATTTAGAGGTGGCCGATAAAACAAATTAAAATAAATAAATACAAATATAAATAAATGGGGATTGGGCCAGACTAAATAGATAGATATATAGATATTTATAGGTCTTTATGCAGTTTAAGATGAATCTGTCGTAGTATAAAGAGACAAGTGAGATAGTTCGAAGGCTGTTAATTGTTGGAGGTCCTTTTTAATCTGAATATAATCGTCGAAAAGTAGCATATATGCTGTATATATATTTGTTAAAGTTTGATGGAGATCTAGGGAGGAAACTAGAAAAAATAATAAATACATGACAAGAATCAACCAAAATATGAACCAACCTCCCTTAATGTGTCAATGCTCCAACTGGCGGCATTGCTACCTTAGTCCTCTGTGGCATTGAGGTTCGTGCTTTCCGACTGGTGCTGTATCTTACGGCGATTAACTGGGAGTAGGTGCTGGGAAGAAGTTAATAATTGATATTAGTGTTAGTATTATTATAATTATTTTTATTATTATTATTATTATTATTATTATTATTATTATTATTAGTGTTAGTACTAGTCGTAGTATACAGTAGTAGTAGTAGTAGTAGTAGTAATCGTTGCAGTTTGTGAGTTACATATTTTACCATATGTTCTATATATTCTTCTGTATATATATAATGGTAATAATTGATGTTTCAGTATTTATTTGGTTTATAATGATTGATTGTTTTATATATTTTAAGGTATTTATGTATTGATCGATTGTCTATCTTATAATTTTTTTTTTTTGGGGGGGATTCAAAGTGATTTAGGAACCTGGTCTGACTATTTGTAGAGCCTATGGAAGCTCCCAATACATTTGGGAGGTGTCTGAGTATTATTTTATGTTGGGGCATGTTTGCTTGCTTGGTTGAGGGGAGGTTTAGCGTCGACAACATAATGTAAATGTAAATGTACCTGATATTGTGTTTTCCAGCATTATGTGTGAGCATTTTTTATATGCACGTGTGGCATGGTGTCTTCACTATATATATATATATATATATATATATATATATATATATATATATATATATATATATATATATATATATATATATATATATATATATATATATATATATATATACTGTATATACTGTATATACTGTATATATATATATTTTATTTTATTTTTGTTTTTTCCAAATTTTCGGCTACAGTAAAGCACCACGTCCATCCACATTCCCCAACTCAAACACCAGGGTTGCGTTCAGTGGACGATATCAACGCAATAATGTTTCTACCTGAGCAATATGCTATGGTTGAGAGGGTGAAAGACATGATTATACAAACATTGGTTCACGTCGCTGATTGGTCAGTGGCTGTGAGTGCGAAGTTCAAATTAACCGGTGATGTCCACGAAGGTGTAATTAGGCCCGGTTACAAGTGGGTTTTTTTTCGGTAAATTCATTTCGATCAATACATGTTAAGGGGGACGTAGTTGCAACAAGAATATATATATATGAATGCACCTACAAATAATCACTACCCCATTAATCAATAAAATATATCAGTATTCTGGCTAAGGTTGTTACGCAGTCAGCAGCGGTCAGCTTCCTCGCTCAACACAGACTGCCTTGGGTTGGTTGTGTACTATCAGGCTATTATAATATCATTATAATGTTTTCACCTTCAAGTATCATCAGGAATATTTTGTAAAGTTAAAGTTATTACAAGCCGATATCTGATCCCCAACAACAACAACAACAACAACAACAATGTCGTTCATTTATACGCATTTGTCTTTGACGCAACCACAAATATACAAAATACAATAACAAGTGACACAAAATACAATACTAATGAAACCATCTTACAGAACAGTTAATTGCAAAAGTTGATGAAGCGAGCAAATTGGCGACTTATCGCCGGGAGGAAGTTCGTTTGCTGGAGCTCTCTCTCTCTCTCTCTCTCTCTCTCTCAGCAGGGATAGCCTCTCTTTACTTTAAATGGCTCTTAGATGGCACCACATTATGGTATATTTCATTCCAATCGGGGGAGCACTTGGATATTGGATGTATATGTATTGCATGTATGTTTGGATATACTATAAGTATATACTGTAATATATATATATATATATATATATATATATATATATATATATATATATATATGTGTATATGTGTATTATACAGGGCTGTGTACAGTCACCATGGTTGATTAACCCTTCCAGTACCAGCAGCGGCACACATTCATCGGTAAAAATGTGACGCGCCAGTACCAGCGACGGCTCTCAGCCGTTAGTAATATACGATCCATGTTATGCTAATATATACCAGGAGCTTCTAACATGACTTAGAGGCACTGCTGTGAGGAGTTGGCAAACACTTCTCATGCTCCCTCTCAGCTGCTCCAGGTTGGCTGACTGATCAGTCACCACCAACTCTTGAGCTGAGAGGGTGTTGTCTCGTTGCTTTTGGCAACAAGTTTGGTACTGTAGGGGTACATTTAATCTACTATGCCATGATACAGTAGGGGTTAATGTATATATGGATGGTGTGGTGAGGGAGGTAAACATGAGATCTATGGGTAGGGGATTTGGTTTAGTAGGAAAGAATGGTGGTGATTGGGAGTTGAATCAGTTGTTGTTTGCTGAGGACACAGTACTGGTGGCGGATTCTGAAGAGAATCTGCAGCAAGTAGTAAAAGAGTGTAGTGTGGTATGTGGGAGGAGGAAGCTGAGGGTACATGTCAATAAAATAATAGTGATGGTGTGTAATAGAGATGCTCGTAGATTGAATCTAAATGTATGACTGGTTGGGGAAATGCTGGAAAAAATAGTGTTTAAATGTCTAGGAGGAGTGATTAGCAAGGACGCGGATGTGGGAATAGAGGTAAGACAGAGTGTATGAGGGATAGAAGGTATTTAGAGCAATGAGAAGTATGTGGACGTGAGAAATATCGGAATAAATGCTATAATTGTACCAACAGTGATCTATGGGGCTGAGACATGGGCTCTGAATATACAAGCGAAAAGAAGGTTGGCTGTGATGGAGATGAGGGGAAATAGATTGAGAGGAAGACCTCGGAAGGTATGTAGAGATGAAGTAATAAAAGCGTTGGAAGATAGAGAGATGACTGAAGAACAGGCAAAATAAGTGGTGATGAATAGGAATGAATGGAGAATGATTGTGAATAGATGAGTGATAATATTGTTGTAGGAAGTGGGGGTCGGGCGCCAGTTGGACTAGATAATAGTCCGTCAGGCACCCGGCCCGGGAAGCCAGTGTATGTATGAAGGGCCATGCCTGGAAGTGATGTGGGCGGGCATTGTGGAGTGTTCTTCTGCGTGTCTGCCTGTTGAGATCGGAACCTCTCAGGGAGGTCTACGACCTGAGTGTCTTATGCTTGGGACCCCCATGGGCCTTGGTCTCTAGGTCTTCTCCTGGACGGCCTAGATGTCTGTGAATTTGTATTTCTATTTTATTTTGTTGCTTTTGTTCGAGCTCTGTCTCGAGTCAGCAATCCCCAGCTATGGGGTATGTGCCTGAGTATATACATTCATACATACATTATTATTATTATTATTATTATTATTATTATTATTATTGTTATTATTAAACATCAAGCGCAACAAAATATTATAGTATACACACACACAAACACACACACAGACATGAAGCGCACAAAATTATAATTTAACCAACGCACACACACACACACACACACAGACATGAAGCGCACAAAATTATAATTTAACCAACGCACATACACACACACACACACACACACACACACAGACATGAAACGCACAAAATTATAATTTAACCAACACACACACACCCACAGAGACATGAAGCACACAAAATTATAATTTAACCAACGCACACACACACACACACACACACACAGACATGAAGCACACACAATTATAATTTAACCAACGCACATACACACACACACACACACAGACATGAAGCGCATAAAATTATAATTTAACCAACACACACACACACACACACACACACACACACACGAACTGATAATATTATAGTCTTTGAAGTATAATATCACTTACTCAGCCAACCCTACATTTCACCAAATAGTGTTCGCTTTTATCTTTTCAGTACGATGGCGCCTTTTATGTTTATTTCGGCTATCATCAGGTCGGTTAGTCTGATTTAGGAGGCCTTTTTTGCATATACTTATTATCTGCATTTATAATTTTTGTATTTTCTTCCCCAGACCACCAAACTTTAAAATACAAATAATACCCCAAAGACCCCTCCCCCTCCGAGATATATATATGTACATTTTTTGGTAGCCAAATTCCCCTGCCAGTGGCCGGTTCCTCCACAATTGCAGGTTCGCTGCCACACGCCAAGGACAAATTGTTACCTATATGGCACGAAAGGTCTTAAACTCGCCAAACTAATGGGGCTATCACTCGCCAGGAACAAATCGACACCTAATTGGCACGAACGGTCTAAATATTGACAAGGACATGGGGTGAAAGGTCTTAACATCGCCAAACTAATGGAACGATCGTCTTAAGATCTCATAACTAATGGGGTTAAATATGAGGCAGATGGGGGTCCATAAAATGCAACTACTCCCTCCTCTTTACTTTAGTGCAGCCTAAGTAGACGTTAAATGGGAGTCATTAATCTTTTAGTATTTTGATAAAGTCTCCTTATCTTTATTCTGGCTAACGTTAAACGACTTTATACAGCATACGAAGGACCCAAGGCATGAAAATTGCTCAAATATTTCTCAATTATCCACTTAAATCGAACCAGTTTCTTCTAAATTGAACGGATATCGTCTAATACTTATCAGAAAAATATAAACAAATTAAACACAAAACATATGGTATGAAGTACTTAACCCATTCAGTACCGGTGCCGTCCTTTTAACTTTATTGTGGCTACTACATGATGATAATATTAAGTTTAAAATGGGCCTCCAGCACTTAACAGGCTTCGAATGATCTCACTTAAGTTAACCCTTTTTACTACCACAGATCCTTCTAAAACTGCACACAATCGTATTTTCGATTTTATTGTAGGTATGTTTAGACGATTGTGTGCAGTGTAAGAAGGATCTGTGGTGGTACAAAGGGTTAAGGGAGATACTACGAACCTGTTAATGGCTGGAGGGCCTTATTAAACTGCACAAAATATATATATATATTTATACAGCGTATATATATATATATATATATATATATATATATATATATATATACAGTATTTATATACATATATATATATATATATATATATATATATATATATATATATATATATATACATATAATATACTGAATTGAAATTGGCCGGCAAATCGCCCTTTTTTTTCCCGCCACACTCAGAAGTTCACCGGAAGTAAACACGACCGTAAATTCCTTCCGTTTCTCTTGCCCGGGTTTATTTTGGACCCTGGAGATGGATTTTGGCGCTCTATTCCCGCGATAAAAGATTAATGTGTTTGCCGAGCTCTCTCCACACACACACACACACACATACACATACACACACACCCATAAACACACGCACACCCACACACACACACACGGGGAGAAATTTATATTGATTATTCTTTGTTTTCATTGTTATGTAGTTATTGATCTATTATTTGTAATTTCCTCCCAATACTTCTATCAAGCTATAAAACAAATATATACAGTATATATTTCACTCATTTCCTGCGATAAAAGATTAATGTGTTTGCCGAGGTTCACACACACACACACACACACACACACACACACACACACACACACACACACACACAGAGGGAGAGACACTTGAGGCGGTGTCACACAATAGCTTTTTCCATACATTTTTAGGGGCAACTGTACTCTGGCATCTTGAAAATATAGGTTTTATCATACATAAATCAGCCACATAACATAATCTACGTTCAATCTAGTCTCCCATTCGGATGTCAAAGAACCTCAATACAATACGAGAAGTAATTAACCTTCTGTTCTATTCAATATACTCAGACCCAATCCCCACTTTTCCTATTTTCGTTTTTTATTTTATTTTGTCCCCTCTTTTCCTTATTTTTTTTTGGGGGGGGGGGGGGTGGCCGACTCAAGACAGAGCCAATATAAGGACAACACAACAGAAAACACCGAACACACACAAACAAAATACAATATTCACACTTCTGACTTCCAAAATGACTTCTTAAGCTGAATGACATAATCTAATGATAGCCCAAATAAACTGTCAAAATCCTGAAGGGGTTAAGGGGAGACGGTCGTTTTTCTGGTCCCCCTTTTCCCTCGTGTTTAGTCCCATTATTTTTTAGACGTTCGGCCCATTTGTTTGGCGATTTTAAGACCTTTCGTCCCATTTCGGTATAATTTGTAAGACCTATCGTGCTATTTAGGTGTCGATTTTTTCCTGGCGAGCGATAGCGAGCCTGTAATTGTAACAGGAGCCGGCCTTTGGCCGGAAATTTTTTCTTCCGAAAAATGTACAAATTTATCTTGAGGGGGGTCTAGGGGATGTTTTTCCAAGTTTGAGGGATGTCTAGCGAGGAAACTAAGAATTTATGAATGAATGAATTTATAGGCCACAAAAACAGTCCGTGTCCCCTTAAGAACATCAAAGGCTACTGAAGGCAAGTATTGATCGTGGATGTACAATGTGAAACTCCATTGATACACTCTGCACAATATCCCAAGTTTCCTGTGCGCTATTGTGAGAGGCAGGGTCGTCGGGGCGTATATACAAAGAGTAATCGCCGAACTCTCCTCTCCCGGGAAAGTAAATTCACCCGCAGAATAACCGTGAATAGGAGAGAGAGAGAGAGAGAGAGAGAGAGAGAGAGAGAGAGAATTATTCCAGAAATTCAGTGCCCAGACAGTCCTTTGTGGTCGGTCGGTTTATGATGGGGCTCAGCCATTTATAAGGGTAGTGCTTGTTTTTGGGTATATATATATATATATATATATATATTTATTTATTTTTAGTTTCCTCGCTAGATCTCTATCAACCTTAAAAAATCACGCCCTAGGCCCTCTTTCAATATATATTTGTACATTTTTCGGTAGAAAATGTCTCGGCCTAAGGCCGAATCCATCTAAAATTACCTACCTTGCTCCCTTCCTACAAAGCAACCTACCTACCAACCAACCAACCAACCTACCTACCAACCAATCAACCAACGTACCAACCAACCAACCAGTCAACCAACCTACCTTGCTCCCTTCCTACCAACCAACCTACCTACCTACCAACCAAACAACCAACATACCTTGCTCCCTTCCTATCAACCAACCTACCTACCAACCAACCTACCTACCTACCAACCAAACAACCAACCTACCTTTATGGCGGTTTGTTTATGATAGTCTGCGAGGCACTTTCAGACCGAGGATCTTTAAGGAGAGTCGGAGGCTTGGGTATATACTGTATATATATACGTATATATAAACTAGCTATCTGTCTGTTTATCTATCTACTGTATCTACCAAGCTGCCTACATGCCTAGCAACCAACGTACCTACCTTCCTACCTAACCGTTTAGCAACCTATCTACTGTATATACCGCCTTGCCTATCAATCGACCAGTGTACATATCTACCTATTTAACTATCAATCAACCAGTCTACCTATCTACCTACCTACCTATCAAGCAACCAGTCTACCTATCTACCTACCTACCTATCAAGCAACCAGTCTACCTATCTACCTACTTACCTATCAATCAACCAGTCTACCTATCTACCTACTTACCTATCAATCAACCAGTCTACCTATCTACCTACTTTCTTATTACATGACCTCTAGCCTTTGTCTGCCTGAGTGTCTTAAGGGGAGATGGGGCATTGTTCTGGTCCCCCTTCATCCTCATGTTTAGGTCCATTAGTTTTCAGATTTTAAGACGTTCGGCCCATTAGTTGAGCGAGTTTATGACCTTTCGTCCCATTTCTTTGTCAATATTTAGACTTTTCATGTCATTTAGGTGTAGATTTTTCCCTGGCGAGCGAGAGCAAGCCTGTAATTTTGGAGAAACCGGCCTTCGGCCGTTACATTTTTCTATTGAAAAATGTACACATTTATCTTGAAGGAGGGTCTTTAAGCTTGATGAAGGTCTACGGAGGAATCTAATAAATAAATAAAAAGATACACAAAAGAGCAAATAAATACGCCCATCCTCCCATAAATACGCCCATCCTCCCTTAACTATCCTCTGCCTGTCTTTGTCTTCTGTGATCGTCTGTAAGCTGCTTGTGCAAAGGCGTACAAAGGAATATACGTAACCATAGGTCTACTTATCATTACGAGGCTAATTGTATCTAAGCTTGTATCTAAGCCACCTAAGAGAGGAAACACGATACAGAAAGGACAGGATTCATCTTTTCCACGCAGAATGGACAAATTGACATGATACACGATAGAGATATATGCAAATAGAACTTTCTAACTACCGGTATATCTATTTTGACAAGCGAAGTAGTGGGCGTGTCCTGTTATGTTGGTGGTGTAATGGTGTATAGATGCTTATATTACGTAATCTATTTTTTATTAATTTCACCACAACACCAAACACCTCCAATGAAATTAATGAAAGCATATACAGTATGTGGTCCAACAGGATTCGAACCCGGGTTATCACACACAGATTATTAGACACCTTAACCATTACACCACCAAGACGGTTAAGGGGAGATCTCCACTTGAGGGATTTTTTTCTTGACCCCTTTCTCCCTCATGTTTAGCCCCATTGCTTTTGATATTATAAAACGTTTGCCCCATTAGTTTAGCGATTTTAAGAACTTTCACCCCATATTAAGACCTTTCGTGCAATTCAGGTGTCAATGTTATCCTGGCGAGCGATAGCGAGCCTGTAATTTAAGAGGAACCGGCCTTCGGCCGGGACATTTTTCTACCGAAAAATGTACAAATTTATCTTGTAAGGGACTCAAGGGGGTGTAATTTTAAGCTTGATGGAGGTCTAGGGAACAAACTAAATACCTCCCCTTAAAGGTTTATGCACACGCCTACGACTTATTATCCATTCTCGAATACTGGATATTAATCTAATCATGTTCATATTCCCACCGCACTATGATAGCACTATGGTGGTGAAAGGGGTTCAAAGGTATAACGGTAGTGATAAACCCATTTAATATATGGATATGCAAATAAACCACTATCAATATACATAATTAATTGACATATCCTTTCCACACACCCTTGATACTTTTATATGGTGGATTGCATAAAGTAAACATGCATCCATTTCCTGTAAAGTAAGTGGCGTTCATTCTCCCTGGAAACGGCTGGGTATTCGCTAAGGTTCGTATATAACCCGGGTTCGAATCCCGGTGGATCATATATACTTTAATTAATTTCATTGGGGGTGTGGTGGTGAGATTAATAAAAATAATATTGTAGAAACCTTGAAGTTAAGGAGAGCAGCCATCTTAGTGTTAGGATGCCCTTTTAATGCCGTATTTACTGTATTAAACAATAGGTTGATATTTTCATTAATCGTCTCCATGGAAAATGTATATTCACATTACCAATATATTTGTCCTGCATCAGTATTGCCGAATGTTAACTATGGGTATAGTTCTATTTGACTGTAAAAAAGAGGCCAACGAAAAGAGTGGCACGATTATGGCGAAGGTTGGCTGATCTCGGTTTCTATAGGGTCTCTGGTACTCCGGGGTCTTGATGGGGGTGTTAAGTCACAGTTTTTATGGTCCTGGTTCTGCATAATTATTTAATTAATCATCTAAATACGCTGAGTTATGACGGCTCGATTAACTTTCTCTCTCTTTCTCTCTCTCCTTGATATATATATTTTATATATATATATATATATATATATATATATATATATATATATATATATATATATATGAGAGAGAGAGAGAGTTAGAGTTAGAAAAGTGAACGAAATAGAAAGAACTTGCGAGAACAAGAGAAAGTTAAGATTAGCGGGCGGTATATATAGTTTAAATCTCTTAGCCTAGCCGTCATAACTCGCCCTAATTATCAAGACTGGGGCCCATAAAGACTGTGACTAATAGCTCCATCAAGACCTAAGACAGAGAGAGAGAGAGAGGGGGGGTGGGGGGAGAGAGATAGAAAGTGAGAGAGAGAGAGAGAAAGAGAGTGAGTGAGTGAGTGAGAATGAGAGAGAGAGAGAGGGGGGGGGGGAGAGATAGAAAGAGAGAGAGAGAGTATATACAGTATATATTGGGTAGATTAATAGTGAATTACCTTTCTATCCTTATATAAAAGGAGGTTTGTCACTACCAGTGTACCTTTCTAAGAGTATGGTACTAAAGGCACAACTTATATCAATGGTGATTTCATTGACTTTTCTATCATTGTGTAAGACATGTTACATACTATATGTACCATTAAATTGGTAGATTATTATGGGCACTTAACCCGTTCAGTGCCAGTGACGTCCATTTCATAATATTCTGGCAACAATTAGACGATATTATTCAGCTTAGGAAGGACCTCTAGCAAGAATAAGGCTTCAAACTATCTCAACCAATTCTTTTAACTACCACAGATCGTTCCTAAGCTGCATAATATCGTCAAAATATAGCTAGTACAACCCCTCCCCGTTACCAATTTCCTCCCCACTACCCCCCCCCCCCCCCTACCACTATACCCCTTCCCCCCACCTCCCCACACATCACCTTGCTGGGAGGGTATGTTGTGTATACTGCCTTCATGTGTCCTTGTCTTACTTGAAACACACTACACTACTGCCATTCCCCACTATTCACCCCGTTAATTCTCCCCCACCACTCCCCCCCCCCCCCCCCCCTCCTAACCTTCTCTACCTACCCTCCCCCTTACTTACCCCTACACACTACAACACATCTCCCCCCAACCCTACCATCACCCTCTACCTCCTTGTAACATCCCCCCCCACACCTCCCTTCACACATCCACTCCCCTCCCTCACTACTACCCCCCCCCCCCCTCCCCTCACCTCACACACCTCCATCTCGCCTACCTATCCACCTCCACCTCCTTTCACACATCCCCTCCCCTCCCCCGGACTATTACCCTCCCCTTCCCCTCACCCCCACCTACAATTCACCTCACACACCAAAGGCACCCACATTCCCTCCCCTCCCCCAACTACCTCACTACCCCCCTTATCAACTCCCTCATTACTACCCTCCCTCCTCACACACCAGAAGTCCCCCTCCCTCCTCACCTCCAACCCCAACCCCACCCTCTTTTCTCTCCACCTCCCCATACCTCACCTAGCAGGGAAGATATATGATTCACACAACCTACCCGGAATTGAACCTTGGTCACTTTGATTAAACCGTCTAGTACCAGTTCCGTCCTAATAATTTCATACTATACTGGCTATAACATATAATTGTATTCAGTTTAAGAAGGGCCTACTGCAATTAACAGGCTTCTAACTGCCTTAATTATCCCAGGTTCGAATCCCGGGAGGATCATATGCTTGCATTGATTTCATGGGGAAGTGTTTGGCGTTGGGAGTTAAATTAATATATTAGATTATCGATAATTGATAAATGATCCATATCCAATATTCGATACATGGATACAAAATCGTAGTCATGCACTTAACCTTTAACTGTCTTGATGGTGTAATTGATAGAGTGTTTAAGATCTGTATGTGGTAACTCAGGTTCAAGTCCCGGGAGGAGGACCACATGCCTTCATTAATTTCATTGGGAGGTGTTGGGTGTTGGGAGTGAAATGAATAAAGTTGATTATTACTATAGGATCTCCCGCCCCCCCACCCTCCCATCTCCCAAGGTAATACGCTTCAATCAGCCAGTACAGTCACGCTAATAAGTTATGTTCCAGCTGTCATTACGTTTGGATCGCTCTGTGGTGTATTAATGTCTGTCAGATGTTGAATAGGGTGGGTAAGTGTAGGAACATGTTGGTATATCTCACTAAACAAAACAAAAAATGTAAATATTGCTGGTACAGTACCAAATTATTGATCAAAACATAATCAGTGCCGAAACATCACTTATTAGCGCGACTGTACAGTCGCGCTAATAAGTGATGTCCCGTCACCAAGTATGTTTTGAATAATAATTGGTATCAGCAATATTTAAGCTTCAATTATTCTTATCGAGTGAAATATACAAACATGTTCCAACACTTACCCACCCTAATCAACATCTGACAGACATTAATACAGCACAGAGAAAGCCTAACATAATGACAGCTGGGACATGACTTATTAGCGCGACTGTGCATCTATTTAATTACACCCACCACCCAAGGATACTCCGGCGGTCATTAGTGATTAAAGGGGATGGTTATTTATTTTTTATTTGTTTGGGCCGATGTGTACATATATTTAATATGTATTTTAGTTTCCTCCCTAGACCTCCATCAAACTTAATATAACAACCCAAGGATCCCCCTTCAAGATATATTTTTACATTTTTCGGTAGAACAAATGTTTCGGTTCCTCCTAAATTACAGGTTCCCTGTTGCACGCCAGGAAAAAGTTGACACCTAAATTACGCGAAAACTATTAATATTATCAAAGAAAAGGGGCGAAAGGTTTTACAATTGCCAAACTAATGGGCCGAACGTCTTATAATCCGAAAACTAATGAGGCTAAGCATGAGGGACAAGGGTGCCCAGGAAAACGACTCATCTCCCCTTAATTAGATTAGTAGTCGTCATGATCTAGCACCGGTGTGGAGTTGTTGTTGTTGTTGTTGTTGTTGTGTGGAGTAATCATATTAGTGATGGCTGCCCTTGGGGATAATCACCGCCGCCTCGTGTGGTTTGGGTGTCAGAGTAGTTGGGAGATCGATGTCATATTAATTAGTCATTTTCATTGAGTAGATTTCAACCAGTACCATTTGCCAAGTCGGGGGTTATCGTGGCTAAGAACGGGTAGTTGTGAAGGGCTCTTTAAGAACGGGTAGTTGTGAAGGGCTCTTTACTCTTACCCTAACAATTAAATTATGTACGTTCATTTTCCTGTTCAAGGTTCATATAATGCAACGAACCCAAAGTACAATGGTATCTATCTCTTGTTGAAGCAGCAGACTTAGTTAATTTCACACCGGTCTCCTGTAGCTTTTTGTCAGTGTAAAACCGTCGGTGGATCCAGCAACTAATGGACACAAATAGAGACTCTCTCTCTTCCACGCAAATGCAATTAAACACACATACTCACTCTCATGCTTTCTCCATCTCTCACACACAAACACACACACAAACACGCACAATCATACAGAGTCCCAGACACAAACAAATATGTCTCTCGCTGTCCGGCCATTCCCTTACTCGTGGGGCAGTAGCCATCTCTCTCTCTCTCTCTCTCTCTCTCTCTCTCTCTCATGCTGAATGAGTTTGACAACGTGATTTATAGCAAAATATTTATTCGCAATACAAATACAAAACGCAACCATTGCTGGAATTTAGAATTTAGAACTGAAGAAGTTCAGATTTAGTGTGTGCAGAAACTGTTTTCATATACACGATCTGTTCTACGTGGAACATACTTCCTTCACAAGTTGTAATTAGTTCTTTAGTGGAGCCGTTCCAGAAGAGAGTAGATAGTGTTTAGCATTCTCTGCAATGAGTGTAATGCACTAAACAATATATCTCATTCTACTTAGAGAATCTTCTCGGAATGGATCGCAAGGTCTTTGAGATAATAACTATTCTGGGCAAATCCTTGTAACTATCTCTCTCTCTCTCGCTTGTAACATAGTGTCCACTTCGGTCTCCCTCTTTCTCATGTACACACTGTCACACACACACACACACTCTCTGTCTCTCTCCCACACACACACACATACTGCCACACACACACACCTCTTTCTCTCTCTCCTTCACTAACACTACCATTGTTCACTACAGACAGGCCTTTCATCACGCCTTTGCCCAGAATTACGCCCAATATACAGTACACTTCCTCACGCCCATCCCGCTCTACGTGTCTTCGGGATAAAGGACAAGACCAAACTTTACCACCCATTCGTTTTACGGTCGGGAAAGCAGAATGTTCAGTTAACCCTTTGAGTACCAGCGACGTGTGATATATTTTATTCTAGCTATATTTAGACGGTACGATGCAGCTTAGGAAGGATGTGTGGTAGTTCAAAGGGTTGGTTGAGATAGTTTGAAGTCTCATAATTGCTAAAGGTCCTTCCTAAGCTGAATAAAATCGTCGAATAGTGGCCAGAATATGACGAAAAGGACGTCCCTAAGCTAAATAACGGCTAAGAAAACATGATAAAATAAGGTTATCGAAACTGGCAATATACTGTGTATACTGTACTGTATACTATACTGTACTGTACAGTGAGTTCACTGCTCAATAGGTGGCGTTCTGAGAGTGAGGGTCTGAGTCTGGAGGGTGAGACCGTGAAGCACCTGAGCGAAGCAACCGGCCGCTTCAGAGATGGAGCTGTTTCGAGCCATGATGGTTGCTTCACATGTCTCACTCCCCAGACTGGAACAAGACCTCACGGGCTTCACCGTGTTGAGCGGTGGAATGTACAGGCTCTCAGCCTATGCCCGAGAGGGAGTAGTTGGAATATAGAAAAAAAAAAAAAAAAAAAAAAAAAATACTGTATATAACTGGTGTATACTGTATATAACTGTATACTGTACTGTATATAACTGGTGTTATATACTGTATATAACTGGTGTATATACTGTATATAACTGTGTATACTGTACTGTATATACTGTATATAACTGGTGTTATATACTGTATATAACTGGTGTTATATACTGTATATAACTGGTGTTATATACTGTATATAACTGGTGTTATATACTGTATATAACTGGTGTTATATACTGTATATAACTGGTGTATATACTGTATATAACTGGTGTATATACTGTATATAACTGGTGTTATATAATCGGAAAACGTAATATCAATGGTTTGTCGGTGTTCATAATACGCATAATGTAGACAGAGAGAGAGAGAGAGAGGGTGAGTGAAGGTGAGAAAGGGAGATAGAGAAAGAGTAACAACAAGAAAGAAAGGAAACTAGAGAAGAAAGAGGAGAGTAAAGCATAAACGAAATCGAAAATAGAGCATTGAGCAAAGGAGGAGGTTGTGTGTATTTAGAGTCTGGGGGCTGTAGTATTCAATGTAGCCCCGAGCTGCTCCAGACTTTCCTCTTATCATACTGAATTATTGGGGCTGGGAACCTAACCAACTGCGAGGAAGATACATTACACCCACGCACACACACACAAAACACACACACACACACACACAAACACACACACACACACACACACACACACATACATATATACAGTATATGGAGGTTAAATCACAAATACGTGTGATCAAATTATGTAGTAAAACTCGCTAGGAAAATTTAAACAATGGAACACCAAGCTCGAACGTCTTAAAATGTCATAACTAATGGGGCTAAGTATGAGGGAGAAAGGGGTCCAGACAAACGACCCATCTCCCCTTAATCACCCTTTTCATAGTTGCTATGGACCCATAATTGTTGAGTGAGTGGCGTAACCCAACACACTAGGGTAGTTATGGTACTAAAAGGATGCCTAATAGATGTTAGTGTATTCATTATAACTCTCTCTCTCTCTCTCTCTCTCTCTCTCTCTCTCTCTCTCTCTCTCTCTCTCTCTCTCTCTCTCTCTCTCTCTCTCTTATATATATATATATTATGTCACAATTGCACATGAACACACATAATTTTTAACCGTGGCCGGGGATCGAATCCACGATCTCAGGAGTAAAATCCAGGCACCTTACTAACTTAATTTGTCTTTTATTATTCTGGCTAACTCTAACAGATATTAGTAAGATTAGATACAGCCTAGGTAAGTCTCGCATAATTTGGGTCGTTTCGTAGCGCAGAGGAGTATTTATTTTGAGTTTCTATGTTGCACGGCTTCAAATCAGATCAGGTGAAGGTATTGAGGGACCTTTACAACGGCACCTCGTAGCTACTTTCTACTTTCCTACCTTCTGAAGAGTGTAGAGAGGGGAGAAGGGGTGTTGGAGAGAGAGAAAGCTGTTGGAGTGGCTTTGTTATGTGTGTTATTAGTCTGCATAGTGTAGAGAGGTGAGAAGGGGTTTTGGAGAGAGAGAAAGCTGTTGGAGTGGCTTTGTTGCGTGTGTTCAAGTAGTTATATATGTTATTCAACCCCTTCAGTACGACGAGTCATATATTTTACTCCGACCATCAACAAGCGATTTTACTAAGCTTAGAAAGGACGCTGGTAATCACAGAGGTAAACGCATTTCACTTCCCCACAGTACGTTTACACCAACTTTCAATCGACAGCAATCTGAAAAAGCGCCCATGTGACACCGGATCGATGTTTGTTTGCTTTGATTGCTGAGATGTTTAGCCCCATCTGTACCGGCGACGACTTTTCGATTTATTGTGGCTACTATTAATCGATTGTATTCAGTTTTGGAAGGATCTCTGGCAATTAACTGGTTCTGAAGTATCTCACTTAACCCTTTTTACTACCATAGATCCTTCTTAAACTGTACATGATACACTAAATGTAAACATATTAACATAGAAAAGACGTAGCCGGTACAGAAGGAGTTAAAGGTTTAAAGGTATAAGATGTTTAACGCTCATGTCTCAGATGTCATTACGTTTGGCTGTCTCTGTGCTGTATTAATGTCTGTCAGATGTTGAATAGGGTGGGTAAATGTAGGAGCATGCTTGTATATCTCACTCGAAACGAATAATTCAAGTTTTAGACAGTGCTGATACCAATTATTGATCGAAATATACTTGATGCCGAGACAGCACTTATTAGGCCGACTGTATGCTTAGTTACTCTCACCACACAAACATTGCGATTAAATAGATATGGTCAAGAGAGAGAGAGAGAGAGAGAGAGAGAGAGACTGAAAGAGTGAAACTGTTTGCCGACTGAGCTATGTTACAATATTCAGGTTACCATTAAGCTGCTTTCGTGCTCCTACTCACTATAGGATACCTTTTTAGAACAGGGTAACGCTAGCTGCCCATTATTCCGCCATGTTGTTTCCAGTTCGTTTATAGCTTAATTTTAACTATTCGAATTATTCACATCACTGACACACTCTACATCATTACCGATACTCTTAAAATGGTTAACGAAGGACTTTAAGGGAATGTTACATCTTTCTTCCTGTTTACGTGTATTATTGCTCTCAAACCAAAAAAAACATATGTATGCTGGGTCGCTACCGCTAGCCAGGAAAATATTGACAACTGGATGGGGGTAAGTGTCTAAAACAGTAGGCTAAATGGGGCCGAATGGATGCAAGCCAAAGAGAGAGGGAGAGAAAGAGAAAAAAAGCGAGGTGGGCTCCCTAGCTAACTCCTAGAATCAGGGCTACTCATATGGCGGCACGCGCTCCAGATCCGGACCTCAGAGAGACTGTGTTTGAAATCTATTATGCCCAATGTCCACAGATGATAAAAATACGGGAAAAAGGAGTCAAATTGTATATACCTGTTGTGAGCCACTGAGCCAAACTTTTATCTTGTTTTCCGGGACATCAAACCTTTTCCATCCAGTTAGCCTTTTCCTTCCTCATAAGTTTTCGTCCCATGTCAAACTTATCAAATAACCTCCTCAACTTTTGATCTTCTCTTATAATTGTTCGTCCTGTATTTAACTTATCAAATAACCTCCTTAACCTTTTCCTTTCCTCTTATAATTGTTCGCCCCGTAGCTAACTTAGTAAATAATCTCCTTGTCAACATGTTGTTTCATGTTTAGTCTTGAGAAACATAATAGTATTATTAGACTCTTTCGTTTGTAACCCTTTGGAGATTATGACGCATTTCGACAGTATATTCTGACTTAGATGATTTTATATAATTTTAAAAGGATCTGTGAGAATTAGAAGGTTAAACACGGGGGGGGGGGGGGGGGGGAGAGAAACTAGCACCTTTGTGAGTGACGGGTTGCCATTTTCAGGTAATTGGCACCATTCCATTACAGTATATAGTAACATTATTATGCTATACAGAATAACATGGATTTACAGTTTATATATAGTATTTTTACTAACCTGGAAGTTTAGCCCACACTGGTACTCATTTGGTGATAGACAGCATACCAAGCTTCGATCAAACACATAAACAACAACATTTATTGATCCGGTCTCCCAGATAACAATTATCAGACAACAATGTGATGGGCCTTAAGGGAATTAATAAGAATGGGATCATAACATAGTATAGGGCAACATAACTTGAGATGATTCCTGGCGAGCAATAGCGAGCCTGTATTATTGGAGGAACCAGCCTTTGGCTGGGATAATTTTCTAGCGACAAATATACAATATTATTTACTTATATATTAATTTATATATTTATCATTTAAGTTTCCTCCCTAGACCTCCATCAAGCTTGAAAATATCCCTAAGACCCGCCTTCGCGATAAATGTGTGCATTTTTCATTAGAAAAATGCTCCGGCCAAAGGCCGGTTCCTCTTAAATTGCATCCTCACTATAATTTGCCAGGAAAAATTCGACACCTAAATGGTACGAAAGGTCTTAAAATCGCCAAACTAAGACATTGAAAGTCTTACAATCTCAAAACTAATGGGGCTAAACATGAGGGAGAAGGAGGTCCTGAAAACACCCTCCTTAAGGTAGTGCACCTAGAAGAAGGAAGAACATAGCCTCCCACCACTGTGAAAAAAAAAACCCTACTTAAATAAATTGATTAGGAAGCCATGAAAAGGAAACAGAAAACGTGATGAAGGTTAGTGGGATCTGCCGCAGAGTTATAGTTCACTCATTATAAGTGGGTGAGATATCTTAAGTTCTATCCTCCATAACTCAAACTACCAGAGAAATCGAGTTAGTATTTCTACCATTTAGGAAGAGTTAGCCAGGGAATATGTTTGGGAATTTACGGCCCATTTGGTCTAGCCGTTTTGGAGTTACAGAGGATGGAGGTCATGATTTCTAGCCTACTTACAGTGAATAGACTATAGGACAGAGACAGAGTGCAGTAGTAACAGGGATTCTCTTCTGTCATACACAGTGTCTTGTTCGTGTTTACTTAAGGGGAGATGGGTCGTTTTTCTAGACCCCATCTCCCTCGTGTTTAGCCCAGTTAGTTTTCAGATTTTAAGATGCTTGCTCCATTAGTTTGTAGAATTTAAGACCTTTCGCCCCATTTCTTTGTCAATATTAAGATATTTCGTGCTATTTAGGTTTTTATTTTTTCCCTGGCGAACGATAATGAGCCTGTAATATTGGAAGAACAGGCCTTTGGCCGGGAAATTTTTCTACCGAAAAATTTACAAATTAATATAGAAGGGGGATGTAGTTTTTTTTTTTTTTTTTTTTTCAAGTTTGATGGAGGTCTAGGGAGGAAACTAAACAAATAGTAAATATATGAAATAATTGACCTAAAAATAAACCCTTCCCCCTTAAGTAAGGGGAGGCTGAAGCTTTGACCCCCAAGTCAGCCTGTATAAGAGATAGTGTTTTTCTTCACTTATACCATCTTATTACAAATGGAAATACTAAGACTCTCTGAAAAAATCAGCTCTCTATGTGCGCGCGCGAGCGCAGAATTTCATTGAAATATTTGTAAAATCATCTTCTCACTCAAAATTGTTCAAATTTCCCGCAACTTTTGCATGGCGTATTCTACCTGCATCCCCTACAAGAAAGTGAACCAGAGTTACCATATTGCATAGTAGAAGGGGCTGAAAAAACTATATAATATATATATATATATATACTGTATATATATATATTTTTTTTAGCCAACATTTCAACCTAAACAATGTTGAATCTTGAAAAATATGTGAGATAATGCCATTATCTCTGCATTTTCCAGTAGCTATATAGTCCTATATGTAGTGTGTGGAAGGGGAATGAATTTGAGCAATAAACACAAAAGTAGATGATCTCGTAAGTGCCAAAATATCATCTCTGGCAAGCTAAAATCAAAGATTTTCATTACTCAGTTATTTTTGGGGCAGATAAAATAGTTAATCCTCCTTAGCTTCCGTTTTCTGCCATAGCGCGCACATAGAAGGTAGAGATTAATGGCCAACTAAACAAAATTTTCGTCAGGGGTAGGCTTCTCAGAATTTATGAGACAAGTTTAGATTTTGGGGCCCCCCCGAGGGGACCCTAGGGATGTCATATGGGCGTTTATACCCTCATATGATCATTTCTATTGCTTACAGCAGCCCTTTAGACTACAGACACAAACACAAATTTTGGTTGGCTGAAAGAATTTTTTTAAGTTTTTCGGGGGTCGAGGTCGAACCCCCGGCCCCGGGTGTTATGGATGCGATATGTTTTTTTGTTCCTTCCTATGCTATTCTCCTATGTTGAAAGGAGCATTATAGAACAAGAACACAAAAATTAGAAATTTTGATATCTGGGCTCAGCGAAGGTTCAGCCTCCCCTTATTAAATTAAATGCCGTTACTGTCGTGGAGATAGGCACTCTATAGTAATCAAGATGGCTGCTACTGACTTGTTTCCCGGGTTACTCTGTTTATGTCGTTACTGTCACAACCATGGGCACTCCACTCCTTACATGAGAGAATAATAGCGTGTGTCCGGGAATGTGTGTGTGTGTGTGTGTGTAGTATTGTGTACCTTACTGTTGTTGTTCTGGAGAGAGTGTTTGTTCTGGGTTTGTGTGTGTGTGTGTGTGTGTGTGTGTGTGTGTGTGTGTGTGTGTGTGTGTGTGTGTGTGTGTGTGTGTGTGTGTGTGTGTGTGTGTGTGTGTGTGTGTGTGTGAGTACCCTACTGTTGTTGTTATAGAGAGAGTGTTTGTTCTGGGTTTGTGTGTGTGTGTGTGTTTGTGTGTGTGTGTGTGTACCCTGCTGTTGTTGTTCTGGAGAGAGTGTTTGTTCTGGGTTTGTCAGGTATCTGGAGTTTGGGGACAGAGCTACATGTGTAGATTCTTGGTAGGTTAGATAATGCATATACATATACATACCGGTACATACATACATACATACATACATACATACATACATACATACACATACACTCGACCAAAAAAACAATCTTTACACTAACGCTCTAAACATTCTGGAAGTGGGTCGAAATCTTGTGATAATACCTCACAGACGTATATTTCACCCGTTCATTCCGTTCACACTAGATTATTTACAGCTCACCAGTGTAAAGATTGTTTTTGGTCGAGTACATACATACATACATACATTTATACATACATACATACATACATACATACATCTCTCTCACACACACAGAAACACACAACCCAATACTCATTATCAGGGTTAAGGGGGCCCACCTCGCTTTTTTTCTCTTTCTCTCCCTCTCTCTTTGGCTTGTATCCACGGTCCCATTCAGCCTACTGTTTTAAGAAGTTTACCCCCATCCAGGTGTCAATATTTTCTTGGCGAGGGGTAGCGAGCTACCATATCTATATTTTTGTTTTGACAGGAAGCTAAATTTGTACATTTTCGATAGAAAAATTTCTCCGGCGAAGCTGGATTTCTCCATACAATGCTGGCTCGCTATCGCTCGCCAGGAAGAAATCGACACCTGGATGGGGATACACGTCTAAAACAGTTGGCTGAATGGGGCCGAATGGATACAAGCCAAAGAAAGGGAGAAAAGGAGAGAAAAAAAAAGCAGGTGACCCCGCTTAACCAAACCCCACGTGCGGCTCCGTCCATATCTCTCTTGAAGTCTCATAAACACAGATTAAACAAATCGGTGTTTATGATGATTCAAGAGAGAGAGAGAGAGGGACGGACCCGCACGTGGCGTCTTGTTAACCCTTTCGGTGTGGTGCCTCATATAGGGAAGATTACACCCAGGCGGTCATTTTCCCGCTAATTACACCCAATATATATATACGACACCCTAGCGCCATATCCATAGCTCTTGAGTGAATTGAAACGAGCTCCTATATAAAGATTTTGTCGAATTCTCCCTATAACAGTCAGCATCCCTCCCTACCTCCTCACACCACCCAGGAAAATTGATCAATACTTTGCTTGTTTCATCGCTGACCAGCCAATCAAGTTTCCCCATCAACTTGAATAAAAAAACACCTGTATTATATCCTGGAATATTGATTATAAGACGTTCGGCCCATTAGTTTGTCAATTTTAAGACCTTTCGCCCCATTTCTTTGTCAATATTAAGGCTTTTCGTGCCATTTAGGTGTCAATTTTTTTCCTGGCAAGCGATAGCGAGCCCGTTATTTAATCGGAACCAGCCTTCGGCGGCCGGTACATTATTCTTTCGAAAAATTTACAATTATATCTTGAAGGAGGGTCAGGGGGAATGTTTAATTAAGCTTGATGGAGGTCTAGAGAGGAAACTAAATTAATAATAAAAATATACATAAATAAACAAATAAATAGACCCATCCTCCCTTAAGTACATTTTGACACTAATGTTATTAATCAAACTATGTATTTAATGTTGCTGGGTACATAATAACTGTTATTGATTAGTAATTTAATGTTGCTGGGTACATAATAACTGTTATTGATTAGTAATTTAATGTTGCTGGGTACATAATAACTGTTATTGATTAGTAATTTAATGTTGCTGGGTACATAATAACTGTTATTGATTACTAACTTGAACACCGATACAACTTGGCTGTACTGTAATATTCAAGTGTATAAAAAAAAGTATATACTGTACAATCATTGGGTATATTAATAGTCGCTGTGAGTATCCTAGGTTCGAGTCCTTGGAGTGCCACATGTATTTGTTGATTTCATTCATTGAGTTTAGAGGTGAAGTTGGTTGGTAGAAAAAACATAATAATTAAGGGAGGTTATCATGACCTCTTTCTCCCTCATGATTAGCCCCATTAGCTGTGAGATTTTAAGACATTCGCCTTATATGTTTGGACCTTCAGACCTTTTGTGCCACTTAATAAATGTGATTTTTTTTTCTGGCGAGCTATAGCAAACCTCCTGTTTAGGAGGTACTGACCTTCGGCTAGCGTATTTATGTACCGAAAACAAAAATATATATATATATAGAATTATAGATAAAGAAATAGATACAATCAAAATATACCACATTTATCTTGGGAGTATTTTTCTAAGCCTGATATATATATATATATATATATATATATATATATATATATATATATATATATATATACTGTATATATATATATATATATATATATATATATATAAACAAACTCCCCTTAACCACTGCTCTAAAACCACACGTAATTACATTTATACATAACGCCATAACGGTAATATAACACGATTTCCTATATTAACATTCATATAATTTGCCCAATATATATTTGTACCCGGGCTGCCAATAAACATGCAAATAAAAATCCCGCGGCAGTAAATTCCTAATAATTAATTCAAGGTGCGTGGCACGTCCGTCAAGGGGACCCACCTCGCTTGTTTTCTCTTTCTCTCCCTCTCTCTCTTTGGTTTGTATCCATTCGGCCCCATTCAGCCTACTGTTTTAAGACGTTTACCCCCATCCAGGTGTCAATATTTTCCTGGCGAGCGGTAGCTTGCCAGCATATATATATATTTGTTTTTACAGCAAGCTAAATTTGTGCATATTTCGATACAAAAATGTTTCCGGCAAAGCCGGATTTCTCCATACAATGCTGGCTCGCTATCGCTCGCCAGGAAAAAATCGACACCTGGATGGGGATAAACGTCTTAAAACAGTTGGCTGAATGGGGCCGAATGGATAACAGCCAGAGAAAGAGAGAAAAGGAGAGAAAGATAAAAAAAAAAAAAAACGGTGTCCCCCTTATTAATATTCCAGGTGTCATTTTTTTGCCTGAGCGGCCTGGCAATATTTGTACTGATGATTAATGAAGGAGACGTTATGTTATTTTTTGGTATATTTATTTATTCAATAATTTATTTTGTATTGTCCTAGCTAGGTCTCCATCAAGCTTTAGAAAACACCCCCAACACCCCTCTTCAAGATAAATTTGTACATTTTTCGGTGGGCCGGTTCCTCTTAAAATTACAGGCTCGCTATCGCTCGTCAGGGAAACAAATCGACACCTAAATGGCACGAAAGGTTTTAATATTGACAAGAAACTGGCGAAGGGTATTACAATTGTCAAACTAATGAGGTGAACGTCTTAAAATCTCATAACTAATGGTGATACTCATGAGGGAGAAGGTGGTCCAGCAAAACGTAATACCTCCCCTTGATTAAGGGGAGGGTTTAGTAGAATTAATGTCCCTCTTAGTCATTAGTTCAAGCAATGCCACTTAAACAAATTCTCACTATACCCCCTCGGTATTCGAACCCTGGACACTATTGTAATGTCTCGGTAATATTATAGTATAAGCTGATATTACATAGAATTATAGAGGTGAAATAATATATTTATCATTAAATATTGTACATAATATTGGTAAGTTGGGTTTAACAGCATACACAAGTAAATACAATCAGTTAGCAATAAATTGCTTTCAATATTAATATATATATATATATATATATATATATACTGTATATATATATATATATATATACATATATGTGTGTGTGTGTTAGGCTTATAACTTAGTTATATGAGTAATAGGTGAGTATATAGCCTTGATGAGGAGTATTAGGTTAAGGAGAGATGGGACTATATATATACTTATTTATGTATCTGTTATTAGTTATTAGTTACCTCCCAAGACCTACATCAAGACCTACATCAAGACCTACATCAAGACCTACATCAAGACCTACATCAAGACCTACATCAAGACCTACATCAAGACCTACATCAAGCTTTAAAAACAGTACGCCCAAGACCCTCCTTTAAGATATATTTGTATATATGTCGATACAAAAATTTCCCAGCCGAAGGCCAGTTCCTCTAAAACTACAGGCTCGCTATCGCTCGCCATGAAAAAAATAAATGAAGCGAAAAGTCTTAATATTGACAAAGGAATAGGGCGAAAGGTCTAAAAATCGCCAAACTAATGGGCCGAACGTCTTATAATCTGGGGCTAAACATGATTAAGAAGGGGGACCAGACAAACGATCCATCTCCCCTTAAGGGGAGATTTCCACCTGGATGATTTTTTTCTGAACCTCTTTCTCCCTCATGTTTAGACCCATTGCTTGTGAGATTTAAAGACGCTTGCCCCATTTGTTTGGCGATTTTAAGAACCCTCGCCCCATGTCTGTCAATTTTAAGACCATTCGTGCCATTTAGGTGTCGAATTTTTCCTGGCGAGCGATAGCGAGCCTGTAATTTAAGGGGAACCGGCCTTCGGCCGGGATTTTTTTTTTACCGAAAAATATACAAATTTATCTTGAAAGGGGGTCAAGGGGGAGTAATTTTAAGCTTGATGGAAGTCTAGGGAATCCACTAAAAACCTCCCCTTAATTTAAGATCAATGTGTCGTACTGTGACCGAGATAGATGTCCGGTTGAGGGAGGGACGTGTGTAACCTGCAGGGGAGATTGTAATGTCCTAACAACTGCCGGAAGGGAAGTTATGTGATGTGTGATGTCTGGTGAACTCATTGTGTAGAACCGAAACTTATTATATAAACAAATGAGATTATATTCTATACCTTGTGTACAGGCCTGCATTGAGACAGAAGAGGGCACTTTTGAACCTTTCCCCTTGGTTGCAACAAAGAGAAGGACACTGTAGAGATATGTGGATGAATTATTACAAGAACTACTCGAGTTTCACTTCAAATTCACTCTCATTAGTACATCTTATATGTATTGTAACACTGAAACTGTGCAGAATCTGATATTTTACCTTAGATATATTGTGGTGTACAATTATCCAAGGATTTCATCCTCTAACTTAATATGTATATATAATATATATATAATATTTTTGTTATTCTAAAAAAGAATCCCACCTCCCTATATATATATATATATATATATATATATATATATACTGTATATATATATATATATATATGATAATATGACACATGAATGTGGTGAAGCGTCTAATAATAGCCAACCTAATGGGGTGAAACGTCTTAAACTTCCAAAACTAATAGGGTAAAACAGTGGTCTTCCCAAAAGGCCACTGTCACATTACACAGGGCGAAGGCAGATTATGCAGAAGTAATCCAAAAGTCTCCCAATATTACACCCTGCCGGCGACAGATGAACCCTAATATTGCCGGCTCATGCATACGGAATAGCGGCGACGACCCGAGACTACTATACTCTGTTTATATCCTGCTGGAGGTAAATTGTCACATGATTTCTCCTCGCTAGACCTCCATCAAGCTTAAAAGAAGATCCCCTAGACCCCCTTTCAAGATAAATTTGTACATTTTCGGTAGAAAAATTTCCCGGCCGAAGGCCGGTTCCTTCTAAATTAGAGGCTCACTATCGCTCGCCAGGAAATAATCTACACCTAAAGGGCACGAAAAGTCTTAATATTGATAAACAAAAAATGAAGCGAAAAGTCTCAAAATCGCCAAGCTAACGGAACGAGCGTCGCAAAACCTCTCACATATTATGCCAAACATGAGGCAGAAGGGGTTTCAGAAAAAGCGAGTACTACCTCCTTAAAGGAAGAGAGAAGGTATAATTTCTGTATGGCTCGATTTTTCTTGGGTATATTAAAACCAACATAGTTTAAGAATATATTATCTTTGAATAATAAACAGGCAATAATTGTTCTCTCCCCGCATTAGAGGAAGCGTAGGATGTCATATGATAGTTTTTTTTTATGAATGTATTAAAAAGAAGCGTCTCATTAAAGGTTGGCTCGTAAAAGAGGTGGCAGTATTAATTACACTGCTCTTAGCTTCCCATTAATGAAGAAAAAAAATAGAGAAAACGAAAATACATATTCTATTTTTTATTAATTTCACCACAACATAATAATTTTCATTATATATATATATATATATATGAGTGCATTATTATTCTTTATTTGTCGATTTAGCTCCTTTGGTGCCAGATATCCAACAATTTGTCATTTTTGAAGATGCTTCCAGCCGCCATGTAGTATGTTGAGGTCACAGTGGTCCCAAAACGTTATGAATACCATTCTAACAGATTTGTTATACCAGAACTAGTGGGAAATGACACCTCATTCATTGTTATAGCTCATCTGATGCCAGATATATGACTTTTAAGGGGGATGGGCCGGTTTTCTGGACCACTTTCTCCCTCATGTTTAGCCCCATTAGTTTTCAGATGCTAAAATGTTTGCCTCATTAGTTAGTAGATTTTAAGACCTTTCGCCCCATTTCTTCGTCAATAATTAGACCGTTCGTGCTATTTAGGTGTCGATTTTTTCCCTGGCGAACGATAGTGAGCCTTTAATGTTGGAAGAACCCTACCGAAAAATGTACAAATTAATCTAGAAGGGGGATCTAATGGATGTTTTTTTTTTTTTTTTTTAATTTGATGGAGGTCTAGGGAGGAAACTAGAAAAATAATGACTACATACAAAAATAATGAATACATACAAAAATAATGAATACATGCAAAGATCGTCCAAAGTGAACCATCTCCCTTTAATGTTTTTCCAAATGGCATCGGTGGCCATTTTGAAAAATATGCTATAAAATAGTTAGCCATCACTTTTGGGAGGTGTATGGGAGCTATTTGTATTTATAATTGGTCCTATTTGTTAAAGCCATCAAGAAAAAAAGGTATCCGAAAAGTGGTCACGGATTCCAGGAAAATTACTATACTCTTCTATTTTGTTGTTGTTATTATTATTATTATTATTGTTATTATTATTATTATTATTATTATTATTATTATTATTGTCATCATTATTATTATTATTATTATTATTATTATTATTATTATTGTGGGGCCAAATTTACTAGCCAATCAGCAACGAGATATAGGCAGTGAAAATCAGTCACGTACTGTCAAACCTTGATTAAAACTCGTAGTGATAATTCGTTTTTGGAATACATAATTCCAAAAAACCTAATTTAACCCTGCGGTCGTACATAATCAAAACTCGGAGTTTGGTTTTGGATTCATTCAACCCGAGCTGGGAGCCTCAGAAAAGATTACCTGAAATTGGAGGTTTATAAAAAAAATAAAGATTTTTTTTTTTTTTTTTTTTTTTTTTTTTTTTTTTGGAAAAGTGGGGATAATTTATGGGCCTGAGTAAATACATACATACAATGAAAGGAAGGAAGTTTATGATTAACAGTCGAATTATTCCAAGCCCCTTCGTATAAGATGTATATTTAGTACTACAATTATTACTGGTATTATTATTGTCGTTTGGACCATGTTTCTGTGTAACTGTGTAACTGTGTGTAACTCTGCGGAAGTCTGTGTAACTCTGTGTAGATCTGTGTAACTCTGCGACAGTCTGTGTAACTCTGTGTAACTCTGCGGAAGTCTGTGTAACTCTGTTTAACTGTATAACTGAGTAACTGTGTAACACTGTGTAGCTCTGTGTAACTGTGTAACTCTTTGTACCTCTGTGTAACTGTTTGTACCTCTGTGTAACCCTGTATAACTCTATGCAACTCTTCATAACTCTGTGTAACTCTGTGTAACTCGCTCCTACAACAGGCTCTCAACTCGTTCTCTTCGTCCCAACATTTCTCCCCCACTCAGCTCAAAATGCATTACCTTACTGCTTGCAACACAGGGAGCAAAATGTGTCCTGAAATATTGCAGAGAACCGGGAATGTACGTTTCTCACAAATTGTATACAGAAATGTGTATTGCATGAAAACACTTATGACCGCAGTTATGGCGCTCTCTTTCTCTCTCACTCTAACTCTAACTCTCTCTCTCTCTCTCTCTCTCTAACTCTAACTCTCTCTCTCTCTCTCTCTCTCTCTCTCTCTCTCACGTCTGTACACTACTATCCTGTATACTAGTACACACACAGTCTCCAGTATTTGCCTAATCTGTATTTTTTCTTTTCTTCAGTAGGCTACATTTGTAAATTTTTCGTAAGAAAAATTTCTCCGGCGAAGCCGGATTTCTCCATACAATGTTGGCTCACTATCGCTCGTCAGGAATAAATCAACACTTGGATGGGGATAAGCGTCTTAAAACAATATTCTGAATGGGGCCGAATGGATACAAGCCAGAGAAAGAGATAACAGGAGAGAAAACAAGCAAATCACCCCCCTTAATCAGTACAAAAGCAAAATAAGAGGGTTCATCAATGCTGAATGCCTCCTTTGGACACAACATGTCGGGAAGCCTGAGTTGGCCAGTCTCTTTTTTATTATAGGGTCTCTAGTGTGACGCAGGTGACCACGTTAAGGGGGGGTCACCGCCTTTTTTCATCTTTCTCTCTTTTTCTCTCATTCCCTGGCTTGTATCCATTCGGCCCCATTCAGCCAACTGTTTTAAGACGTTTATCCCCATCCAGGTGTCGATTATCGCTCGCCAACATTGTATGGAGAAATCCGGCTTCGCCGGAGAAATTTTTCTATCGAAAAATGTACAAATTTAGCTTGCTGTCAAAACAAAAAATATATATGCTGGCTCGCTACCGCTCACCAGGAAAATATTGACACCTGGATGGGATACACGTCTTAAAACAGTAGGCTGAATGGGGCCGAATGGATACAAGCCAAAGAGAGAGGGAGAGAAAGATAAAAAGTGAGGTGACCACGTTAATAATGCAATAAAGAAGCAGTTCACTCGGTAACACGAAGTTGGAACAAGTTGGAAAAGGTGGTTGTAAACTTGTTAAAAGAGAGAGAGAGAGAGAAAGAGAGAGAGGTAGAAAGGTAGAGAGAGAGAGAGAGACACACACAGAGTTAATCAGATATTCAGACCACACAGACCTTGCGGCCCCTACTAGGTGGTCCGGCCGTTATACTACTAGACAGGGACAGTTTATATATAGTAGAAGAAACGTACAGCAATTTAGAAGGTTCTCTCCCCACCCTCCGTCCCTCCAGCTAAAAAGCCGTACCGGAAAATAGGATGACACCGTAAAACACCGTAAAACACCGTAAAGGAAAGTTTGTATATAAATAAATTAGTCTGAAAGGGAATTTGCACCCACCTACTGATTCATTCATATTGAGAGAGAGAGAGAGAGAGAGAGAGAGAGAGAGAGAGAGAGAGAGAGAGAGAGAGAGAGAGAGAGGCCATTATAACACATATTATAACCCTGTGAAAAAACCATCAGACTGGCTTTGATATGAGATCCAACCAGGAAGCACTCACAGAAACTCATATACACATTAATTTCAATCTAGTAATTACCTTGCTATTGTTGTCATTCTCCATGATTATATTACCAAAACCTGAGGGCATTTTGTTAGCATTTATTATTCAATTTTGTATAAATATATATATAATGCGATCCTGTGTATATTTAATCATCTATCTATCTATCTATATGCTCAGGCCCAATCCCCATTTTTTTTTTTATTTGTTATTTATTTATCTATTTAATTATTATTTGTTTGTTTATTTTATTTTATTTTTTTTTGGGAGGGGGGGGGGGGGGCGACTCAAGACAGAGCGATAATAGGGGGAACACAACTGAACACAATGAGCACACAAAAACAAAAGACAAATTCACACCCATCTAGGTCATCCAGGAGAAGACATATGTATATACTTAATCCTAGTCCTGGTATTGTTTTCTGTATTATTCGCAGCATTTAGTTTGTACTCCAAGTCTCTGGGATAAGCTATGATTAATTCCTTTTAATTTCCAGCACTTTATAATGTCTTTTTGTATATACATGGTCTTCAGGCATAGTGGAAGAATAAAATCGCGTATGAGAGAGAGAAAGAGAGAGAGAGAGAGCGAGAGAGAGAGAGAGAGAGAATAGTGGAAGAAAAGAGTCGCATATGACAGAGAGATAGAGAGAGAGAGATAGAGAGAGAGAGAAAGAGAGAGAGAGAAAGAGAGCGAGACAGAGAGAGAGAGAGAGAGTAGTGGAAGGCAAGGCTCGAATATGAGAGAGAGAGAGAAAGACATAGATAGAGATAACCCACAACACACTGCAACATTAACAAAAGACGAACACAAACCACCCAGCCTCTCTTTTACCAAGCAACCCCACAAAAATGATCCTGATAAGACAAAGAATGCTAGAAGCCTTAAGAGGGTAGTGCTTGGTTTTTGGTCTATATAATTATTTATTATTATATTTTTGAGTTTCTTCGCTAGACCTCCATCAAGCTTAAAAAGCACCCCTTATAAATGTTCGACGGTGACAGGCCTCCTTATACATTTTGGAGGGGGGCTTCAGGATGTAGGCAGGGGTCCTATCTTGGTGAGATAGAGCACGTCTGGCTCTACGGGGGGGGGGGGGGGGGAGTAAAAATGATTGAATGGGACGCAAAATGTCAATTGACACACACTATTTATATATATATATATATACTGTATATATATATATATTATATATTATATATATATATTTATATATAATATATATATATATATACTATATATATATATATTATATATATTATATATATATATATATAATATATATTGATAGGGGTAGACAGATAGGTAGGTGGAGCAATCCATATACATATAATTGCATTTTTGTTATTACCTCCTAGGTCGTAGGTTACGTTTTTGCCTCCATATTCTTGCCTGTATGTTTGCCTGTATACAAGATATCTCAAAAAGTTATGAACCTATTTTTACGAAATTTTGTGGGCAGATTGGATATCTTATGAACCTATCTTTACGAAATTTGGTGGTCAAAAAGGATGTTGGTCAAAGAAAAACTGAATCTATTTAGGGGACAGTACAGAGATTTTCACAAAATATTGTGGTCTGAGAGGATATAAGTCAAGGAAGAAGTGATTCAATATTGAAGGCGATCCAGATCATATCCTGGAACTCAGATCCAGACAAATGTTTAGGCCTATGATATTAATGATAAAGAACCAGCCAGCATAGGCGGAGGTATGCGCTCCACCACTTAGTGTCGAAAGTTGGGGCTGCTGTCCCCACACCCCGATAACTATCCTAACTTACATAGTTTGTCAATACCTAACCATTATGCAGGCTTCTTTACCCTCGCCGGGGTAGGGAGACTCCATGGTGCAGGTGACCCTAATACGCTTCCATACGCAACATACGAGGGCCAATATCTCCAATTTCCAGGGTCCAGTGAGTTAAATTGTTTCACTTCTCCGTGGTTTTAGAATGTATGAATTCCATTACTGCAAGACAAAATATATAAAAAGGGCCCGATGCCAGTGAAATCCCAAGTTAATAGAACCCCCGACATTCCTCGGGTTAAATGCATGCTCCAAAATCTGAAAACTTGAATATTTGCTCATTAGCGATTGAGTGAACAGGGTTTGAGCAGATAATTATTCAGTCGCACTTGCTGCCAAAGGCCAAAACACTTATATCTACTCCTCCAGCATCAGTCGCTCTTCTGTGAGGATGGTTGTTGCTAATGGCTCTTGACAATGCATGCAACAATTATCCCAAGAGCGTTCTTTTTGTGGTACGGACTACGGAGTCCATCGAGTACACATTGTTAGCTGCACAACGGAGCAACAATTGGATACACCCATACCCCCGTCAAGAGTATCCCCCCCCACCCACACCCACACACACACAACATTTGGTTCTTTATGACGCGCATATACAGTACAGTACACTACATATGGGGTAGGGGGGGGGGAGGGGGGCGTATTCTTTGGCTTCCTCGCCCCCCTGGAGGTACGTATAATCATAAATCATTGTGGAAGTTGCGACAAACACTTATATTCTTGTCAAGATGTTTTTTTTTTTTTTTTTTTTACATTAGATATAATTATTAAATGAGGAGAGAGACTGGTGGCCACAGCTTGTCCGCCTTGTCAGTCCTCATTAGATGTGACATTAAGGGGAGGTTTATAGTTTGTTCCCTAGACCTCCATCAAGCTTAAAATTACACCCCCTAGACCCCCTTTCAAGTTACATTTGTACATTTTTTGGTAGAACAATGTCCCGGCCGAAGGCCGGTTGCTCTTAAATTACAGGCTCGCAATCGCTCGCCAGGAAAAAAATCGACACCTAAATGGCACGAAAGGTCTTAAAATGGATAAAAATTAGACGATTTTTTTTAGAATCGCCGATCTAATAGGGCGAGCGTCTTAATATCTAAAACAAAAACAATGGGGCTAAACATGAGGGAGAAGGGGGTCCAGAAAAAAAAATCCCTTAAGTGGAAATCTCGATCCCTTAATGAGATGTGAGCGACGCCCGGAAGACTCGCTCTACTAATGATGGTCCTTAGCACGCCTCACTCTCGCTCGCTTCATTTGTCACCTCATTATTAAATCATAGGGGTGAGAATTAATGTCAAACCCCCCACTTCAGGATTATCACGCGTTTTGACAGTTTATTTTGGCTCTCATAAGGCGATTTTATTCAGTTTTAGAAGGCCTTTCACCAATCAAAAATAATAAGATAACATAATACAATAAAAGATAAAATCCCTCTGGTTCCAACAATTCCTTCCTTTTATATATTATTTTCTCTAGTTTCCTCCCTAGACCTCCACTAAGCTTAAAAACAAAATCCCCATGACCCCCCTTCAAGATAAACTTGTCAATTTTTTTCGGTAGAAAAATCTCCCGGCCAAAGGCCTGTTCGGTATCGCTCTGTCAGGAAAATATCGACATCTAAATGGCGCGAAAAGTTATAGTAACCCTTTGAAGATTGTGCCACATTTTGACAGTTTCTTTTAGCTATCACTAGACGATTCTATGCAGTTTAAGAAGGATATGTGGGCATTATAATGGTAGAGACTATCTCAATTAACCCTCTAACTTCCGTATGCCCTTCCTAAGCTGAATAAAAGCGTCTTATAATAGCCGGACAACAGAACAAAAATGCATATTGGATCTTGAAAGGGTTAACTTATGGTATGTATTATGTTTGTTACAATTAAAGGGACCGACCTGTTTTTTCTTTTCTTTTCTGGGTACTAGCCATTTGACCACATTCAGCCTACTGTTTTAAGAAGTTTATCCTCATACAGGTGTCGATTTACACCTGGCGAGCGATAGCAAGCCAGCATATTTTGGATTATATTTTAGACAGCTGACTTAATTTGTAAATTTTTTGGTAGTAAAATGTCTCCGGCAAAACCGGATTTCTCCATACAATGATGGCTCGCTGTCGCTCGTCAGGAAAAAATCGATACCTGAATGGGGAGAAACGTCTGAAAACAGTAGGCTGAATGGGGCCGAATGAATAAAACCCAGAGAGAAAAAGCAGGTCGGTCCCCTTAAACGTTCAATAGTTACAGTGCAGCTTTATTTATGCCACTACTTTTTTGTTTTCTTCATAGCAGAACCAAACCCGATTTGTAGAATTCCTACAACACAGCCGCCGTGAAAATTGGTTCCGATCTAAAATATGAAGGTTGATTTTCCACAATGTGCAGATGTTGAATACTATGTCATGGGGGTCGGAGGGACCTCAGGGAAATGTGAAAATAATAATAATAATAATAATGATGATACTAATGACGATACTACTACTACTACTAGTACTACTACTACTACTAATAATACAAATAATAATAGTACAGAAATAATAATTCCTCTCTAACCTATCGATTCCATCTCAACTTAAAGTATAACTTTAAATAAAATATTTAAATAATACGTTACTGAGCACCCGCAGCAGACAAAGGCATTATAGATTCCTTGTGGTGTGCAGTAAGGTGGCATAAATTATAAGGGGTGCATAAACATTACTGATAATTTATACGTTTTCATGCCTTGATATAACACACCAATGTTTACCCCCACACCCTCACAATCACCCCCCTCTCCTCTCTCTCTCTCTCACTCACACACTCACTCTCTCGCCACCCGCAATTCACACTAACTTTTTATAACTTCCTTGCAGTGCGTGTCAAGTGTGAAACCCCCCCCAGTTCCAGCAACAAAGTGGCACTGTATTATTTCCAACACTGTTTAGTAAATGGCACTATAATATTTTGAGCCAATTTGGAATTGGCACAAGGGTGTTTACAGTGTAGATTGAAATTAACTTCTGTAAAACTTATAACAAAAATCTGGTTTGAAAAATGAAACTCACTGCGGAGGAAAGATATATGGAGACGTCACATGGCCAACTTTTTTTCGGCGTTTTTTCTAGCCCGCTACAGATTCTAGCCCGCTACAGATTCTAGCTATCATTTATCACTCTATTCTGGGCGATGTATACTTCTGTTTTGTCCCAGAACTATCGTGTGGGCAATATGGAACACAAAACACAGAAATAATAAGTGTGGAATTTTAGATTTTGAGTTAAAATTTCAACACGTTCTACAAGGATTGAAAGGAAGTCACTATCAAAATACCCAATAATCGTATATAGGTTTCCTTACCCAATTTTTTTTTGTCAAGTATATAATTATTTTCCCCTTCAGGATATAATGAAGAGTTGTTTCTGCATTATATTCTGGCTATTATTAGACAATTGGGTGAGGGCTGGACCTGTCCAGAGTGAGGTTTGGCATCCTCTCCCTAACTTTAGCCGTTTCTGTCTGTCTTTTTTTCTACCGAAAAAATTTCAAATTTATCTTTAAAGGGTGTCTAGGGGGTGTTATTTCTTTTAATTTGATGGAGGTCTAGCGAGGACACTAAGACCATAATAAAACGATAAGTACATAAGCAAATAACTACGCCCATCCTCCTCCCTTACCCTGGCAGAAAATTTAATCCCAGTTGATATTTTCTCAATACTTTATGGCGAAATACGAAACTGCTATCTCGTAATCATAATCATCATAATTAAGGACACCTGTTGGCATTGAGCACCCTATTTCGCTATAAAAACAACACTGGGTCATATCCGATTAATTAAAATGGGGATAAGTCATTTTTTTTCGCGCCAGCTTTAATTAAGGGGAGATGGGTCGTTTTTCTAGAGCCCCTACCTTCTCCCTCATGTTTAGCCCCATTAGTTTTCAGAATTTTGTGATGTTTGCCCTATTGGTTTGTCGATTAAAAGACCTTCCACCCCATTTCCTTGTCAATATTAAGACCTTTCGTGCTATTTAGGTGTCGATTATTTTCCTGGCCAACGATAGTGACCCTGTAATTTTATAAGAACCCGGCCGAAATTTTTTACAAATTTATCTAGAAGGGGGATCTAATGGATGTTTGTTTTAAAAGTTTGATGGAGGTCTAGGGAGGAAACTAGAAAAAACTTTATTAATACATGAACAAAAGTGAACCATCCCCCCTTTATTAACAAACAGACTGTGGGCTCAGAATCACCTTATGACGTTCAAAATATTCTATTCAGTCATTCAACCATGTTCTTTTTTATGGTCTTATAAGGGGAGGTGGGTCGTTTTTCTGGTCCCCCTTCTTCCGCATGTTTAGCCCCATTAGTTTTCATATTTTGTGACGTTTTCCCCATTACTTTGGCGATTTTAAGACCTTTCGCCCCATTTTTATTGTCAATATTAAGACTTTTAGTGTCATTTTGGTGTCGATTATTTCCTGGCGAGCGATAGCGAGCCTGTTGTTTAAGAGGAACCGGCCTTCGGCCGGGAAATTTTTCTATCGAAAAGAATCTGATGTACAAATTTATCTTGAAGGAGGGTCTTGGGGGGGGGGGTGTTTTTCTTAAGCTTGATGGAGGCTTATGGAGGAAATGAAAAAAAAAAAAAAGTATATATAATATATATATAATACACAACATCTATATACATGAGGAAACAAATACGCCCATCAGTAACTTAAATTCAGAAAACAAATCCTTTAGCACAAAATTATTATCCAAGTCCTCAAAAATAGTTTAACCTTTTGAAGATTATTCCAAAGTTCTGACCGTTTATTCTGGCTATCATTAGACGATATTATACTGCTTAGGAAGGATCTGTGGGGATGAAATGGGTAAAGTCTTGTCTCAATTAACCCTCTGACTTCCACAACCTTCCTAATCTGAGTACAATCGTGAGAGAAGAGTAAGAAAATGCGTCATTGTGTCTTGAGAGGATAAAATTAAACTGATTGATTCTACAAAAGGCGTCTTAAATTCATGTCTGGGGATTTTGTGTGGTTAGAAATGAGGCTTGTTGAGCTGATTCAAAAGCATTTATTTATTTAACAACGCCATCCAAAATCAAAGGGTAAAAAAAGTAAGGATATTTAATGACACTGATGAGCCCTAGCACAATTATAAATTGTCTGATATGGCATTAATTTAACAACGCCATCCAAAATCAAAAGGCAAAGACAGTAAGGATAATGAATGACAAAATTGGCAAAATGTTATATGGTCTTTGATGGTCCCAAATCAAGCCATCAATCAAATGAATCGAATACATATTATCGGACATCCGGCTGCTGTAAAGGCGCCTATTACGGCACCAAAATGGCGTCCACAGAAGAAGGTGACCGATCTCTCTTACTGTAGGATCCGGCAATTGCAATCCTACTCCAATGCTGTCCTTCAACTCTCCTGTGCTCACGTACTCTATTCCAATTCCAGTCATTCAGCCGCGGACTCTATATCGTTCCTGGCGCATTCTACAGGCTCTACACGAATAGTCTCTCTCTCTCTCTCTCTCTGTATATACAGTTTATATATATATACTGTATAATTATATAACACTGTCTTTCAAGGGTGATTTGGGCGGCATCCTGGGGCGGTTTTTTTCCCGCTGGCTATAAGGACGCTGTTCTCAGAACACCTTGGCATTAGTGAAAACAAATATATAAGAGCTATTATGCATTGGTGCATCCTTTCAACAGTACCGGTGACGTACTTTTCATCCTAGTAGACTAATATATTCAGATTAGGAAGGATGTGGGGTAGCTAAAGGGATTAATTAAGATAGTATGTAACCTTTTAATGGTTATTGGTCCTTTTTAAGCTGAATACAATTATCTAATAGTTGCCAGAATCTAATGAAAAAAAATCACCGGTACTGAATGGGTTAAAAAGTTACTCTGTATCCAGTGGTGTGGCCAAACTTCTGCTTTCGAGTGTGCTTGAGCAAGTTTCGTTGAACCAGGAAGAAAATAATCCGTTTTTTATGAGAGAGAGAGAGAGAGAGAGAGAGAGAGAGAGAGAGAGAGAGAGAGAGAGAGAGAGAGAGAGAGAGAGAGAGAGAGAGAGAGAGAGAGAGAGAGAGATGAAATCACATCATATCAATACTACGTTACAATGTCAGAGGCTATCAACCCTTCTGGATTATTAAGCCAGCACACTGTAAGTTAAACATAGCGTCAGGACTGGAGCCTGTTTTCGAGAACTCCAGTCCCGTGCGTGTGTGTAAGCAATGGAAGAATGTATATGAAAATATACTGATTGCGTTTTTTTTTTTTTTTTTTTTTTACTATCTGTACCAAAGGAGTGGACAAACGTCTATTCTTGAGTGTACTTGAAGGAAACTTGGAGCAGCCAGACAGAAAAATATTACATGGTGTAAGAGGAATAATTTATGAGAGAGAGAGAGAGAGAGAGAGAGAGAGAGAGAGAGAGAGAGAGAGAGAGAGAGAGAGAGAGTATGAAAGACAGCCAGCCAAACAGACAGACAGGGAGCAAGAGAACGAGAGAGTGAGCGAACAAGGCACAACCACCAAGAACATCACTTAACACGAGCCCTGACTGAAGAGAGAGAGATTTACCTGTACATGGATTTACATAGACACACTGGCCACATAGACCTTATGATCCTAGCGAAGTGATCAGGCCTTAATTCTAGTAGAGCTAACCAACCTGATAGTAAGGGAAAGTGGAAGGAAAGGATATCAACAAAGAAGGTTCTTTCCCCACCTTGTATGCCTTTTATGAGGTAGGGAAACGAGAACTGCACAGCAAACTCTAGATGCGGCCTCACAATACGTTTATATAATGGGATAACTAGGTCTTTGCTGTGATAATGAAAATATCTTCCGATGAACCCTAGCGCTCTGTTTGCTGTGTTAGCTCCTGCTGTGCATTTGTTTGAAGAGTTTAGGTTTTCATTTATAAGTTCGCCTAGGTCTTTTACCTTTGTTGCACTATTTAATTTATCTCTGTTCGTGTAATATTCATATGTATTGGCTTTGGAGCCTATTTGTAATATCTGAATTTATTTTACATTACCCAATTATCTGACCATTTCGTGATTTTAATTAGATCTACTTGCAAACTGATTCTATCGCTTTCTGAAATGATTGCATTCCTATCTTGGTGTCATCAGAGAATATATATACTATATTATATTACTATATACTATATTACGGGTGCCCAACCCCGAAAAGGGTTGAAATAGGGGAGCTATCCCCCCGCCAAAGGCGGCTTTCTAGGGCCTTTCCTAGCTGATGCGGAGAGGATTTGGTTCTAGTCATGTGGTGATGGGATGGTCTATCAGAGTGAGAACTGAGCGATCTCTAGCACATATAGCCCCATAGCTTGACTCTGACTGTTCCTGTGTACTTATTATAATTTTCTAGATCTCACAGTGACGGACGGGGCGTCCTCTTGCGTGGATTGACCTCCTATCTACCAAGATTGGAAGCTCAAAGCGTCCACCATCTTTCCTTGTTGTCCTCTACACACGTTTCTCTTCATAATGTGCTGAGGGGCACAGGGCCCTGGGTGGGAGCTTTGGTTTATCCCCGGGCGTTTCCGCACCCTCCTCAGCTCCCCGCCGTGGAGTGGCTTCGGTCACCCAGGCTTTATTGTGGTCGGCGGGGAGGGTTCTGTGGGGGCGCTCGGTTGTGGCCTTGGCCTTGCTCGGGGCCTTGGGGCTGTTCGGCCAGGCAGCTTGGGGAAAAACAACAACAACAACAACTGATGCCAATGTCTATATCGTGTATATATATATATATATATATATATATTGTGAACAATATTGGTCCCAATACTGAGCCCTGAGGGACTCCACTAGTCACTGGAGTCTATGTTGATTCCACACCATGGAATTACTCTTTTCTTTCTTCCATTTAACACGTTTATAATCCAATCATAAGTTATTCCTGTTTCCTAAGCCCTCGACTGTTTACACCAATTTCCTATGTGGGATTTTATTTTTTTTCTATGTGGATGAGGGAAACAAAAGGCAAAACTGCCTGTGACGAGTGCCTCCCAGAGTTGAAAGAGTGACAGGGCCAAAATCAAGTAACAGTCGAGCCAAAAGGCTTTCTGAGAATCTTAATACACTACGTCAAGACTTTTGGTAGATATCATTGTTTTTGAATAGGCTATCATCAAATTCGATTAAGTTCGTTAGGCATGATCTCTTTGCTCTAAATCCGCGTTGACAGAGAGAGAGACAGAGAGAGAATGGAAACAAGAGCGATGACGCTAGAAAAATATTGAGAGAGAGAGAAAAAAAGAGAGAGAGAGAGAAAGAGAGAGAGAGACACAGAGACACCAGCACCAAGGACATCACTTAACACAAACCCTGACTCAAGCAAAACCTTCTTGGCAAGCCTCTCTAAATCTTTTCCCCGTGCCCATTGTCATGTAAACGGCTGTATTGTCGCGTCTGAGCTCTCCCAGGGACAAATTCTGCCACTACCACTCAACAACAGACCGGTTTTTATTCTTCTATGTACAGTCGGGTTAATAAGTGATGGCACTAAATATGTTCTGATCAATAATTGGCATCAGCAATATCTAAGTTTAATTTTGTCATATTGAGTGAAATATACAAACATGTTCCTACACTAACCCACCCTATTCAACATCTGACAAACATTAATACAACACAGAGCAAGCCAAACGTAATGACAGCTGGGACATGACTAATTAATAGCGCAACCGTACAGTCGGCCACATAAGTGATATCTCGCCATCAAACACGAATGGTCTGAAAATTAACAACGAAATGGGGTGAAAGGTGTTAAAATCGTCAGACTAATTATTTGGTATCAGCAATAACTATACATGATTTCTTCATTTCGATTGATATATACAAACATTTTCCTACACTTACCCACCCTATTCAACATCTGCCAGACATAAATACAGTACACACCGAGCCAAACGTAATGGCAGATGAGACATGACTTATTAACGCTACTGTACAGTACTCAGTCCATGAATTTGTCTGTAAACAAAAGAAAGGATTTTTGTTTTCATGTATAA
>CM064580.1:48261026-48309647 GCA_032716605.1 Paralithodes platypus
AGGTGTCGATGTTTTTCCTTGCGAGCGATAGCGAGCTTTGTCATTTTGGAGGAACCGGGCTTCGGCTAGGACATTTTTCTATCGAAAATTTTTCATATTATTTCTGGAAGGGGGACCTTGAGGATAATTTATTAAGCTTGGTGAAGGTCCAGGGAGGAAACTAAAACAATAATAAATAAAGAAGCAAATACACTAATAAATGCAACCTACCCCCTTAATAAGTGTTTCAATGCTTTATGTGTTCGTATTGGTACACATAAAGGATTGAAACCCGTATTATATATATATATATATATATATATATATATATATATATATATATATATATATATATATATAATTTATATATATGCGTTCAATGTTCACAATGTATAAGAAGTACACTTTGTGAGGAAGAAACTGATTATATTACACTTTACAGTTTAATGGGCATGTTTAGGAGGAAGGGAAACTTTTCGGATTTTTTTTTATCTGGAACGCTCTAGGGAGCGTTTTTAAAAGTGTTATGGAGGTCTAGCGAGGAAACCAAAAAGTAAATAAATTTATGAATTAATAGGACAAAAGAAGGATGCCAATGGGAGATGACCATTAGACGATCATAATATAGACAAATCAGTACAAAAGGAGATAATTTATGCTGTATACTGCACATACTATATAAATGTCAATACAAAAGCAGGAATATACTGTATTACATAGGAGATCATAGGAATAGGATCATAGGAACAGGACCATAGGAATAGGATCATAGAAATTGGATCATAGGAATAGGATCATAGGAATAGGATCATAGAAATAGGATCATAGGAATAGGATCATAGGAATAGGATCATAGGAATAGGATCATAGAAATAGGATCATAGGAATAGGATCATAGAAATAGGATCATAGGAATAGGATCATAGGAATAGGATCATAGAAATAGGATCATAGGAATAGGATCATAGGAATAGGATCATAGGAACAGGATCATAGGAATAGGATCATAGGAATAGGATCATAGAAATAGGATCATAGGAATAGGATCATAGAAATAGGATCATAGGAATAGGATCATAGGAATAGGATCATAGGAATAGGATCATAGAAATAGGATCATAGGAATAGGATCATAGAAATAGGATCATAGGAACAGGACCATAGAAATAGGATCATAGGAACAGGACCATAGAAATAGGATCATAAGAATAGGATGATAGGAATGGGCTCATAGGAATAGGGAAGATCAGGATTATAAGGAGGAAGGAAGTTAAAAGGATGAGAGTATTGTTGACCCTCTGGCGACTCGAACCACCCGTCTCCATCACCTGGGGTAGTTCGTCTGTGTAGAGAGAAAGATAAACATCATTAGCGTCTTATAATAATGATAATTTTGATAATAATTGCTGTATGATACTTTATTTTTATACTACGGGGGTTGACTTAAGGGAGCCCACCTCGCTTTTTTTCTCTTTCTCTCCTTTCCTCTCTTTCTCTGGCTTGTATCCATTCGGCTAACCGATCCTGACACTAATACTAAATGATAGCTTTCGCTTTACTAACCAACTGAAAGCTAGTATTCAACTCAGTATATATTTGATTACATCATTTCAATTGTCTTCATCTATAATAAATCTTTTTATTATCTCAATTTTAAAAATGTAAAGGTCCAAGCAAAGTGACGTTCCCGGTCTGAGGCAAAACAAATGCTGAGAAAATATTTTGTTTCAAGTCTTCGCTGTCACACTGTTTGTGGCTTACGGTGCTACAAGTCATATAACGTAATTCATTGATTGTTCAGCTTCTCACAGCCAGAGTAAGGAGCAATTCACATCCTCGGGTGATTTATGCCAAATATTTTAGTTTCTAAAAGCAAGATATGCATCCTGGTGCATTATATTAGAGGGTGGTACAGGAAGACACGTTAGTGCGTCTTTCGGTGAGCGAGAGGGTTAATACTGACAGACACTTAGACAGTGGTAACAGACAAATACTCAATCATGGTAAGACACAGAGACAGCGACATATAACCAGACAGAAAAGCAAAGATAGGGACAGAGGCACGAAGGGTAATAGGCAGATACAGACAAATACAAACAGACAGAAAGCAAGGATAGGGACAGTGGGTACAAAGGGTAAGAGGCAGATACAGACAAATACAAACAGACAAAAAGCAAAGATAGGGACAGAGGTACAAAGGGTAATAGGCAGATACAGACAGATACAGACAAATACAGCCAAACAGCAAGGATAGGGACAGAGGTACAAAGGGTAAGAGGCAGATACAGACAAATACAAACAGACAGAAAGCAAGGATAGGGACAGAGGTACAAAGGGTAAGAGGCAGATACAGACAAATACAGACCGACAGACATATACACAGACAGAAAAGCAAAGATAGGGACAGAGGCAGATACAGACAAACAGAAAGCAAAAATAGGAACAGAGGCACAAAGGGTAAGAGGCAAATACAGACAAATACAGACAGACAGACATATACACAGACAGAAAAGCAAAGATAGGGACAGAGGCAGATACAGACAAATACAGACAAACAGAAAGCAAAAATAGGAACAGAGGCACGAAGGGTAAGAGGCAGATATAGACACACACAGACAGACAGGGAGCCAAGATAGGAACAGAGGCACGAAGGGTAAGAGGCAGATACAGACAAACAGACATACAGAAAAGCAAAGGTAGGAACAGAGGCACGAAGGGTAAGAGGCAGATACAGACACACACAGACAGACAGAAAGCCAAGATAGGAACAGAGGCATGAAGGGTAAGAGGCAGATACAGACAAACACAGACTTACCTCCCAGTACCCTAACAGTAACCGACGCCTCCTTCATATGATAGGGAGCACAGGTATATACGCCAGCATCCTCAGGTGTAATATGTCGAAAGAACAACATGCTGTACGTGTATTTTGGACCCTGGTTCACTGTTATTTCTACACCCTTACGCCAGTCACTGCCAACCATCTGCAAATGAAAAATAATTAACTTGAGTATGTATTAAAAAAAAAAAAAAAAAAAAGGAAAATTGGGGATTGGGCCTGAGTATATAGATAGATAGATACATAGATAGATGTATTATCTATTTTTAATAATTTGACTCCAACACCAAACACCTCCCAGAGAAATTAATGAAATCAAGCATGCGATCCCCCGGGATTCGAACCTGGGTTAGCACATACAGATTTTAAACACTAACCATTACACCATCAAGGCAAAATTTATATAGCCACGAAGACAAATGATGCGACACAAAACCGATGTCGTTAACCCGTTCATCATGAAAAATCGTATAGAAGTGAATTTATTTTAATTTTTTGTATTCATTCCAGCTATGCCCAGGTAATTCATTCCAGCTATGCCCAGGTAATTCATTCCAGCTATGCCCAGGTAATTCATTCCAGCTATGCCCAGGTAATTCTTTCAGATCAGAACTAACTTATCGTATGGGTAAACGTCATCTGCTTGGTGTTTCATTTTTTTTTTCCCTATGTGTTAAGTGGAGACAAAAGGCAAAGCTGCCTGTAACAAGTGTCTCCCCAAAGAAGAATTAAAGATTGTCAAATTCAAGGTACATTAGAGTCAAAATGTCTGGACATACGGAGCTTCAAGCAGTTTAAGTCATAGGATGAAGGAAAGACAGACTGAGGGAGAGAGTTCCAGAGCTTACTTGTTGAGTAGAAGAAAGTCTGGGAATATTGATTCACTCTTGGGTTAGAGAGTTGGACAGCATAGGGGTGGGAGTGTATTGAAAGGCAGGTGCCCCTGACTTTTCATAAGGGAGGAGTCATGAAGTGAAAAAGTTCTCAAGAACACTGATTATTGTAACAGCGGTAGAAGAGTGAGAGAGATGCAACATTGCGGCGTTTAGAGATAGATTCTAGGGAATTATTAAGAGGTGGTGAGTTTGTGAGACGAAATACTTTTGACTACATTTTCGAGAAGTGCGGTATGGGTGGAACCTCCCCACACATGCGAACAATACTTGATATGGAGTCAGTACGGAAGAGATTTTTTTTAGTACAAAGGGAGGAGAGACATGTGGTCCGTATGCATTCTTAGTATTAAGTCCATAGGGGGCAGAAAGTACATCCTTAGAATAAATTGGGATATTAAACATAATCAAGAGAGAAGGGAATGGAGGGGGAGGCGTAGCACCAGAATCATCGAAGGTGGAGTACGTAGCGAAAGTTTGAGTGAAGAGTTTAGTTTTGTCAAAGGAGGAAATTACAGTGTTGCTGTCAGAGTGGAAAAGAGGAGGGAGAGATACGGAAGTAAACTTGTTGGAGAGGTTTTTAGATAGATGCCAGAAAGTTTGGGAAGAGCTAGAGTTGGAAACTTCAAAGCCTTTGTTATTGATGAAAGAGTTTCTTGGCAAGTCGAAGAGCAGATTTAGCTTGATTCCGGGCAGAAAAGCCAGTTCCTCTTAAATTACAGTCCCGCTATCGCTTGCAAGGAAACAATCGAAATGGGACGAAAGGTCTTGATATTGATGAAGAAATGGGACGAAAGCTCTTAAAATCGACAAACTAATAGGGCGAGCATCATAAAATCTCAAAACTAATGGGGCTAAACATGAGAAAGAAGGGAGACCAGAAAAACGACCCACCTCCCCTTAACCCTTGAGAAGTAAAACGACCCATTAACTAACCTTTCTCTTGTGGTACCAAAAGACGTGGTCAGGTGGTTCCGGATTATTGAGTATAACACACGTGATGTTGAAGGGAGACCCGGGATCCACAAACAAGTCAGAACCACTCTGTATCGTCGCTTGGGGTTCTGGAATTACAAAAATCACGTTTGGTTATTGAAAAATCCAATAAACAATACTTGTGAGATTCTGGCATTACATCTGGGAGCCAAAGCGTCATATTGTTCCTTTGTCCCTCAACTTTACCTTCATAATTGCTGAGGGGCACAGGGCCTTGGGTGGGGCTTTGGTGTCCCGGGCGTTTCCGCACCCTCCCGATCAGCTCCTCGCTTGGGAGCGGCTTCGATCACCTGGGCTTTCTTAGTGATAAGCAGGGAGGGTTCTGTGGGGGGTGCTCGGTTATGGCCTTGCTCGGGACCTTGGGGCTGTTTGGTCAGACAGCCTAGGGAACAACAACTACTACTCTGATACTACAATTTGTTGTTTTACTCCGGGCATACAGATCATTCTAATCCTACAATTATTCATTTAATTTACCTTTACAAAATGCTCTGATTAACCCATTGAGTACCGGTGACGTTCTTTGCATTGTATTCTGGCAACTATTTAGACGATTTTATCCAGTTGAGGAAGGACGTCTACCCATGAAAAGGCTACAGACTATCACAATTAATACTCATAGCTACCATATATCCTTTCTAAGCTTCATAGAGTCGTCTAAACCTAGCTGAAATCAAATCAAATATACGTCGCCGGTACAGAAGGGGTAAAACATTTCTGGTATAATTCCGTACTGTAAAATTCATGATCCATATTGTACAAAGAATTAAGGGAGCCCACTCTCTCTTTGGCTTGTATCCATTCGGCCCCATTCAGCCTACTGTTTTAAGACGTTTACCCCCATCCAGGTAACAATATTTTCCATATACAGTATATATATATTTGTTTTGACAGCAAGCTAAATTTGTACATTTTTCGATTGAAAAATATCTCCGGCGAAGCCGGATTTCTCCATCCAATGCTGGCTCGCTATCGCTCGCCAGGATAAAATCGACACCTGGATGGGGATAAACGTCTTAAAACAGTTGGCTGAATGGGGCCGAATGGATACAAGCCAGAGAAAGAGAGAAAATGAGAGAAAGATAAAAAATAGACGGTGACCCCCCTTAATACAACGAGGCCTGAAACTTACCAATGACATCTAAAGTAACCGTTCTGGAGGTGGGAGGGTTGGTTGACACTTGACATTCGTAGTGTCCGGAGTCCTTGGGTTGGGCGTAGCGTAAGTGCAGTACCCACACGTTCGACCCGGGTTTACTACTGGCTCGATATCGGTCGTCGCTCGTGTATTGCTGTCGACCTACTGTCAGGACGTGGAGGTCTCTTTCTCGCACCCATGATACCTGTGGAAATATACAGGTATAGTTGGCCTTATAAGTTCCGTTCCTCTCTGTGATCTTATACCTGTGGAAATATACATGTACAGTTGGCCACATTAGTTCTGTTCCACTACGTGATCTTATGCATGGAAATATAATGCCCATGATTGACTTAGAAGTGTAGTTTCCTATGCAGTGGTTAACTTATCTGATTGGTCAACTGATAATTAAATGAAACCACGCTCGCAATTCATTCATACTAAAGGGGTCTTGTGGGTGATGTTTTTAAGCTTGATGGAGGTCTAGCGAGGAAACTCAAAAACTAAATTAGTAAGTAAATACATGGACCCAAAACCAAGCACTACCCCCTTAATGTTCTGGACTGTACGGTCGCGCTAATAAGTCATGGCCCAGCTGTCATTACGTTTGGCTCGCTCTGTGCTGTATTAATGTCTGTCAGATGTTGAATAGGGTGGGTAAGTGTAGGAACATGTTTGTATGTTTCACTCGATATGAAGAAATCAAGCTTAGATATTGCTGATATCAATCATTGATCAACACATATTTGGTGCCGGGACATCACTTATTAGCGCGACTGTACGTACTACACAAACTATCTACGCCTTACCGACTTAGTACCGAGGTTAATGACGTGACACTTGAGGTAGGCCGTGGCGTCTTTGGCTACCGTAACGACGGTGCTTGTGGTACTGCCGAAGTAAGTAGGTAGCTCGTTACTGTACCGCACTTCCGGGTACATCACCTTTATATTGTCACCCATGTTGCTGTACTTCCGGCTGGCGCTGCAGTTGCAAATTCGGGTGACGTTGCTGTGCGTGAGTTCCGTACAGTTGCAGCTGCTTATGACGCGCTGGTGGGGGACTAGCTGAGGGTTGGGGCTGTCATTGGGTTGGCTGTCTGGCTGTCTGTATGGTTGGCTGTCTGGTTGACTGTGTTGGCTGTCTGTTTGTCTGTATGGTTGACTGTGTGGGTTGTCTGGTTGTCTGTATGGTTGGCTGTGTTGGCTGTCTGTTTGTGTGTATGGTTGACTGTGTGGATTGTCTGGTTGTCTGTGTTGGTTGTTTAGTTGTCTGTATAATTGACTGTGTTGGCTGTCTGGTTGTCTGTGTGGGTTGTCTGGTTGTCTGTACGGTTGACTGTGTTGTTGGTCTGGTTGTCTGTGTAGGTTGTCTGGTTGTCTGTCTGGTTGTCTGTGTTGGCTTGCAGGTTGTCTGTAAGGTTGACTGTGTTGATTGTCTGATTGTCTGTATGGTTGACTGTGTTGGCTGTCTGTTTGTCTGTATGGTTGACTGTGTTGGTTGTCTGCTCTGTACGGTTGACTGTGTTGGATGTCTGGTTGTCTGTATGGTTGACTGTGTTGTCTATATGATTGTCTGTGCTGATAGTGAGAGTCTGGTTGCTTGTGTGGTTGACTGGGTTGGTTGACATGGTTGGGTTGGTTGAAGGCTTCTCTGGCACTGATCACCTTCCCACTCTCTCCTCCTGAAAAGGAGACAAATTATGTTATGATCAATTTGCAAACAAAATAAACATTAACCCCTTTGCTTAGGTTGGGGCAATTCTAATAAACAAAAAAAATGAAATATAAATTCTTGTAATATAATCTAATGACATCTAATACATAATTATAATAATATTTGTAATAAAATATCATAACATCATCTAGTAGTTTATTATAATTAAATCTTCTAATGTAACCTTCTAACAAAATACTCTGATAAATTATTATAATTAAATCAAAATCAAAAGTGGGTATCAATCCTTATATTAGATGGGTTTATTGCCATCACTTTACCTGTACATGGGTAGATTATTATGGATATGCTAAATACACCTTTCATGTCCATTATTTCAGCGTAGACGGGTTTATAAAGCTTAGAAAGAACATCTAACAATTAAATAAGTAAACTCAATCACATTTATCCCATTGCCTCCCACATACCACATTTATGCTTCATATAATTGATACTGAAAATACTTAATATTCAGAATACTGAAACGGTAAGGCGATTTATGTTCTGCAATTAGACAGTGAGAGCACCAACTCCATAAGAGGCTTACACAGTACTTACCGATCGATGAAACGTTTGCATGAAAGGGATCACAGCGATTATGATTTATGGTCGACCATTTGAACAACCTGAGCCGAATATATCTAAGCTGACATAATCAATAAGACGGCCTTAACCCCTTCTGTACCGGTGACGTGTTTTAAACTGTTATTCTAGCTATATTTAGACGATTGTGTGCAGCTTAGGAAGGACGTCTACCCACAAAATGGTTGCAGACTATCTCAATGTATTCTTTTAGCTACCACATATCTCTCCAAAGCTTCATAAAATCGTCTAAATGTTGCTGAAACACAATGCAAAAGACGTCAATGGTACAGAAAGTGTGTTTTCGTTCAATTATTTTGGCTAATTTTTGACGTTTCATCCTAATAGTTTGTGGATTACAAGATTGGCGAGAGTTACCGAGCTTGCAATTTCGAAGACACCTGCTTTTGGCCGGGACGAAAAATGTAAAATTTATCTTGAAGGTATGTACTTACTCTAGTTGTATTGCGGGAGTGAGCATGCTCGTTATTTCCCGCCTCCTATATGTGTAGGTGTTATATGTATCGTTGGAATGGCTGTGGATGTGTGTGTAGTCTGTATTTTTAGCCAATTGGCGACATCGGAAACGAAGGCTTAGGGTGGATCTGTATGGTACCATTCTCACTATAGACGGTACCGTCTCGACCGAAGGCTTAGGTAGCCATCAGCTTAGGTGAACCATATGATACCCATCTCGCCTTGTACCATTTTTGCCAACCCCAGATGGGACGTCACAACGTTGTCCACTTATTCCAGGTACCTATTTACAGCTAGGTGAACTGAGGCTAACACATGCAAGGAGACAAGCCCAATTTGTCTCCGCCCGGCCGGGGATTGAACCCCCGACCCCTCGTGTGTGAGACGAGAGCTCTACCTACTAGGCTACGGGCTGTGTGTGTGTGTGCGTGTGTGTGTGTAATAATAATAATAATAATAATAATGATAATCGGTTTATTTCAAGCCGTGCGTATGTGCATGTGTGTGTGTATATGTGTGTGTCTGTATGTGTGTGTGCGTGTATGTATATATGTGTGTGTGCGTGTGTGTGTGTGTAGCTGTTTTATTCTAGCTCTATTACGACGATATTATTGCAGCTTAACCACTACTGTACCGATGACGTCTTTGAGGTTTTATTTCAGCTATATTTAGACGATTTTATGTATCTCAGGAAGGATATATATGGTATCTAAAAGGATTCATTGAGATAGTCTGTATTTTTAATTGGTAGACGTCCTTCCTAAGCTGAATAAAATCATTTAGTAGTACCCACAATTAAAATGAAAATGACGTCGCCGGTACAGAACGGGTTAAGAGGATTTGTGGTAGTTAAAAGAGTTGGTTGAGATAGTATGAAGCCTTATTATGGCTAGAGGTCCTTCCTAGACTGAATAAAATCGTCTTATCATTGTCAAAGTATATTTAAAAGGATGTCACCGGTACTGAAGGGGTTAATGATCAATCAATATGAACGACTTGGGCTGGGATTAACCCTTTGATTAGATCGTGACTCATTTTGACAGTTTATTCTGGCTCTCATTGGACGATTTTATACAGCTTAGGAAGGAACTGTGGGAATTATAGGGGTAAAGGCCGTCTCAATTAACCCTCCTACTTCCACACACCCTTCCTAATCTGCATAAAAACGTCTGTTAGCCAGAAAACAAAAGAATTTCGTATTGGAGCTTGAAAGGGTTAACATGCAAGACAGGCTCAACTGCATACAACCCTAAGTGTGTTAAATATTTGGCGATTTTATGACGTTTTTCCCCATTCAGGTGTGGAAGTTATCCTGGCCAGCGACAGCGAGCCTATATTTTAAGAGAAACCGGCCTGTGGCTGGTACAGTACATTTTTCAACGGAAAATGTACAAATTTAGCTTGAAATAGGGTCTAAGCGGCATCTCACAAAAGGAATAACTGAATACTATACTCGGTTTAATTTCATCTGACGATAAATGTATGAATGCTGGGATGTTGAGGCATATAGTTCTGAGTATCGTGGTATCTCCAATAAATTTCACTCTGATCTCTCTCTCTCTCTCTCTCTCTCTCTCTCTCTCTTGTTTGTTTCGCCCCAGTCCCGTTATTTCAACATGTTTATCTTGCATGGATTATCTTTTTGCAATACGCTTTCAGGTTGGTTCAAAAAGTTGTTTGTGAAAGCTTGTTGTCTTTGCTTCTTCACCTTCTCTGCTGTTTCTGTTTTGTGTGTATACTGGATAAATTTGTAGAGTGCAGTATATATATATATATATATATATATATATATATATATATATATGATAAACTGCTTCCCAACACCCAGCCATAGTTAGGTTGCCCAAACAGCTACTCGTTCACCCAAAGATTTCCCTAGACTGTATGATAGTCCATGTGTTTCCAGCTGATGTTACTGAATTATATTAAGCCGGTATCACACGAGCGCTTTTTCACTCAACACTTATCCTTAACACTGGTCTGGCAGCTCATAAGGTAAACATTTAATATTTTTCTTTTCCCCAAATTCATCTACCATCCGTCTAGTTTCCGATACCAGTGCAAAATATTCCATTAATGTTGCCAGACAAATTTTGATCATCGCATGTTGACTATAAAAACTCTCGTGTGATACCGGCTTTAGCAGCGAAAATCCCGATACTTAAACCCTTCTCTACCGGCGACGTCTTGGTAACTTTAATTTTGCTGCTATTAGACGATTTTATTCAGCTTAAAAAGAGCCTCCAATGTTTAACAGGCTTCGAACTATCTCACTTAACCATTTTTACTACCACTGATCCTCTTTAAACTGCACAAAATCTTCTATATATAGCTAAAATGAAGTGAAACAGACGTCGCCGGTACAGAAGGGGTTAATGGACAAATCTGAAGCTAATATATATATATCCAAGTCATATTAATGCCAAGTTTCCGCAATTAACAAACAATTTCGCTACACAATCTTCGTAATAACCGAATAATGAAGATGGGAACATGGCACTTTAGCCTCAGCTGAACTAAAACAGACGACAATCGATAATGAAATAATCAACTTAAAAAAAAAGTAACTTCATAAAGTTACTCTCCATATAAAGTGACGAAAAAAAGAGGGAACTATTAATACATGAAAACTGATAAAAAAACAACACCCGAAATATTGAATTTCAGAAAGTTCGGGAAACAGAATACAACACCAACATTTGGCATTGTGAGAGAGATATATATATATATATATATATATATATAGAGAGAGAGAGAGAGAGAAATCTTGTGTTATCTATTTTTATTAATTTCACTCCAACAACAAACACCTCCCAAAGAAAGAAATGAAATACCAGACTCCAATAATGAAATGAAATAATGAATGAATTACCAGACTCTAATAATGAAATTACCAGACTCATATATGCCGGTATTGTTTTTTGTTTCTTTGTTCTATAGCTAGATAAATGTACAAGAAAAAGTATTATTTCAAACGCGCCTGCTATGTAATAACATTGGCATAGTTAAACAATATCGACATTAAAGATGACTTTGACACATAATATATTGGAATAAGTGATGGCGAAGTTAGTGAAGTTGCGCGAATGTCCTTTTTTTAATCGACTAACTTATAGTAAGTTTCACCATAAATGAACCTCTATTTGAAATTAAATACTCTGTTGCCTAATATGCAACTCGGTATTAACCCCTTCAGTACCAGGGACGTCCTATTGATCCTATTCTGGCAACTGTTAGACGATGTTATTCAGCTCAGGAAGGACCTCTAGCAATAATAAGGCTTCAAACTATCTCAAGTAACCCTCTTAACTCCCACTGTTCCTTCCTAAGCTGCGTAATATCGTCCAAATATTGCTAGAGTAAAGTATAACACACGTCGCTGGTACAGTCGCGCTAATAAGTGATGTCTTGGGACCAAGTATGTTTTGATCAGTAATTGGTATCAGCAATATCTAAGCTTCATTTCTTTATATCGAGTGAAATACTGTATACAAACATGTTCCTACACTAACCCACCCTATTTAACATCTGACAGATATTAATACAGCACAGAGCAAGCCAAACGTAATGACAACTGGGACATGACTTATTAGCGCGACTGTACTCAAAGGGTTAATTCCCCTCCCCTCCATTCCATATATATTACCTGCCCCAGCAAGTTACTTCCAGGATTGCTTTCTACCCCACCGTCCACACATTTTCTACCCATCTTCCCATTTACCTTGAGGGAAGATGGGCGTATTTATTTGTTTGTCGTTTTACCTATTTATTATTTGTTAGTTTCCTCTCAAGACCTCCATCAAGCTGTAAAAAAACACCCCTTAGACCCCCCTTCAAGAATAATTTGTACATTTTTCGAACTAATATGATAGAGAGATGTTAATGTCATTAACCCCTTCATTACTGGAACCGTCCTTTTAACTTTTTCTAGCTACCATTAACCGATTTTATTCAGTTTTAAAAGAGCCTCCAGCAACAAACAGGCATCCAACCATCTCACTTAACCCTTTTTATTACCACAGATCCTTCTTAACCCGTTCGCTGCGGGTGACGTTCTGGAATGTTTTGGCAAGTTACAGCAATTTCCAGGCTTTAATTAAAAGCCTGTAAAAAACGTAAAAATCGAGTGACAGTGGGCGGGAGCGTGAGGGGCCCACCTCCGACCCTCAGAGCACCGAGCGGCTCACTGAGCTAGGCTGTGTCTCGCGCGTGTCTCTCTCTGTCTCTCTCATAAGTGCAGCCAAGTGAGCGAGTGTTACATAATAGCGGGGTTCCCACGTTTCACTGGGATCACTGCGGGTGAACCAGACCACGTATACGGTCCGTTCTGGTGTCATTTTGAAGCTATTTTTGCCTAGTTTTCGGCAGAATACACTTCATTTAATGCAGATACTTGATTTATCATTCAGGAGTGCCTGAATATGCCCTAAATAGCCCAAACAAGGCCGCAGCCAAAGGGTTAAACTGCACAAAAACTACTAAATTTAGCTAGAATATAATAAAGAAACGTCACCGGTACAGAAGGGGTTAAATGGAACACAAATTACAAAACTGAATCCAACCACATTATAGAATGTAAAGACAGTGTGAAGGATCTTGGGGTGTTAATGCCTGAAAATATGGGATTCAAAGAACATAACCAGGTCAAAGTTGCAGCTGCGAAATGGCTAACAGGTTGGGTTCTGGGTACAATGAAAAGACGCGGTAAATTGCCGATTATGTCCCTCTTCAAATCCCTAGTGCTACGGTGGCTAGACTATGTAACGTCCACACAAGAAACAGGCGAAATAAATTAATTAGAGAGTATACAGTGGAACTTCATTTCACATAAATATAAACTCAGTTAAACAGCTATACTATTGGGAACGTTTAAATAACTGAAACTGTACTCGTTGGAGCGTGGAAGGAAACATTACTGAATTATATACACGTGGATAATCGCACAGGGTCTAGTACCAAACCTACATACACCGATATTCATGAAATTCAGTGATAGGACATGCTGAGAATGCAATATCCCCCGGATGAATAACCGGGGTGCTATGAGCTCGCTGTGAGAGGGTTGGCTATCCCATAGAGGACTTCGTCTCTTCAAAAAACTCCCACGGCGAGTAAGAGACATGAGGGGCATCTCATTAGACAGCTTTAAGAGAGACCTCGATGTCGAACTGCCAAAGGTACCAGATAGGGCCAGCTTCGCAGGGGAGAATGCTTCCCCTTTGAATAGTCTGCTGCACCAAATCACCACCCAGAACGAGGGGCGGCGCGCTCGTCGGTGCCACTAGAAATGAGGCAAACCCTACCTTAGGTGACCTTAGGTAGATATATACCCCTGAAGAAATCGAACCTTTGACCCAAGGATCACCAGAGCTTCGCGCACACACACACACACACACACACACACACACCTACATATCTTATAAACAAAACCACAAACACACACAAAAGCAATCACACATATAACAAGAACAGTAACAACAAAAGTATAATGTTCTGAAATTATGGCCCGAACAACAACAACAACATCAACAACATCTTCAGCCTTAACACCACAAATACAAATATCTGAAATAACATCAACGACAACAACAACAACATTAGCATCAACAACACTAAGTATCTTAATCAACAACAACAACAACATCAGCATCAGCAACACGAATGTAAGTATCTGAATCAACAACAAAAATAACAGCAACAACAACATCAGCATCAGCAACACTAATGTAAGTATCTGAATCAACAACAAAAATAACAGCAACAACAACAACAACAACATAAACCACATCTCCGAAGCCCCAAAATAACAGTATAAGCTTCCGCGCCGAAAAATAACACCGTGGTAAAAAAAAAGATAGATCGCGGAATAAAAGCCAAAACAAGATGACGGCTGGGTGTTTCCTTGTTTGTGTTTGTTATTTTGGTGTCTATTTATTTGTTTAATGCTCTGTCTTGAGTCACCCCCCCCCCCAAAAAAAAAAAAAAACAGGAAAAGAGGGGGTTTAAAAAGAATTGAAAAACAAATAGGAACAGTGGGGATTGGGCCTGAGTATATAGAATAGAATAGAATAGAATGTGTGTTATATGCAACCTATTTAGAGCATCCTTGTACAGTCAAAAACAATATATACCGACAACTTCGCTCATACATTGTGTAATATTTATTCGCTGTGTGCACTCTACGACGCAAACCGTGGATGTCATTTTGGGAAGCATACCTAACTGAATCGAAGCTCCTCATTAATTCTTAAGGGGGTAGTACTCGCTTTGTATGGACCCCCTTCTCCCTCATGTTTAGCATATTGAGCCTCTCAAGATGAAACTCGGGGGGTATAATATAACATAATGAGATTTTTCTGGTTTTGAGTCGAAGCTTTAGTGTAGCAACAACAAGCTGTATAGTCTATTTTTGTCCAGCTGATGATAAACTGAATCTCTTAGCAGCTAATTTATCGATACTGGATGGACAAATATGAAACTACTATATATCCTAGTCATATTCATGCTAAGTTTTCACAATTAACAACATATTTCGCTACAAAATCTTCCTAATAACCGAGTAATGAAGATGGGAACATGGCAATTTACCCTCAGCTGAAAATAAACAGAGTATAGTCGGCAGCAAAGAACTCAGCGCTCGATCATGAAGATACTGCAGTTCAGGAGGATCCTCCGAGTGCTTATGAGTATGTGCTTATGAGTATGTGCTTATGAGTATGTGCTTATGAGTATGTGCTTATGAGTATGTGCTTATGAGTATGTGCTTATGAGTATGTGCTTATGAGTATGTGCTTATGAGTATGTGCTTATGAGTATGTGATCAATCTTCTTGGCCAGATCACCAGCATTGGAGTACCAAGTTTTCCTTTCCCCTGGACTAGGTTAACCTGTTAAGGCTAACAAGTCCCGTCTACTTGTTTCCTTTTGGTCGCTTCTTACGACACAACACGACACGCAGGGATAACGGAGGAAGTAATGGTTAAGGTGTCTAAGAATCTGTGTGTGATAACCCGGGTTCGAATCCTGGTGGATCACATATATGCTTTCATTAATTTCAGTGGAGGTGTTTGGTGTTGTGGTGAAATTAATAAACAATAGATTGTCCACTACAACTAGTTCAGGGGCCCCAATCCCCCGGGTGTGTTTTATCTCGGTTGCAACAAATGAACTCCCCAGGGTGCCGTCTGGGATGCAACATTCAGCAGGTAAAATATCCAAAACGTGGATTTAAGTGGCAGGAGGCTTTTGGTGGTATTGGCAATCTAATGCACCGAGAGAGAAAGGCTTGCTCTATTTCACCGTCCTTATTGTGTGTGTGTGTGTCTGTGTGTGTGTGTGTGTGTGTGTGTGTGTGTGTGGAGGTGCGAAGACGGTCTATTTCAGTGTCCTTATTGTGTGTGTGTGTCTGTGTGTGTGTGTGTGTGTGGAGGGGCGAAGACGGTCTTAAGGGAGCCCACCTCGTTTTTTTTTTTTTTATCTTTCTCTCCCTCTCTCTTTGGCTTGTATTCATTCGGCCCGATTCAGCCTACTGTTTTAAGACGTGTACCCCCATCCATGTGTCAATCTTTTCCTGGCGAGCGCTAGCGAGCCAGCATATATATATATTTGTTTTGACAGCAAGCTAAATTTGTACATTTTTCGATAGAAAAATGTCTCCGGCGAAGCCGGATTTCTCCATACAATGCTGGCTCGCTATCGCTCGCCAGGAAGATATCGACACCTGGTTGGGGATAAACGTCTTAAAACAGTCGGCTGAATGGAGCCGAATGGATACAAGCCAGGGAAAGAGAGAAAAGGAGAGAAAGATAAAAAAAACAAAAAATCGGTGACCCCCCTTAAAACACACACCTACAACAGCGTGCATATATCCATTCACGCCCACGTACACACACACATTCACGCCCACGTACACACACACATTCACGCCCACGTACACACACACATTCACGCCCACGTACACACACATTCACGCCCACGTACACACACACATTCACGCCCACGTACACACACACATTCACGCCCACGTACACACACACATTCACGCCCACGTACACACACACATTCACGCCCACGTACACACACACATTCACGCCCACGTACACACACACATTCACGCCCACGTACACACACACATTCACGCCCACGTACACACACATTCACGCCCACGTACACACACACATTCACGCCCACGTACACACACACATTCACGCCCACGTACACACACACATTCACGCCTACGTACACACACACATTCACGCCCACGTACACACACACATTCACGCCCACGTACACACACACATTCACGCCCACGTACACACACACATTTACAAACAGATTAGGGAGGGGGGGGGGGGGGGCACTTATTACATGCAGCTTGGTCTTTTGTCTCCTTACACATAGAAGCAATACTAACATACACAAAAACACACATACATACATATATACAAGCAAAGCCACACTTATACACACACATACAAAGCCTCAAATACACACACATACACATACATATAAACAAAGTCACACATACACACACACACACACACACACACACACACACACACACACATATGATTGGCAATAGCACTGAACAATTAATCCTATTGACTCTAGATATGATTCCCAGTATATCTTCGGGGTATATTATTGGAATTCTGTTCACGGTGTAGTAGTTTCAGGAATTCACCATAATCCCACCAACATGACCTACAAATATTAGTAATATAAGAGGACTCCAGGCAGGAGTGTTCAAGTTATAGAGGTATTAGTTTATTGTCAGTGGTTGGAAAGCTGTATGGCAGGGTGTTGATAGAGAGGATAATAAAGTGTACGGAAGTTGCAATAGAAGAACAGTGCGGTTTTAGGAGGGGAAGAGGGTGCGTGGATCAGATGTTTGCAGTAAGACAGTTATGCGAGAAGTATTTAGAGAAGCATAAGGAGATATTTTGGGCTTCTATGGACTTGGAAAAAGCGTATGATCGTGAAGCAATGTGGAAGGTGTTAAGGATTTATGAAATAGGAGGAAATTTGTTAGAAGCAGTAAAGAGTTTTTATGAAGGGAGCAGAGCATGTGTGAGAGTAGGAAATGGTGAGTTGAGTGAATGGTTTGAGGTAAAGGTAGGTTTGCGACAGGGTTGTGTAATGTCACCATGGCTGTTTAATATGTTTATGGATGGTGTGGTGAGGGAGGTGAAAAGAAGAACTATGGGAAGAGGATTGGGTTTAGTAGGAAAGAATGGTAGAGATTGGGAGTTGAATCAGTTGCTGTTCGCTGATGACACAGCATTGGTGGCGGATTCTGATGAGAAACTGCAGCGGGTAGTCAAAGAGTTTGGTGTGGTTTGTGGAAGGAGGAAACTGAAGGTGAACGTCAATAAAAGTAAAGTAATGGTGTGTAATAGGGGAGAGCATAGGGTGAATCTAGATGTGCAGCTGGATGGGGAAATATTGGAACAAGTAGAGTGTTTTAAATATCTAGGAGGAACGATAAGTAGGAGTGGAGGTATGGAAATGGAGGTAAAACAGAGTGTGTGAAGGAAGGAAGGTTTCGGAGCAATGGGAAGTATGTGGAAGACGAGAAACCTCGGAGTGAATGTAAAAAGTGCACTGTATCAAGGAATTGTTGTGCCAACAGTGATGTATGGGGCTGAGACATGGGCTCTGAAGAAAAAGGAGAAAAGAGGGCTGGATGTGATGGAGATGAGCTGCTTGAGGAGTATGTGTGGCATTACTCGTAGAGACAGATTGTGGAATGAAGAGATACGTAGGAGAGTGGGGCAGCAGGAACATTTGTCAGCCAGAGTGGACAGAAGGGTGCTGAGCTGGTATGGTCATGTTGAACGAATGGGAGATGAAAGGCTTGCAAAGAGAATATGTGAGTCAGGTACAAGGGGAGATAGAAGGGCAGGAAGACCCACAATGAGATGGAGAGACTGTGTAAGAAAAGCTTTGGATGATAGAGGAATGACTATAGATCAGGCAGGGGAAGTGGTGGTGGACAGGAGTGAATGGAGAATGCTTGTGAATAGTTGAGTGAACACGTGGTCATTTGGAGTAAGGGGTCGGGCGCAAGATAGACTAGATAATAGTCCATCAGGCGCCTGGCCCGGGGAGACGATTAATATGAAGGGTGCGCCTGGAAGTGTGGTGGGAGGGCTTGTGGCTTTGGCTCCGCTGCATGTCTGCCTGCCGAGATCGGAACCTCTCCGGGTGGTCGGGGGCCGGGGTAGTGCTGGAGCGACCTTGGTGACCCTGGTCTCTGGGTCTTCTCCTGGGTGACCTGGATGTGTGTGAGTTTGTGTTTTTTATCTGTGTGTATTCGTTGTTTTTATGTTGTTTTTGTGTTTTCCCTGTTCTTGCTCTGTCTTGAGTCGGCTACCCCCAAAATGGGGATTGGGCCTGAGCATATAGATAGATAGATAGAAGAGGACACGTCTAAGTTGTCTGTTCAAATGTAACAATGGTAATACACATGAGATACCCGTGAGGATCATGACACGTTTTGGCGATTTTATGCAGCTTAGGAAGAATCTGTGGTAACTACAAGGTTAAAGACTGTCGCAATTAACCCTCTGACTTCCAGATACCCTTGCTAATCTAAACTATATCGTCTAACAAATGATAGACATAATAAACCGCCAAACAAATGATAGCCATAATAAACCGCCAAACAAATGATAGCCATAATAAACCGCCAAACAAATGATAGCCATAATAAACCGCCAAACAAATGATAGCCATAATAAACCGCCAAACAAATGATAGCCATAATAAACCGCCAAACAAATGATAGCCTTAATAAACCGCCAAACGCGTCATGTTCCTCAATTGGATAAATGTGGTCACAAACGATTGGAACACTTTTATGTGTATTTTTGTTGGTTTCACATTTGAACACTCATTTGTATCGTCTAAACTCAGTAAATACATTCGGTAAAAGTATCAATCGTCGGCGTCGAATAAGACATTGCGCGCCATCTATAGGAGGCTGTCGTGTTGATGGTTAATAGGTAACGCCAACGAACTTGACAATAATCTTGATCCCTGACCTTTCTGTAACTCAAAAGGTCCTACAGCAAACTGGCTGTAAATATCCACACCTATTTCCTGGTGGACCATTCCCAAATGACAGAAACGTCAGCCCGATTGCTTTCATTCAGTTCGAGTTATAAGAAGTTAAAGGGATCAAGATTATTGTCAAGTTCGTTGGCACTACCTATAGTCTTCCAGCGCCACCTATTGATTACTCTCCAGAGGTAAACATCGTCCAGTATCGTATCTAAGAACCATTACATCGTCCAGGTATCGTATCTAAGAACCATTACTAAAGGCAGCAATCTCACATAATAAAGTCGCAGGGGGTTAACTGGAGGGTACATTTTAGCCTAAAGGGGTCTGGGGAAGTGTTTTTTATTATCATTGATATACAGTATGTATACGGTATATATATATACTGTATATATATATATATTCTAACTAAATTAACAATAATAATAATAATAATAATAATATAAATATATATATATATATATATACATATATATATATATATATATATATATACTGTATATATATTATAACTAATAATATATATAACTATAATAATAATAATAATAAACATAATTACAAACATAATAAATAACAAATAAACAAAAAACACCATAACCAAGACCCCAAACAAAGGCCATACCAGGCTAGAGCATTTAAACACACACACACACACACACATACAGTAATATACTGTAATCCGCGATAAATGTGGACACAGCTGGGGTTGATGGGTCTGGCTCGTGCGGGTTCATTCCTTCAGTGGCTGTGGACACTAGTCTTACTTTTAGTCCGATAACATTATACGAATTTACTGGGCTTAACCCTTTCAGTACCAGCGACGTGTGTTATATTTTGTTCTTGCTATATTTAGACGATACTATGCACCTTAAAAATGGTCTGTGGTAGTTAAAAGGGTTGTTTGAGTTAGTTTGAAGCCTTATTATTGCTAGAGGTCCTTCCTAAGCTCAATATAATCATCTAATCATTGCCAGAATATAACTAAAAGGATGGCATCGGTACTGAATGGGTTAAGTGAAGGTTTTGTCTTTTATGTGGAACCCCTTCTCTCTCATGTTTAAGGGGAGATCTCCACTTGAGGGATTTTTATCTTGACCCCTTTTTCCCTCATGTTTAGTCCCATTGCTTTTGATACTATAAAACGTTTGCCCCATTAGTTTAGCAATTTTAAGAACTTTCACCCCATATTAAGACCTTTCATGCCATTCAGGTGTCGATTTTATCCTGGCGAGCGATAGCGAGCCTGTAATTTAAGAGGAACCGGCCTTCGGCCGGGAAATTTTTCTACCGAAAAATGTACAAATTTATCTTGAAAGGGACTCAAGGGGGTGTAATTTTAAGCTTGATGGAGGTCTAGGGAACAAACTAAATACCTCCCCTTAACTGCATCAGTTTTGAGATTTTCCTGGCGAGTGATAACGAGCCTGTAATTTAGGAGGAATTGGCCTTTGGCCGGAACATCTATTCCACCGAAAAATGTACACATTCTTCTCGAAGTGGGTTCTTAGGGGTGTTATTTTTTTTAGCTTGATGGAAATCGAGGGAGCAACCAAAAACCTCTCCCTAATAACGATTTTCCTTTTTATCCTTGTGTATGATGGGTTTAGTACCACCATTATTCTTTCAAATGGGTAGATTATTGACACTATAATGTCCTGTTTCACACCCAGTATATATTACAGTGCAGCGGTCCAGTTACACAAGGGATTAAGGGGGGGGGGAGACTTTTTCCAGAACCCATTCTCCCTCATGTTTAGCCCCATTAGTTTTGAGATAATAAGACATTACTGGAGAACGATAGCGAGCCTGCAATTTTGGAGGAACAGGCATTCAGCTGAGGTATGTGCAAATGTATCTCACAGGGGGGTCTTGTGGGTCTGTTTTTAACTTGATGTAGGTCTAGGGAGAAAACTGAAAAAATAATACTTAAATAAATTGTTAGTTTGAATAAGACTTCAGAGGCTATCAACCCTTCTGGATTAATAAGCCAGCACACTGTAAGTCAAATAGATTTTCATGACTGGAGCCCCTTTTCGAGAACCCCAGTCCCTGCGTTAAATGAAAAGAAAATATCCTCTTTATAATAATACGAAACACGATAATCCTTGACAAATATGGACAAAGCATGAGTTTGTTGACCTCGTGCGTGCGTGCGTGCGTGCTTTCTGGTTCCCCAAATTAACCCCTTCTGTACCGGTGATGTACTTTTCATTATATTGTGGCAACTGTTAGACGATTTTGTTCAGCTTAGGAAGGACGTCTACCGATTAAAAGGCTACAGACTATCCCAATTATTAATCCTTTTAGCTACCATACATACTTCCTAACTTCATAAAATCGTCTAAGTAGAGCTGAAAAAGACGTCACCGGTACAGAAGGGGTTAAAAGACAGTCGGAATTACGGAGGAAGGACACGCATTTGGGGCTGGAATATACTGTACAGTAGTGAGTCATAGTACCTGCACACCCATTTGAATCTCTATCGAACCCAAGCGACACCATCCAAATTGAATGTTCTGTGTTGGTGGTGTAATGGTTTGGGTACTTATGTTCTGGGTGTGGTGTCCCGAGTTCGAATCCCGGGAGGACCATATATGCTTTCATTAGTTTATTCAAGTACATTGGGGGTTAAAATCCAATGTTCCCTTACCCACTCTAAACCACTGTTTGGACACTTGATCCTCAGTGTTTTGGAGGACAAGCAACCTAGAAGGGTCACTAGATCTGTTGTTGCTTGATTTCCTTTGTACTCCTTTGTACTCGTTTGTAATTGATGATTACTGTTAAGAACGGGGTGTTACTTTTATACCAGAGGCTTTACAAATTGGCTTTAAAGATTCAGTGCAATATTACAGAAGTAGCGCGCTCTTTACAGGTACACTACCACGGACTTATTAAGAGTTAATCAAAATAATATAACAATTTAATTTCGCTCCCAACACCAAACACCTCCCAAAAAGAGAACACAGTAAGAGTTGGGTTCGCGGAGGCATCGTCGCTTTGTTTACTTTATGGTCGAGGTTACTTCGCCTGTCATCAAGGGACTGGAGTTCTCGAAAAGGGACTCCAGTTCTGACGCGATTCATTACTTACAGTGTGCTGGCTTAATAATCCAGAAGGGTTGATAGCCTCTGACGTCCTATTTTAATAAACTAACTTCGCGTGTCTAATTTATCTCCCGCCTTGGTGGTTGAATTATAATGGCGGAGTGCGGAGGTTGCCACTTCACCGTCATCGAATTATCGTTATATTTCGCAACTGATGAAACACAAATTGAGTTTACTGTTTAACATGAACTTATTAAGGGGAGATGGGCCATTTATTTGGCTTTTTAATGATCTTTTTATGATTTTCTTAGTTTCCTCCCTATATCTCCATCAAGCTTAAAAAAACATCCATTAGATCCTCCTTCTAGTTTAATTTGTAAATGTTTCGGTAGAAGGCCGGTTCTTCCAACATTACAGGCTCACTATCGTTCGTCAGGGAAAAAATCGACATCTAAATAGCACGAAAGGTCTAAATATTGACGAAGAAACTAATGGAGCAAACATCTTAACATATGAAAACTAATAGGGCTAAACATGAGGGAGAAAGTGGTCCAGAAAAGCGGCCCATGTCCCCCTTAATGCAACTTCTAAATGTCCGAAGTGTGAATCGGAGTTAAAGGTTGACAATAACTTTAAATTTAGATGCGACGGAGCGGAAAGTTTAAGTGAACGGTAAAACAAGACAACAACAATTATTGAACAACGCTGCTGTCACGTGTGCAAAAATCAGCTCGATCAGGAAGTTGGTTCGGTGGCACCAAACTGTTAAGGGGAGAGTGGTTAATGTTGGGCTCTATTTATTTATATATTAACCCCTTGAGGATTATGACGCGTTTTGACAGTTTATTCTGGTTATTATTAGACGATTTTATGCAATTTGGTAAGGATCTTATATCCCTCAAGTAATCAAAGGGGTAAAACCTATCTCTATTAAATCACTAGCTACCACAGGTTCGTCCTAAACTGAATAAAATCGTGAAATAATGGCCAGAGTAAACAATCAAAACGCGTCATAATCCTCAAGGGGTTAATTTATGCTTTAGTTTCCTCGTTAGACCATCATCAAGCTTATACAAACACACCCTAGCCCTTCAAGACACACCCTAGCCCTTCAAGACACACCCTAGCCCTTCAAGACACACCCTAGCCCTTCAAGACACACCCTAGCCCTTCAAGACACACCCTAGCCCTTCAAGACACACCCTAGCCCTACAAGACACACCCTAGCCCTTCAAGACACACCCTAGCCCTTCAAGACACACCCTAGCCCTTCAAACACACCCTAGCCCTTCAAGACACACCCTAGCCCTTCAAGACACACCCTAGCCCTTCAAGACACACCCTAGCCCTTCAAGACACACCCTAGCCCTTCAAGACACACCCTAGCCCTTCAAGATATATTTGTACATTTTTCAATATAAAATGTCTTGGCCAAAGGCCGGTTTCTCTTAAGACTACAGGCTCACTATCGCTCGCGAGGAAAAAATCGACACCTAAATGGAACGAAATGTCTTGATATTGATACATAAATAGGACGAAAGATTTTAAAATCAACAAACTAATGGGGCGAACGTCTTAAAACCTGAAACCTAATGGGGCTAAACACGAGGAAGAAGGGGGGCCAGAAAATGAACCCATCTCCCCTTAAAGAAAACACTATTGCTGCTAACAAAGATGTGGTCCAAGAACTTTGTGAGGGTAACAACTGACATTATCGGTGAAATGCGAATTAGCAGTACAATAGCAAAAGACTGTTTAAGGGGAGAGTTTTAGTTTGTATCCTAGACTTCCATCAAGCTTAAAATACACCCCCTAGACCCCCTTTCAAGATAAATTTGTACAATTTTCGGTAGAAAAATATCCCGGCCGAGTGAGAGGTGGAAGAATGGAGTTAAGAAGTATATGAGTGAAGGCAGTGCTGGATGGGAGGAGGAGCGTCGACTGACTGAGAACAGAGGTGAATGGGGCTGTTTCGTTCGTGGCCACCCCTTCGGGGATCACGGCGTCCGGCAATAGATAGATACATAGATTTACAAACGTGGTTACCTCGATCAAGGTGAAAAGTTCCATCACTGTGTAACCTATATATAACAGTATATATCCACCTAACCAACCCTACCTAACCTAACCTAACCACCTGTTGGGTAATTTGTTTAAAAGAGTTATGTTGGCAATCGTAGGATACAACCCCCCCCCCCCTATTACACTTATTGTCATCATCATATATGCCATATAAGTCACGGAGGGAGGGGGGGTAGGGGATATTTTATTTTGGACAATGGAATGTCACCAAGTATACGATGAACAAAACGTCACAGCACTGAAAAGGTTAACGACTCTAATGTTCCCTAAAGAGAAAGAAAACGTTGAATTTATGGAGGTAGGTCACGAACGTTAAATTTGCATGTACACACGTTATCAGGAGTTCCTGGACAAAGGAGCGTACTAGTCAAGAACTGTTGGTGCCGATTTATCACCTCCATATTTTTGCCGTGAACGCAATTTTCGGTACTCCTACCCGTGAAACATAATGTACATCTTTGGCACTAGTCCATAACTTACCATAATGTGCATAATACTGCGCGTTAGAGGCGCCTGTAAGAGTAAAGTCTTTGCTTTCTTTTGGGTAAATCAATTGGCTGACGGTATGTTTGGGTAGTTTTAGGTATATATTGTCGTGTGTTTACGCTGAGGAACAGGTAAAGTTCGAGAGTGGATCGACCCGCATATATCGTATTTGATCTTTATTACATCGCGTAGGTACAAAACTTGGCTCAAGTTTTCGTATTTATGTATTATTATTTTTTGTGGACAATGTTTGTTTGTTTTTTTACTTATATTCACTCGTTAAACGTCTCAACCCTTCATTGTCCCCCACTTGTGTGCTGTTTTGTATTATATATATATATTTTGTACATAGCCTATACGGTATATATTTTTGGGGGTGGGGACCTATATCACTGTCGCGAGCCGTGGCATAGTCAGTAGAGCGTCGGCTGCTGATCAGAGGGTCGGGGGATAGACTCCGAACTTTGGAACTTATGGTTATGAGTCTTACAGTATAACCACTTCACCCCCCCCCCCCCCCCACCCCATAAGTGCCCCCCTCCCTATAGCTCGTCAGGAGAAGAGGCGTGGAGTCATTCAGAGTTGGCAAGAGTATGATGACTCCGCTACCACTGCCACCATCACCATCACTCAGGGTGACAAACATACATACATACATCACTAACATTGCCACCATCAGCATCACTCTTTCTACTGTGGGACATCATCAACACTCTTCCAGCAGGTCATCTTTGTAAAACACATACACACAGACACACACATACACAAACACACACGATCACACTCATACACAAACAAAAAGACACATACATACACAAACACACACAAACAAAAAGACATGCACACATACACAAACACGCACAAACAAAACACATACACACATACATAAACACAAACAGACACATATGCACAAACCCTTAAACATAAACACACACACACAAAGAATTTTTGCACCACACACACTTAAAAGTATCATGTGTGTATACCTATCAAAAATCCCTAAACAAAAAAATATATATATTTATACCCACGAAGCAAATTGCAGCAGTACAAACCACCACCAGTACCACGCCACAAGGACATAAAAAGCCCAAGGAGAGAGGACCAGCGCACCCTTCATGCGCGCAGACGGCCAAACGAGAAACAAAAATGCTGTCGGAGGCCACCTGAAAAATATTAACATCGGATTGTGCTTTTCTAGCACGCACAGGATTCAAACCAGCATACGCAGAACTAGGACAATGTCACTCAACCTGGCAAAAATAAGCCAGCCAAGTTCGATGCTAGTGCCTCCAGGTCTGAAGACTGGAACAGTCCTAGGTATGAGACTGGGAATACTAGGTTGGATACTAGGCACCAGGTCCAAAGACTGGTAGCACCAAGTGTTGTTGGTAATCTTGCTACGTTTGAGACCATCCCCTCATTCTGAAGACTGAGAGTGAAAAGTGCTCTGGTCAACCTGCTAAGTTCGACACTAGCAAGTCTGGTCTAATGACAGACCCATTACGTTTGAAACCAATATCCGTGCAAGATAGTGTATTAGTGAGGCTTGATACTCACTCTCTATGTCATAGACTAGATCAAGAGCAGCCGAGACTCACCTCTGCCTTGTATTTCGCATGTGGTACGAAACCGTGCACAGCCAATGGTCCGAGATCTAGCCTCCAAGCTGAGCAACATCAGAAGAAAACAAGTTCTAGCAAGAATAAGTCCAGGCCTAACCAGACACTCAAGAAAAGCAAGTGTAGAAATAAAAGCCCAGTATGCCACCCAAAAGAAACTCACTGAGTCCTCCTCCGACACCAGGGAAATCATGCACTGCCGCCTTTGCACCCTCATGCATGCTCTTCACCACTTTCAGTAACTTACCAGCTACTTTGTATATTCTCACTACTTTCCACAGACCTTCTGTATCAAGCCGGTCATCGGTTTTCTTCAAGTCCATAATGGCAGCATACAGCTTTTGCCTCTTCTCCAGATATTTCTCAACAACATATTTCAAGGAGAAAATCTGGTATACACACCCTCTTCCCTTCCTAAACCCACCCTGATCTTCACTTACAGTATACCATTAGTCCGTTCTCACCCTCACTCTCTCGATCACTACCCTACTGTACATCTTCGAACCCTACTATGCTTAGGAAACATATCCCCCTGTGATTACTACACACTCCTCTCTCCCCTTTACTTTTATACAAGGGGACTATTATGCCTCGATAACTAATGACTACTGTCTCTGCATCATACAATAATATACGTCATAATGGCTTGGAAATTAAAATGGGTACAAGTTAATTCCTCACTAACTTATATATATATATAAAAACAGAAGAAAAAAACATACAAAACAACACTTACCACTTAATGTGAGGATGATGAGAAACACGAACACCATATCCAAGAAGCCCATGGTGGGGAAGTGTGTGGCACGGGATGACCACTTACAGCTGTTTATCCAATACTCCACACATCACCGTTAAGTGGAATTCGAGTTGTGTACACTTTATGGATACTTGACGTGACACTGGGTTACCACTTGCATATGATCATATACTCCACAGATCACCGTTAAGTGGAATTCGAGTTGTGTACACTTTATTGATACTTTACGTGACACTGGATTAGCACTTACAGATGATCATATGCTCCACAGATCACCGTTAAGTGGAATTTGAGTTGTGTACACTTTATTGATACTTTACGTGACGCTGGATTAGCACTTACAGATGATCATATACTCCACACATCACCATAAAGTGGGATTCGAGTTGTGTACACTTTATTGACACTTTAATAGTTTACTTGACACTTGTTGCTACTGAACTGCCACTTATAGTTTATCAAATACTCCACACATCACCGTAAAGTGTGTACACGTCATTGACACTTAAATACTGGACACCTTTAATGCATTACCTCTAAGTCTGCAGTAAATTAGGTAGAATTATGATTTTATTGTGTTTGATTAGTGACACAAGGAACTGGAGTTCTTGCAGAGAAGCTCCAGTTCTGACCTTATTCTTGACTTACAGTGTGCTGGCTTAATAATCCAATAGGTTGATAGCCTCTGAAGTCCTATTTTAACTAGCTTAATTTGTGTTGAGCCCGTGAACTTTCCGTCTTCTTTACTTCTCACTTCTCAGCTTGTTTCTTCCTCTGTCCAATTACTCTGCTCTCCTACTTTACTCCAGCCATCTCGCCTGGTCTGATTTGTGTTTTTGGGTGGGGTTGCAGTTAGTAATTTCTAGAGTTTTCTCCGTTTCCACTCGGGTCCGTTGCACTTACCTTATTAACAATACACACAACTTCTTTCTCGGAACCGCAAAGTTTGCAAATTAGAAAAGGTCGGGCAAACCTTCGGTATTTTAGACAATATTCTTTGGTGTATTTTGGTTACAGTATTGTTTTCTTTAAGGTTGCAACACTTAGTTTATTAATTTATACTAGCAAACGTCATGGGAGATCATACCCTCGAATATTTTATAAATAAATATATGTTTGTATGTTGTATTTTCTCTGTTTTGCAAGGGTTCGATACTAACAAAATTATGATTACTTTATCATTTCATATCAAAGGCATGGTAGGTAAACATTGAGTATTTTCGATTAGAAAAAAGAAAAACCTCTGTGTGTATGTGATATTGTCCTTTCTTTATGAGGAAGCGGCACTAAAGATTTTGTTGTAAACGTTTGTTATTAGTTTATCCATTTGCATCTCCAAGTTTAGTAGGCTAGAATTTCATATACCGTATGTCATTTTCAAAAAAATTAATATCGCAATTCAGATGCTTTGTAGTTTTGTGCCATTCCAAAAGTTATGTATATTTATTTCAATGGGCTTGGAGTATATTAAATTTTCAAATATTACTAGATCCCACTTCATTAGTTTTGTATTTTGTTTATACTTTCAGAGACTATTGAACCCTAACTCAATAGGCTTCTAGTTAACTTGCACTTTCAGATAGTATTAGATTCCAGTTTAATATGCTTTCGTTTTAATTTAGTTCACTTTCGAGCCCAAGCAACAAGGATTTTTTTTCTGTTGAGGCGTGTTTCTTAATAATGCCAAGAATTTACAAACCGAATGGGTGATATGCAGCAAGCTGTTCAAGTCTTTTGGAATCCAGTAAAGGAATATATAATTATGTGCCACCATACACCAGTTCTTAAGGGTATGTTATCACTTAAGGGGGTGTTTTTTCTGGACCCCCTTCTCCCTCATGCTCATCCCCAGTAGCTTTGATATTTTAAGACCTTTTACCCCATTTCTTTACCAATTTTAAGACCCTTCGTGCCATGTAGGTGTATTTTTTTTTCTGACGAACGATAGCGAACCAGCAATTTAGGAGGAAACAATCGTCAGCCGGGAAACTTTTCTACTGATTTGTGTTTTTAATGTTATCTATGAGGGGGTCTTGGGGTTATTTTCTAAGCTTGATGGAGGTTTAGGGAGCAAAGTAAAAACCTCCCCTTTATCGAGCGGGAAGGGGACTTGATATTGCTAGGATGTTGCATGGACGCGGTTGCCTTTATTTGAGCTATAAGTCAAGTATGAGAGAGGCATTGTTGGAATGTGATGTGCTATGGTCTAAGATATCCACTTCACTGCTGGCATGCTATAGGTCATTATCTTAGTATATCTTATAGTATTTGACTATAATGGATTATATGCCTTATTCATTTCTATAGTGTATTGTTATTATCATGATGTTCATATATATAGCAGACAATAATATAGACTCATTAGTGTTCATCTTCTTATTGTACACTTGGGTCTATTACAAGCTTATACTATTTATTATTCAGTTTCTTATTGTACACTTGGTTCTATTACAAGCTTATACTATTTATTATTCAGTTTCTTATTGTACACTTGGTTCTATTATAAGCTTATACTATTTATTATTCAGTTTCTTATTGTCCACTTGGTTCTATTATAAGCTTATACTATTTATTATTCAGTTTCTTATTGTACACTTGGTTCTATTATAAGCTTATATTATTTATTATTCAGTTTCTTATTGCACACTTGGTTCTATTATAAGCTTATACTATTTATTATTCAGTTTCTTATTGTACACTTGGTTCTATTATAAGCTTATACTATTTATTATTCAGTTTCTTATTGTACACTTGGTTCTATTATAAGCTTATACTATTTATTATTCAGTTTCTTATTGTACACTTGGTTCTATTATAAGCTTATACTATTTATTATTCATGCTCTTTGTGTCCAGTTGGTTCTATTATGAACTTAAACTCTTTATTATTCATCTTCTTATTGTCCACTTGGGTCTATTATAAGCTTTCTCTACATATTATTCATTTTCGTGTTGTCCATTTGGGTCTATCATAACCTTACACTATTATTAATTTTATTTGTGTTTACTTGGGTCTATTATAAGCTTACACTCTTTATTATTCATCTTCTTATTGTACACTTGGGTCTATTATAAGCTTACACTATTATTTATTTTCTTATTGTCCACTTGGCTCTATTATAAGCTTATGCTATTTATTAATTTCGTCTTGTCCACTTGGGTCTATTGTAAGCATACATTATTATTCATTTTCATATTATCCACTTGGGTCTATTATAAGCTTACAATATTATTAATTTTCGTATTATCCACTTAGGTCTATCATAAGCTTACAATATTATTAATTTTCATATTATCCACTTAGGTCTATTATAAGCTTACAATATTATTAATTTTCATATTATCCACTTAGGTCTATTATAAGCTTACAATATTATTAATTTTCGTATTATCCACTTATAATCTTAGCCTTTTATTATTCATGTTTGCTTTGTCCACTTGGCTCTATTATTTTCCTACTTCAGTTCACGCTTTTATTTTATTTTATTTGTTTGTCCCACCATGTTTATGTGTTTTCCGTATTGCTTTTTTCTTATCGCACTAAAACCTTTCTCATATATTATTATTATTATTATTATTATTATTATTATTATTATTAGTAGTAGTAGTAGTAGTTCAGTTTGTGTTTACTTTTCACTGTTTGTGGTAGAAAAAGTTAAAGTAGGTTGCAGAATAACTTTGACATTGTGATAAAGCTTGAATCACATTGTCACTCGGTCACATTCACACCGCGGCAACACATCTGAAAAGAGAGATATGAACATGAATAAATACAACAATTATTTCGCATAATAAAGTAGTTAGCATAAATATAATAAACAGTAGTTAATGATTCAGCTCGATGTAACACACACACACACATATACTGTATATATATATATATATATATATATATATATATATATATATATATATATATATATATAGGGTGTTTCAGTTGACATTTACATAAATAACAGGACGTATTCGTCCGGCAATAATAATACTATTATATTCTATGACGTGCGGGGTGAGTATGTATAATTACGGAGATATTACACATCGAATGCTATTGATAGATACTAAAATAATGCAGTGAATCTTTAAAGGATTAAGATCGTTAAGTTACCTATCATAATGATGTGTAAAATATGTACCAGACTATCGAACAAAATATCCACTGCTGCGAAAATACACGGCTTTCAAAATAGTTGATGGATTCAGTTGCGCTCGCCCTGACTACCGGGAAACTGACTTAGGAAAAGATGAGATACGATCTTTCCAGGAAGGGACATGAGAGAAAAGAGGGGCCGAGTATGTTAGCAGAAGAAGATTGGTTAAGGGGGGATGGGCCGGTTTTCTGGACCACTTTCTCCCTCATGTTTAGCCCATTAGTTTACAGATGTTAAGATGTTTGCCCCATTAGTTAGTCGATTTTAGACTTTTCGCTCCATTTCTTTGTCAATATTTAGACCTTTTGTGCTATTTAGGTGTCGATGTTTTCCCTGGCGAACGATAGTGAGCCTGTAATGTTGGAAGAACCGGCCTTCGGCCTGGACATTTTCTACCGAAACATTTACAAATTAATCTAAAAGGGGGATCTAATGGATGTTTTTTTTTAATTTGATGGAGGTCTAGGGAGGAAACTAGAAAAATAATGAATACATGCAAACATTGCCCGAAAAGTTAACCATTAACCATGGTTAACTTTTTGGATCGATTTTTTTATTTTATTTTTTATTTATTCAATATTTTTCTAGTTTCTTCCCTAGACCTCCATCGAACTTAATACAAAACATCCATTTGATCCCCCTTGTAGATAAATCTCTGATTGAGCATGCATGAAGTCACTCTGTTACAAACCCATCAACCACATCAAGGATTAGCCTTATTGTTTGCATGATTCGCTGATCGCTGGGACTCATCGAATCTGAAACAATCCGTACGGTTCCTGGAGCGTGTGACGTTGACGGATTGATTGACTGAGAGAGAGAGAGAGAGAGAGAGAGAGAGAGAGAGAGAGAGAGAGAGAGAGAGAGAGAGAGAGAGAGAGAGAGAGAGAGAGAGAGAGAGGTGGATAGATCGATAGATAGAGAGAGATAGAGAATAAGAGAGAGATAGATAGATAGAGAGAGAAAGATAGAGAGAGAGAGAGTGTGCAGTCAAGAATAGAGCCTCCTGTCACACATCCTCCAGATTTAGCTTTCGGGACCATTGGCGATTAACCCTTTCGGTACCGGTGACGTCTTTTTAACTTGACTCTGGCTACTATTAGACGATTTTATTCAGTTTAAAAAGGGGGTCTCTAGCAATTTACAGGCTTTGAACGATCTCCCTTAACCTTCTATGTTCTTGATCCTGACTAAGGTGTATTACTACAGTATAGTTGAGATCCCATGCGAACACAAACTTTTTTCATCTAACTTCTCGGTGGCTCACACACGAGGAGAAGTTACCCAAAACGTAATTATTTCTGGTTTGGGAAAATATTTGCCTAAATTGGTCTAACTATATTGTTTCTGGAAATTTGCTTAAGGGGAGATGGTCCGTGTTTCTGGCCCCTTTTCTCCCTCATGCTTAGCCCCATTAGTTTTCACATTTTAAGACGTTTGGCCTATTAGTTTGGCGATTTTAAGATCTTTCGCCCCTTCTCTGTGTCAACATTCAGACTTTTCGTGTCATTTAGGTGTCGACATTTTTCCTGGCGAGCGATAGCGAGTCTGTAATTTAGGAGAAACCGGCCTTCGGCCGGGACACTTTGCTACCGAAAAATGTACAAATATATCTTGAAAGGGATCCTAGGGTTGTGATTTTAGATTTGATGGAAGAATAGGGAGGAAACTAAAAAGATATTACATACATGAGAAAATCCACCAAAAAAAGAAAAAAACAAAAAACAAAAAACGAACCATCTCCCCTTAATTACAGTTACGATTTACAGTCGTGGTCAGGAATTACTCGAATCTTCGAATCAATTGCTTATCTATTATATATATTTCAGAGGTTCGTTTTGATATTCCAGGGTTCACATTACCACAGGATTTATGTCTGTGTAGCGGAGGCCAACCAGTCGATCGCAAAGCTGTTATGACCTTATGACTAGGCAGCCTAAGGTCAATTATTGATTATACTTAAAGTGACAGAGAAATCATGGTCAATTTTATATCATGATTATTTGAGGGTGATATTTTCAGATCATATTAATAATGTTAATAAAGATAATCTAAGAATAGAATGTCATTATGAAACCTCAAAACTATACTTCTGTATAAACTCTCATCAATAATTAGCTAAAGCTAAACGAGTATATGCTTCCATACAAAATCATTTATAAATGGTCTATTAATTTAATTTGGCGCTGAAAAATGAAGCAATATCGATATCCAAACCTTCTGCTTTTCCCGCTCTCATTTGTTTCACTGCTTCTTTCACCTCATTTTCCTCAATAGTGTGGCAGATACAGTATGTGAAAGAATGTGTGGGAATTGTGCGTTTCTTGATAGAAGTGTCAAAATTAGCTATAGGGGCATCACAAGTTTGGCCTATGTTGGCTTTGGCTGCCCCTTTTCAATATTATTACGTATTTGGATTCGTCTCGCCGTTGCGGTTTCATTGGTATAATTTTTTTTTTAAATTTGACCAATTTTTAGGCCTAATAGGCCTATTTTAAAGTTTAAAACTCCATAGACGAGTTATTTATGTACGGATTTTGCTTAAATTTATACCATAAGTACACTTTGGCAAGCTAAACCGAATGACGCAAACAGAATTATAATAATTAGTTTAGGATTTTGATTTTTCCTGGAGGGCCCAGGGGACCGGTTTTTGGACTTTAAAAGTCCTCTGTAGCCCAAACTATAATTCCTAGGGAATTCTACTTGGTGCCATTCGATTTTTCTCGCCGAACTGCTTCTAGACATGGTCTTAGATTTCATTTTCGCCCAGCCATTCGCCCAGAATTGAAACAAAAATCTCAAAAAAACTTGCCAGGCAAATCGGTGATTTGGGTCGAATTTTGACTTGTCAATATTATTACATATTTGGATTCATCTCGCCGTTGCGGTTTCATTGGTAGAATTATTTTTTTAATTTAGACCCATTTTTAGGCCCCCTAGGCCTATTTTAAAGTTTAATAACTCCATAGACGAGTTTTATATGTACGGATTATGTTTAAATTTATACCATAAGTACATTTTGGCAAGCTGAATCGAATGGCGCAAATAGAATTAAAATCGGACCATTAGTTTAGGATTTCGATTATGACTTGGCCTTCCTTGAGGGCCCAGGGGACCGTTTTTTGGACTTTAAAAGTCCTCTGTAGCCCAAACTATAAGTCCTAGAGAATTGTATATGGTGCCATTCGTTTTTTCTCGCCGAGCAGGTTCTAGATATGGTCGTAGATTTCATTTTTGCCCAGCCATTCGCCCAGAATCGAAAACATGCTGGTCGAAGAACCTAGGGTTAAAATTTAAGTCAATTGTTTTCAAAATATATTGTTTGATTTTTGGCGAATGGCTGGACGAAAATTAGATCTACGACCATGTATGGAAGCTATTGGGCAAGATAAATCGAATGGCACCAAGTAGAATTAATTTGGTCTTTTAGTTTGGGCTACAGAAGACTTGTAAAGTTGAAAAAGTGCTAATTTAGGGCGTTTCTGGAGGTCAAATCAAAACGAAATCCTATAGTTCTAGTCCGATTTGAATTAAGTTTGTGCCATTGGATTCAGCGGGAGAAAGTGTACTTGTGGTATACATTTGAGCAAAATCCATACACAAGCAATCCGTCCATGGGTGATTTAGAAGTTTTCAAAATCAAAATCAAAATTAGGCCTATTGAGCCTACAAAATGGTCTAAATCCAAACATTTATATACCGTTGGAATCGCAACGACGAGACGAATCCATATATACCCTTGAAAACACAAAATTTGAACATGACTTGTGTGTGTGTGTGTGTGTGTGTGTGTGTGTGCGGGTAGAGAAAGAGAGGGGCATTTTGGTTTGGTAAATAAATGTTATTGCAGAATTGGCCTGATGGTGCTTTTATGTATTTATTGTAGTGGAAATGGAGAGAGTTCCAATAATATTTTAACTGAGGGACCATGAGAGATAACATTTAAGCACACACACACACACACACACACACACACACAAGCACACACACACACATAAACACACACACACACATATACAGTTATACACCCAACCACACACACACACACACACACACACACAGACACACACACACACACACACATACACAAACATACATACACATACTCACACACTCACAATTTCTCTCTCACACACACGCACCAGAGATAAAATGAAAGCCTGCAAGTACAAGAGAAATATTTAACCTAAGAGTCTGACATGTTCATTGTTTAACCTAAATAAAACTACCCAAGCCTTACTAAACTTCATCTAACCTTAAACAACGTACAGTTGCCCACATAAGTGTTGTTCCTCTCTCTGATCTTATGCATGAACGTAGAATTAGTATGGATGAATTGCGAGTGTGCTTCTTTTAATTATCAGTTGACTAATCAGATGAGTTAACCACTTCATAAGAAACTACACTTTTAATTCAATTATGCGCATTATATAGCCATGTATAAGATCATGAAAAGGAACACAACTTATTTGGGAAACTGTACATTAATGCCAAACGCTCACTTATATATAATTCTTAAATTTGTATACACTTAAACTTTCGCCGCAAACGACATTAGCGTTTAAATGTATGAACAAATGTTCCCGTAATCCCCCCAATGTTTGTCCCACACATATGAGAGAGAGAGAGAGAGAGAGAGAGAGAGAGAGAGAGAGAGAGAGAGAGAGAGAGAGAGAGAACAAATGTTATATGAGTGTCCTGAAGAAGACACATTAAAAAAAAATATATATATATATATATATACCGGTATATATATATATATATATATATATATATATATATATATATATATATATATATATATATATATATATAATTATATACAGTATGAATGTACCTATATATATATATATATATATATATATATATATATATATATATGTATATATATATATATATATATATATATATACAGTATATATATATATATATATATATATATATATATATATATATATATATATATATATACTGTATATATTTGTAGATTTTTATGTCCTTCCTTTTCTTCTACACCTACTTTTCGCTTTCTTTCAATTTGTCTTTATTCCTGTCTTCGCTTTTAATTGGTTTCGTTTCTTTATGTCTGTCTCTGCTGGGATCATTCCTCTTCCATTTTTTCTTATTTTTCTATTCTCCATTTCTTCTATTTGTTCTATTCTCGCTTTCTTCTATTTGTACCTCTTCTTTATTTTGTATTTTTGTTCTATATTGTATCTATTCTCTATTTCTTCTATTTTTTCCTTTCTCGATTTCTTTTATTGTTCTCTTTTATCTCTTACTTCTACGTGTGTCTATCCCTTTTTTTTCTATTTTATTATATTGTTTGTTTTCTTATATATTCCCTATTCCAAATTTTGTATTTAACTCTATTTTCTATTTCCTCTATTCTATTATTATATTTGTTCTATATTAAATTTGTTCTATATTAAATTTGTTTTATTTCTTCCATTTTTCTTTATTATCTTTCCTTTAGTTTCTCTTCTCTTTTTTTTATTTGTATCTTCTTATATTTTTCTATATTTACGTGCTTGCTCCCCCCACCGTTCTTTCTTAGTTTGCCTTCAATTCCTTAGTGGCAGCCTCTCTAAACCCTTTCCTTGCCTCTCTCTCTCTCTCTCTCTCTCTCTCTCTCTCTCTCTCTCTCTCTCTCTCTGTTTTTTTTTTTTTTTTTTTTTTTTTTTTTTTTTTTTTTTTTTTTTTTTATCATTTCCAGTCCTTACTTCTCACATTTCTCTCTCTTCCCCCTGCTAACTCCATCACTGTCTTGCAATTTTCACGCATTTATCTTTCCTCTCTTTCACCCTTCAGGCGTTGTCACACGAGCCATTTTTCCGTCAATTATGTATGGTCAATTGTCGCTACCAAGGATGCCAGGCTGTTGTTGTTGTTATTGTTGCTGTTCCCCAGGCTGCCTGGCCGAACAGCCCCAAGGCTCCGAGCAAGGCCAAGGCCATAACCGAGTGCCCCCACAGAACCCTCCCTGCATACCACAATAAAGCCTGGGTGACCGAAGCTACTCCAAGGCGGGGAGCTGAGGAGGGTGCGGAAACGCCCGGGAAACCAAAGCCCCACCCAGGACCCTCAGCAATTATGAAGAGAAAGTTTGCCAGGCGGTTATGTTGGACTGTGAGCGACCTATAGCCTTTTAACCCCTTCTGTATTATTTGGAATCATTTGCTAGTTATATTTAAGCGATTGTATTCAGTTTAAAAAGGGCCTCAAACACGTATACAACAGGGTTTGAAGTAGTTCACTTTAACCCATTATACTACCACAGATCCCTCTTAAACTGCATATATCGTCTAAATATAGCAAGCATAAAATATATAAGACGTCACCGGTACAGAAGGGGTTAAGCGATTTTATTCAGCTTAAAAAGGGCCTGAAACACGTAACAGGCTTCGATCTATCTCACTTAACACTTTCTACTACCACACATCCTTCTTAAGCTGCACACAATCGTCTAAATATTGGTACAATAAAATCGAAAAGACGTCGCCGGAACAGAAGGGGATAAGGGGAGATATTTAGTTTGTTCCTAGACCTCCATCAAGCTTAAAATTACACCCCCTTGACCCCCTTTCAAGATAAATTTATACATTTTTCGGTAGAAAAATTTCCCGGCCGAAGGCCGGTTCCTCTTAAATTACAGGCTCGCTATCGCTTGGCAGGAAAAACTCGACACCTAAATAGTACACAAGGTCTTAAAATGGACAGAAATGGGGCAAAGGTTAATACAATCGCCAAAATAATGGGGCGAACGTCTTAAAATCTCAAAGGCAATGGGGCTAGGCATGAGGGAGAAAGGGGTTTAGAAGAAAAAAATATCTCAAGTGACGAGCTCACGCGACTCTCCACCTTCCCTTCCTTCAACAAATCCTTAATGTGTTTCCGTTCTTCCACTCTTCTACACTCTATTTCTTCTGTGCTTCTATTTGTCTATCTTTCTCCTCTTCATCTAGTTTCTCTGTTCTCCCTCTTGCCACCTCCTTCTCCTCTTGCATTATTACTCTTCCTCTCTCCTTATATTCACCTTTCTTTATTGACACTTTCCTGTGTCTGGGCTTTATTTATTGATTGTTCTCTCTCCCTAAACTATTGCCTTCTTCGTGTTTCTGTTTCCCCCTTTTATTTTGTTTTTCCTGACGAGCGATAGCGAGTCTGTAATTATAGGAGGAACCGGCCTTTGGCCGGGAAATTTGTCTGCCTAAAAATGTAAAAATTTCTCTTGAAGAGGTGTCTAGGGGGCGTTTTATTTAATTCAAAGGAGGTCTAGCGAGGAAACTATAATATATGTAAATAAATATATATATTATAATATAGGCCTAGACCAAAAAATAACCGTATAACTTTTCTAATGTAAGTACCACCACCATCAGTGTATAATAATGTAAGTACCACCACCATCAGTGTATAATAATGTAAGTACCACCACCATCAGTGTATAATAATGTAAGTACCACCACCATCAGTGTATAATAATGTAAGTACCACCACCATCAGTGTATAATAATGTAAGTACCACCACCATCAGTGTATAATAATGTAAGTACCACCACCATCAGTGTATAATAATGTAAGTACCACCACCATCAGTGTATAATAATGTAAGTACCACCACCATCAGTGTATAATCATTATAAGTTCTCTAAAGACCCATACAGAGGATTTGAGCTTGGCATTATACTTTCCCTTCTCCATCCATCCGTCCATTCATTAATTCGGCCTTCCTTCCTTCCACCTCTCCCTTCCCTTCCTTGAACCAATTTCCTTGTCTTCACTTCCTCTTCACTTCCTCTTCGCCTCCTTCCTTGGCTTCTGTAGTGCATTTTCCCCTATGTCCCCTACCTTCACTCTTTCTTGCTCTCTCTCTCTCTCTCGCTCTCGCTCTCTCTCTCTCTATATATATATATATATATATATATATTCTTCTTTGCTATCCTTTCATTCCACTTTCCCTTACTCACGGGTTAGCTATGTCTACTAGAATTAAGTCCTGACCACCTCGCTGGGATCGTAAGGTTTGTGTTGTCAGTGTAGCTATGTAAATCTATGTCTCTCTCTCTCTCTCTCTCCTCAATACGTCAGGTGCTGCCTCTCTCAGTCCCTTAATTCCTTCCCTCGTATTCCTACTGCTTTCCAGTCACTCCGCCTCACGACTACTTCGCCTCATGACCACTTCGCCTATGTCCATTACGCCTCATGACCAGTTTGCCTTGCCACCACTACGCCTCACTACCACTACGCCTTGCGTCAATGACGCCTCAGCACCAGTTCGCCTCATGATTCAGCTTCCCTAACCTAACCTAACCTAACCTAACCTAACTATCAAAAACTAATGTACATAGTTCAAATTGTGCGTCAAATTGGTAGAGAGGTGAAGCGGTAAGAAAGCGTGAGGCGAACTGGAGCTGAGGCGTTGTTGTCGTGAAGCGAAGTGGTAGTGAGGCGTAGTGGTTACAAGGCGAAATGGTTGTAAGGCGTTGTGGTCATGAGGCGAAGAGACCAAGGCGAAGTGGTAATGAGGCGAAGTGGCCTGCTCCCTTCCAGCTGTTCTATTCCCATATAGCCTATCCATCTTTCCTCTCCTTCAACCTTACTTCTCTTTCTTAGCTTCAGTTACCAAAGAGGAGGATTTTTAGCTTACTCTCTAGAAAATACCCCCAAGACTTCCGTTCGAGAAAAATGTGTACACTTTTCGGGAAAACAAAATATGTTAAAATCGCCAAACTAATGGGCCGAACGACTAATAATCTCAAAACAAATGGGGCTTAACACAAGGGAGCAAGGGGACCATCAAAACGACCCGTCTCCCCTTAAAAACAGGTTGTCAACCAGCCAAACTTTTATGTTTCTTATTCCGGTATCACACGAGCTTTTATAGTCAACATTCGATGATCAACATTTCTTCTGGCAACATTTCTGGACTATTTTGCACTGGTATCGGAAACTATAGACTGATGGTGGATGAATTTAGGTGAATGAAATCGTTTAAATGTTGGCCTCCTAAGCTGCCAGACCAGTGTTGAGGATAAATGTTGAGCGAAAAAGCGTTCGTGTGATACCGGCTTTATTCCCCTCTTCCCCTTTTAATTCTTATACATATATTTCATTCGCTCTCTCTCTCTCTTATATTGTCCCCCTCATCCCTTTTTAGTTCTTGTATGTTTCTTTGACCAGTTCTCTCCTTTTTAGGGGACAGTGGTTTTGGGCCAATTTAATTATATAATCATTTACTGTTTAGTGTCCTCCCTAGACTTCCATCAAGCTATAACAAAAACATCCATTGGATCCCCTTCGAGATTTATGTGTACATTTTTCGGTAGATAATTGTCACGGTCGAAAGTCGTTTCCTCCATAATTACAGGCTCGCTATCGCTTGCCAGGAAAGATATCAACACCTAAAGGGTACGAAAGTTCTAAATATTGACAAAGAAATGGGGCGAAAGGTCTTAAAATCCCCAGACTAATGAGCCGAACGTCTTAAAATCTGAACACTAATGGGGCTTAACATGAGGAAGAAACGGGACCAGAAAAACGGCCCATCTCCCCTTTATGAGTAAGATCCAACCTAATAATGGCCCCGGCCCAATATGCTGTACACAAAAATCGTTCTTTTATTCACTTCACCAAAGTTCTGTGTTGTTTCTCGCGATGCCGAACCTCTTTAGTTAACCTTTTCCTTCCTTCTTATGATTTTGTCCAGTGTTTAACCCATACAGTACCGGTGAAGTCCTTTTCATTATATTTTGGCAACACTTAGACGATTATATTCAGAATAGGAAGGACCTTTAGCAATAATAAGGCTTCATACTATCATAACCAACCTTTGTAACTACTGCTCATCCTTCCTGAGCGGCATAATATCGTCTAAATATAGCTAGAATATACGATAACACACGTCGCTGGTACTCAAAGGGCTAGCCTATCAAATTACCTCCCTGTTAACATTTTCTTCTGCAGTTTATCGAATTACGTCCTTCTTGTCAACATGTTCTGAGTTTTGTCTTAAAAAACATAATAGTAGTACTAGATAAAATCCTGTTTAATTTAAGAACTATATAATTAGTATAATTAGATATATAATTCCCATTTTAATTTAAGAACTATATAATTAGTATAATTAGATATATAATTCCCATTTTAATTTAAGAACTATATAATTGTTGTAGATGATCCTTTAAAATAGGAAATGTTGCCATACAAATACAATTATCATGAACCAAGTATATTGTATTGATGCCCATGGTTAGCACAGGTAGGGTTATTGATGCCCATGGTTAGCACAGGTAGGTTTATTGATGCCCATGGTTAGCACAGGTAGGGTTATTGATGCCCATGGTTAGCACAGGTAGGTTTATTGATGCCCATGGTTAGCACAGGTAGGGTTATTGATGCCCATGGTTAGCACAGGTAGGGTTATTGATGCCCATGGTTAGCACAGGTAGGTGTATTGATGCCCATGGTTAGCACAGGTAGGGTTATTGATGCCCATGGTTAGCACAGGTAGGTTTATTGATGCCCATGGTTAGCACAGGTAGGTGTATTGATGCCCATGGTTAGCACAGGTAGGTGTATTGATGCCCATGGTTAGCACAGGTAGGTGTATTGATGCCCATGGTTAGCACAGGTAGGTGTATTGATGCCCATGGTTAGCACAGGTAGGTGTATTGATGCCCATGGTTAGCACAGGTAGGTGTATTGATGCCCATGGTTAGCACAGGTAGGTGTATTGATGCCCATGGTTAGCACAGGTAGGTGTATTGATGCCCATGGTTAGCACAGGTAGGTGTATTGATGCCCATGGTTAGCACAGGTAGGTGTATTGATGCCCATGGTTAGCACAGGTAGGTGTATTGATGCCCATGGTTAGCACAGGTAGGTGTATTGATGCCCATGGTTAGCACAGGTAGGGTTATTGATGCCCATGGTTAGCACAGGTAGGTTTATTGATGCCCATGGTTAGCACAGGTAGGTTTATTGATGCCCATGGTTAGCACAGGTAGGTGTATTGATGCCCATGGTTAGCACAGGTAGGTTTATTGATGCCCATGGTTAGCACAGGTAGGTGTATTGATGCCCATGGTTAGCACAGGTAGGTGTATTGATGCCCATGGTTAGCACAGGTAGGTTTATTGATGCCCATGGTTAGCACAGGTAGGTGTATTGATGCCCATGGTTAGCACAGGTAGGTGTATTGATGCCCATGGTTAGCACAGGTAGGTGTATTGATGCCCATGGTTAGCACAGGTAGGTGTATTGATGCCCATGGTTAGCACAGGTAGGTGTATTGATGCCCATGGTTAGCACAGGTAGGTTTATTGATGCCCATGGTTAGCACAGGTAGGTGTATTGATGCCCATGGTTAGCACAGGTAGGTTTATTGATGCCCATGGTTAGCACAGGTAGGTGTATTGATGCCCATGGTTAGCACAGGTAGGTGTATTGATGCCCATGGTTAGCACAGGTAGGTGTCCCATGGTTAGCACAGGGGGGTCACCTTCGTTTTTCTTTCCTTTTCTCTCTTTCTCTGGGTTGTAACCATTTGGCCCCATTCAGCCTACTGTTTTAAGATGTTTATCCCCATCTAGGTGTCGATTTCTCCCTGGCGAGCGACAGTGAGCATGGAAAAATCCGGCTTTGCCGAAGACATTGTTCTATCGAAAAATGTACAAATTTAGCTTGCTGTCAAAACAAAATTATATATATGCTGACTCGCTACCGCTCGCCAAGAAAATACTGACACCTGGTTGGGGGTAAACTTCTTAAAACAGTAGGCTGAATGGGGCCGAATGGATACAAGCCAAAGAGAGAGGGAGAGAAAGATAAAAAAAAACGCGAGGTGGGCCCCTTTAAGTTGTTTACCCACAAAAATTATTGTTACTTACAATCTCATTTACGGAATCCTCTCCCTCTCACAAACACCTCTCCTTCTTTTGAATGAATACCGAGTTACTAGGTATTGTGTTACAGAGTTAGTTATAGGTAACGCCAATGAACTTGACAATTATCTCGATCCCTGACCTCCTCGTAACTCAAAAGGACCTGGAGCAAACTAGCTGTAAATTTGCACACCTAATTCTTGGTATACTCTTCCCAAATGATAGAAATGTCAGTTCGATTGCTTCTATTGATTTTGAGTTATAAGAAGTTAAGGGGTTAAGATTATTGTCAAGGTCGTTGGCGCTACCTTTAGTTAGTTAGTTAAAATAGGACTTGTTGTTGCTTCTTTCTCTTTGTACTCCTCTGACTGTACCGTTAAATTGACTTACTTTTCTCGGAAGGGTCACTCGCTTCAGGCAACTCTTTCTTTCACGGAAACAAATATGAATGGGAGGATTGTTGACGTGGAGAGAGAGAGAGAGAGCGAGAGCGAGTGAGTGAGTGAGTGAGTGAGTGAGTGAAGGAGAGAGAGAGAGAGAGAGAGAGAGAGAGAGAGAGCGCGACAGCGAGAGAGAGAGCGAGCGAGTGAGTGAGTGAGTGAAGGAGACTTACAGGAGTATCAGAAAGAAAGACAGAATACATACAGAGGTGAAGGAAGGGGAGGAAGGGGAGAACAGAGAACCAGAGGAAAGGCGAGGAAGGGAACACAGGAAACTAGAAATAAGGTCGAGAAGCGAAGGAAGGGAACAGAGGAATAAAGGAAATTGGGATAAATGAAGCAAATAATGAAGGATAAGAATTAGGGATAGGAAGATACAATTGGGAGATAAAATACGCGATGATAGAAGGGAAGTAATCTAGAGAGAGAGATTTGCTTAGAAACACTGACCACATAGATCTTATGGTTAGTGCGAGGTGGCCGGGACTTAATCCTTGAAGAAATAGAAGCACTGAGAGTAAGGGAAAGTAAAAGGAAAGGATAGAAAAGATGAAGGCTCTCTCCTCACCCTTCGTTACCTCCGACAATTTGCAATACATGAAAACAATTGGAAATGAATAACATTGCAGAACTTGGAAATCACCTGAAGGAAATTTCCGAATAGTTAGATGTGGAAAGGTATCTCACACATACTTTCACCATATATTTAATATTCTTTTATTTTTTTTTCCTTCTGCTTTCAATTGAAAACAACGTTGATTTCTGCCAGTTTGTTCTATCAGTAATCATTATATATTCAAGACCAGCTTCTCTATGATATGTGTCTACAACCTTTTCTATGATATGAGTCTAACCATTTTTGCTTAGACGTGTCTATTGAGCCACTGTCTATAACTTCATTAGGGACAGGTGAGGGCTGGTCCTATCCAGAGTGAGGTTTGGCATCCTCTACCCAAATTTAGCCATTTCTGTCTGTCTCTTTTTTTGTACTACTTTCCCTTCTAGGTGCTGGCGAGATCGCCCAATTGGGTGGCACCTGCAAGAGGGGGAGGGGGGCCTGCGGACGGTGGAGGCATTGGCCCGGGGATGCAAGTCCGTGGGCTGCTGATCCCCTCCTCCGCTGCCCTCTCAGTGACAGATCTCATCTCACCCTGGCCCGAGCATCTGGAGCCGCTTTGACCTACCAGACTCGAGACTGTTCAGCCAGACAGCTTGGGGAACAACAACAACAACAACAACATCATCATTAAGAAGCTTATTATGCTGTGGGTGAAGAAGTGTTTAGTTTATCTAGGTTTGCTCCCCTGCCTATTAGGTTATCTAGGTTTGCTCCCCTGCCTATTAGGTTATCTAGGTTTGCTTCCCTGCCTATTAGGTTATCTAGGTTTGCTCCCCTGCCTATTAGGTTATCTAGGTTTGCTCCCCTGCCTATTAGTTTATCTAGGTTTGCTCCCCTGCCTATTAGGTTATCTAGGTTTGCTCCCCTGCCTATTAGTTTATCTAGGTTTGCTCCCCTGCCTATTAGGTTATCTAGGTTTGCTCCCCCGCCTATTAGTTTATCTAGGTTTGCTCCCCTGCCTATTAGGTTATCTAGGTTTGCTCCCCTGCCTATTAGGTTATCTAGGTTTGCTCCCCTGCCTATTAGGTTATCTAGGTTTGCTCCCCTGCCTATTAGTTTCAATTTGTTTCGTCTTGTGGAAGTCTCTTTGGCCAAGTGGTTGAACTTCCCATCCGAGTTACTCAATCATCACCATGTTACTTATTGATTGAATTGTATTTATTTTATGTTATGCATTAATTAATTTATATTTGTTTACTTATTCTAAACAATAAATATGTTTACTTATACAAACAAATAATTAGACGGCGATGCTCACCATTGCCAAAATTCGTTTAATTTTATAGTCTTATGATATTAGTATATCAACATTTTCAATTTTAGGAATGACATAATTAAACTCCCAACTGGGTTTATCCAATCTTCATTAATTGATTTGCGTGTGAAAGCCTTAGGAAACCAATATGCCTTGTTTAAAGGGTGTGTGTGTGTGTGTGTGTGTGTGTGTGTGTGTGTGTGTGTGTGTGTGTGTGTGTGTGTGTGTGTGTGTGTGTGTGTGTGTGTGTGTGTGTGTGTGTGTGTGTGTGTGTGAGAGAGAGAGAGAGGATCGTTGAATGTTGGCCAAAATTACATCAAGTGATGGTACCGACCAAGTTTGATATAAATTCGTCAAATATTAAATTAAACAAGCAGACAAACAGACAAGCAGAAAGAGAGACCTGCAGACAGACACACACAAAAATACAAGCAGACAGACAGATAACAAAGATCACATAACCTCCATTCTCTCTCTCTCTCTCTCTCTCTCACGTAAGATAACTTTCAGCTTAAAGTTTAGCAATAATGAGCCCAATAGCAGCAATGAAAAAGTCCCAACTTTCAATAAAGCAAACTTTCGTATATACTAAAAAAAAAAAAAAAAAATTATTGGAGCATTTTGATTAACCACAATTAGATAGATATATCTTGGAAATTGTTCACTAACACTTACTTAAGGAGGGATGGGCGCATTTACTTGTCATTTATGCATCTTATTACCGAGTCGATAAGAATGGAGACTACACCGAAGATGAATTACAAATAAGTAATCCCCTTTATGTCTCTTTTGCATCAGTTTTCACCACAGAAGACGATGGTGATATTGTCCGTCTAGATATACAATTCTGATCCCCTAAGCAATATCAGTACTAACGAGAGAGAAGTGGTGAACAGTGTAGAAAAACACAAGGTTATTTAATCGACGGTACCCGACACAATCTCACCTACAGTTCTAAAGGAATCTAAACGTGAGCTGTCCTAACCATTGACATTGCTTTTTAACCCGTACAGTACCAGGGACGTCCTTTTCATCATATTCTGGTAACGTTTAGACGATTTTATTCAGCTTAAGAAGGACCTCTAGCAATAGGGCTTCAATATATGTCAACCAACACTTTTAACTACCACAGATCCTTCCTAAGCTGCATAATATTGTCAAAATATTGCTAGAATATGATATAGCACACGTCGCTGGTACTCAAAGGGTTAATAAAGCTTTTCAGTCTGGGACCATCCCCGTTGAGTGGAAGCTTGCTTTAACGTAACACCGACTTTTAAAAAAGGTAGCAAGTCTTTACCTAGTACTTACCGTCTAATCTTTACCTAGTACTTACCGTCTAATCTTTACCTAGTACTTACCGTCTAATCTTTACCTAGTACTTACCGTCTAATCTTTACCTAGTACTTACCGTCTAATCTTTACCTAGTACTTACCGTCTAATCTTTACCTAGTACCTACCGTCTAATCTTTACCTAGTACCTACCGTCTAATCTTTACCTAGTACTTACCGTCTAATCTTTACCTAGTACTTACCGTCTAATCTTTACCTAGTACTTACCGTCTAATCTTTACCTAGTACTTACCGTCTAATCTTTACCTAGTACTTACCGTCTAATTTCCTTAACCTTTGCTGTATGTAAAATGCTAGAAACACTCATATGAAACAAATTCTCTCCCTCTCTCTCTCTCTGGATAAATAGTGACATGCGTTGAGATTTATATAACTATATATTTGTTTATCTTCACGCCAAAAGTACTCCCATTAATGTCTCCGTGAATGAAAGAGTTGCCTGAAGCGAGTGACCCTTCAGAGAAAAGTGAATAGTAAGCCGACTTAACAGTACAGTCAGAGGAGTACAAAGGGAAAGAAGCAACAACATTTCTTTAGACGCTTACGAGGCTGTTGGCATGTAATCTACTTAGTCTACGTGAAAGAAAAATATATATAATCCAGTGTGAAGGGAAGTAATTCATATATGAATATAGTATATATACAGTACATATATATATATACTGTATATATATATATATGTATATATAATTCTTGCTTGCTCCATTCAACGCTCTCTTGGTGTGTCTTCAATACGTTAGCTGCATCCTCTCACAACCCCTCTCTCTTTCCATATATTCACATTTCCGTTTTTCACCCTCCTTCCTCATTCTTAACTCTATTTCCTTTATGTTCTGTATTGGCTTCCCTCTCTTCATCGTTGTCTGTCTGTTTGGCGATCTGCATGTATTTCTTACAACCTATGAACCACTTGCGAGTTTCAGGCTATATGGAAGTTGGAGCCGTTAGTATCTTTATTATACTTTATACAGAAATGCAATTATAATGTAGATGTTTTTTATATAATGTATGTTGATTTTCATTTTATGTATTTATAAATGCACTAAAGCCGCATTTTAGCTGGCACCTCTGCAAAATACGTTTTTTTTTGCAAATCCATAAAAGCCCAAAATACCTCCTAAATACTTCTCACTGGAAAACTCTGACCCACACACCCTCTTCCCGTCCTAAAACCGCACTACTCTTCCCCTATTGCACCTTCTGTACCCTTCATTACGGTACCCTCTCTATCAAC
>CM064580.1:48309747-48505008 GCA_032716605.1 Paralithodes platypus
TCTGCCATACAACTTTCCAACAACTGATCATAAACTAATACCTCTATAATTGGAACACTCCTGCCGGTCTCCCGTCCCCTTGTGTACAGTAAACTCATAATTAATCACCCCACTGAAATCGACCGCTTGACCCGATTTAACTCTATTAATCACTTCCCTCAATTCGACCGCTTGACCCAATTTGACCCTATTCGACCGCTTGACCCGATTTGACCCTATTAATCACTTTACTCAATTCGAACGTTGGATGAAGCTAAATGCGAAACGTGTCAATAAAATACTCCTTCTCATATGGTGTGTTTATTCAGTATCTCTTATGGTTTTCGTAAAGAGTATTTCCTTGGATTAGACAGCAAGGTCTTTGAGATACTAGTATTTGTAACCCCTTCAAACGAACATCTTGAAAGGCATTTCCGTGTTCTGCCTTTTATTGCTTGCTTTCTCCATCCATCGCTCTCTTGGCCTGTCTTTAATACGTTGCCTGCTGCCTTTCACAACCCCTTCTTCCTCTCTCTCTCTCTCTCTCTCTCTCTCTCTCTCTCTCTCTCTCTCTCTCTCTCTCTCTCTCTCTCTCTCTCTCTCTCTCTCTCTCTCTCTCTCTCTCAATGTTTCTTTCATGCCACATTATTATAAATATTTTCGCATGCTTTGAACGAACCTGCTTAATTTCTTCTCACATAATGGTGTTTGTATGTTCTGTTCCTACTCCCCCCCCCCCCCTCTCTCTCTCTCTCTCTCTCTCTCTCTCTCTCTCTCTCTCTCTCTCTCTCTCAGCTCATTGAAGTTTTTTAAATACTCAATGGGTTTGACTATGTGGATTGTAGCAAAATGTTTAGCCTAAATATAAATACAGCACGCAACCATGGCTGAAAATTTGTATTGAAAAGATTCAGCACTAGTATTTGTGGAAACTTGTTCACATATAAGATCTGTTCTACCTGGAATAAACTTTCCTCCGAAGTTGTTAACAGTTCTTCAGTAGAGCAGTTCAAGAAGATAGTAGATAGTATTTTGCGCACTCTGTAATGAATGTAGTGCACTGAACAGTCACTCTCCTTCCACTTCCAGTATCACCTTGGAATGGACCGCAAGGTCTCCGAGATACTAACTATTCCGTGTAACTTCTTTTAACTCACTCTCTCTCTCTCTCCTTTTTTTTCTACTATTACTTCATCTCTTTCCATTTATTCTCGTTCCTCCACATCTTCTCTTTCTCCTTGCTATTTCCTGCGCTCTTGCTCTGTTTCTCTTCTTCTTCGCCTCTCTCTCCTTTGCTCCCCTAACCTCCCCTGCTTTGTCTCTCTCTCTTTTTCTTGGATACTCCCTGAAGCCTTCCTTGCTCACTCTCTGTTTATCTATCTGTCTATCTCTATCTCTCTCTCTCTCTCACTGCGTGTGTGTGTGTGTGAAGCTGATATGTGTAAGTGATTAACATCAGTGTGTGTGTATGTTTATGAGCGCGCGTGTGTGCAGCCTCTTGGGCGAAAAGGCCGTATCTCGGAAATGCCCCGTGCGAAAAGTTTGTATAGGAAATAACGCGTGTAAGAAAAGGCGATTTAGGAGACGGCCCTGGTGTGAGTGGATCGTAAATCTCCGGCGCTGTATTGCCTCTGTCCCTCCCTCACTGTTGCTCAAGGGGGCCTTCTCTATCCCTCTGTCTCTTCTGACCCATACACAAATAAATGATACGTACGGTATATATAAATATTAACATATTTGTTTTCACCAACCATACGAAAGCTGCATACCTAATCTTTTTTATCGGGTTATATTTTTTTTCCGCTTGTTTGGTCGTCCGTTTTCTTGTTTGCTTGTTTCTTAGCTTGTTCGTTCGTTTGCCGTCTTTTCATTTTGTTCTTGCTTGTTTGTTCGTTTTCTTTTTGTGCTTGTGTGTTGGCTTGTTTGTTCGTTTGATTGCTTTTTCTGAGGGGGTTGCCAGGTGCTTCATCTTTTTACGACTTTCTCATTTCCTCTCGTGAACTTCTTGTTTACTTTGACTTCATACATTATTCCGCGTCTCTCTCTCTCGCTCTCTCTCTCTCTGTATATATATATATATATATAGTCGGACAAGGTTGATAAAGGTACTTCTAAAAAAATTGACACAATGAACGTTTCTCTTGTAGATTTTTCACATTTTTCTTTGGCTGCTCTCACCCCCCGATACCTTTTATTTTAAAGTCTATAAATTCAATTCGGTTCTGTCGGGGGATAAAATGGAATTTGTTGACCATTTCTGTATGCAATAACGCGTGTCTTTCTTTTCTTCTGGGTAACTATAAACAGTTATATTCAGTTTAGGAAGGGCTTCGTCTAATTTTAGCCTGAATAATAGCGTAAGAGACGTCCTGGTGCTGAAGGGGTTAATAATACATTGAGGCAAGACTGGACCCATTATAATCCGTGCATTAATAATAGGTCTCTCGAATGATGAACAATAGTATATGCAACTTACAGAAGCATAAAGTGGACTTCCTCGTATAATAAATATTAATATTCCTGCCTTGATAGTGTAATGCTTAGTGTGCGGATTTCGGTGTGAGTATCCTAGATTCGAGTCCTTGGAGTACCACATGTAATCATTACTCTCACTGATTTCATTACTTAAGTTTATTTGTAAATTAATTGGTGGGTTGGTGAAAACATACGCATATACAGTATATATATATATATATATGTGTGTGTGTGTATTCGCTTATGGTGAAGATTGTACTGCTGTGTTAACCCCTTCTGTACCGGTGACGTCTTTTAAATTTTAGTCTAGCTATATTTAGACGATTTTAGTCAGCTTAAGAAGGCTCTGTGGTAGTAGAAGAGGTTAATTAAGATAGTTCGAAGCCTGTTAATTGCTGGATAATAACAAGTATATTAGTAACCTGTCATAATGAAAAGAACGGAACTGGTACTGAACGGGTTAACCCCTTCTATACCAACGACGTCTTTTTAATATCATTCTTCCTATATGCAGACGATTTTGTGAAGCTTAAGAAGGATCTGTGGTAGTAAATACGGATAAGAGAGATCGTTCTAAGCCTGTTAATTGTTGGAGCCCTTTTAAAACGGAATAAAATCGTCTAATTCTAGCCAGGACAAAGTCAAAAGGCCGGCACCGGTACTGAAGGGGTTAAGGGGGTATGGCTCGTATTTCTGGACCCCCTTTTCCCTCGTGCTTAGCCCCATTAGTGTTCAGATGTTTAGACGTTCGGCCCATTTGTCTGGCGATTTTAACACCTTTGGTCCCATTCCGTTGTAAATTTCTAGACCTTTCGTGCCATTTAGGTTTCGATTTTTTTCCTGGGGCGCGCTAGCGAACCTGTAATGTTATTAAAAGAGGAACCGGCCTTCCTAAAAAAATTACAAAATTATCTTGAAGTGGGGTCTAGGGGGTGTTTTCTTTAAGCTGGATGGATGTCTAGCGAGGAAACTAAAAATATATGAATACATAAATATATAGACCAAAACCAAAAACTAACCCCTAACCCCCCCCCGCCCCCCCCCCCTTAAAAGAACTCCACTGTTTGTTTATTTCAAGGATATATATAAGGGTGTGAAAAGGGTATATATATATATAATCTGGATTACTCTTACAAACTTTACCCCAGGAAACTTTTATTGGCCCTTCAGCGCAACTCTCACAATTGCCGACTTGCGAGTTTCGTTCTATACGGAAGTTGGAGCCGTAGACATCGATATTTAGCAGAATGATCAGCTAAAATACGGTCCTAATACACATACCTATAAATACCTTGACAGTCATTATTGATGATGTGTTGTTCATATTAAAACACTATTACGACATGTACGGTACTAGATTACTGTATGTATTATACTCTCTCTCTCTCTCTCTCTCTGCATTATATTATATATATATATATATATATATATATATATATATAGAGAGAGAGAGAGAGAGAAGAGCTGTGATATAAATAGATTTATAGACATAGACACTCGCACACACTACCACACACACTACCACACCCTTATTATATACATGCAATAATATACCACAGAAAACTAACAAACCTTAATGATGGAAAATACGATGTCTTCTGTGGTGCCATTCACAATATAAAATTACTGTGTTTCATGTTTATCAAGAATACATGTTTTTCTTTTCTTTCACAATATTTTTCATGTTGCAGAGTTTATTATTTATATGTTATTATTGATGTGTTTATTATTAACTTATGTTCACACTCTATTGTTCTACTGTTCTCTTGATATGTGCATATACCCTGTACGGTTTATTGTTCTTGAGAGTTTGTTCCCTAAATTATTATATATTATTATTATTATTATTAGTAGTAGTAGTAGTAGTAGTAGTAGTAGTAGTAGTAGTAGTAGTAGTAGAATTTGTTGTTGTCAATGAAGTTTATGTTTTAGGAAGAATATCACCACTAACTACACCATACCACATATATCACCACTAACTACACCATACCACATATATCACCACTAACTACACCATACCACATATATCACCACTAACTACACCATACCACATATATCACCACTAACTACACCATACCACATATATCACCACTAACTACACCATACCACATATATCACCACTAACTACACCATACCACATATATCACCACTAACTACACCATACCACATATATCACCACTAACTACACCATACCACATATATCACCACTAACTACACCATACCACATATATCACCACTAACTACACCATACCACATATATATTTAAGGGGGATTACCGTTTTTTTTATTTTTCTCTCCATTTCTCTCTTTTATATTCATTCGGCCCCATTCAGCCAACTGTTTTACGACGTTTATCCCCATCTAGGTGTCGATTTCTTCCTGGCGAGCGATAGCGAGTCAGCATTGAATGGAGAAACCCGAACATTTTTCTATGCAAAAATTTACAAATTTAGCTTGCTGTCAAAACAAATATATATATACGCTGGCTCGCTACCTCTCGCCAGGAAAATATTGACACCTGGATGGGGGTAAACGTCCTAAAGCAGTAGGCTGAATGGGGCCAAATGGATACAAGCCAAAGAGAGAGGGAGAGAAAGAGAAAACAAAACACAAGCGAGGTGGGCTCCCTTAACCCCTGCAGTACCGGTGCCATCCTTATTTACTTTAGACGATTATATTCAGTTTAGGAAGGACGTCTACCAATTAAAAGGCTACAGACTATCTCAATTAATCCTTTTAGCTACCATATATCCTTCCCAAGCTTCATATAATCGTCTAAATGTAGCTGAAATCAAATAAAACAGACGTCGCCGGTACAGAAGGGGTTAACATCCTTTTACAAGATGAATTTATACAGATTAGGAAGGATCTGTGGGGAATTAAAGAGTAAAGACATTCGCAATTAACCCTCTGGCTTCCATATACCCCGCCTAACTGAATAAAATCGTCACATAATAGCCAAGAAAAAAATCAATAGAATTAAATAAACGTAATATAAATAGAATTAAATAAACATAAAATAAATTCGGCTTTGTATCTCGAAAGGCTTTATTGTAACCACATCATACACACACAAAGTATGTCAATCGTGTTCTTGTTTAACCCCTTGAGTACCAGCGACGTGTGCTATTTGTTATTCTAGCTATAATATGTTATCGAGAGTATGTAGCTTAGGAAGGATCTGTGGTAGTTGAAAGGGTTGGCTGAGCTATATTGAAGCCTTATTATTGCTACAGGTTCTTCTTAAGCTGCATACAATGTTCTAATAGTTGCCAGAATATGATAATTAGCACGTCCCTGGTACTGAATGCGTTAAGGGGGGGGGGGGGGTGACCTGCGTTTTTTACTCGCTCTGGGCTGTATCTATTCGGCCCCATTCAGCCTACTGTTTTAAGACGTTTATCCCCATCCAGATGTCGATGTATACCGGTACCTGACGAGTGATAGCGAGCCACCACAGTTTGGATAATGAGTTCAATGAATAAACGTCTTAAAACAGTTGGCTGAATGGAGCCGAATAGATACAAACCAGGGAAAGAGAGAAAAGAAGAGAAAGATAAAAAAAAAGTCGGTGACCCCCTTTAAACACATATATTTTACAGTGACCATTTATATAAAAGAAAATAATTCGTTTATAAACTTTATAATAAGTAAAGTCCTATTTAGATACATATACTGTATTTTGCTTTGCCATGGGTGTCACTGGTTCTTCGGACTATAAAGGCAACACAATAATACATTTTGTCTTGGAAAAAATCGAAATCTATAATATCTAGAAGTATTTTCTTACGATAAGGACAGTATTTCGAGTTCAAAACAGTTATATTATGTCCCAGGGAAAAGATTATTAGTTCTAAAAGTAATCATTATATTTATCCCAATCACTCGTGGCAAAAAGAAGCCTTCAAAAGGCAGTGTACACTTGGAAGAAGTTATTTATAGCCCAGACAAAATGACACGGATGTAGAACCGACTCGGGCTACAAATGGCAAACGATCGCGCGAGAGAGCCGTCGACACGTCCTCCTCTCACCAAGGTTGCCGGGAAACTGACGGCCAGGCTCCAAGTTGGGTTAGCTAAGGATGGACACTTCGGTTATAGTTATTTTTTCTGCAATACAGATGGAGCAGCTCATACACGATATGGCAACAGGTCAGAGCAGCCATACTCCTAAACGGCCATAATCAAAAGCAGCCAAGTATCCTTACTAAGTTTGATAATATCTTCTAATAAAAGGCAGATTATAAGGAAGCAAAGCATCATAATACTGAAGGGGTTAAAATTGCACAATGGCCATCTGTATATTATTATTTTACAAGCGCCCGTGACCAGGTTGGATAAAAAGAATCGATAGCTGGCAATGAATAGTAATAATAATAATAATAATAATCGGTTTATTTCAAGCCGGCAGCCAATGGGGCTGAAAATACACAGACTTAACCTAGATCTTATCCTAATGGATCAACAGACTGATCCTGGCAGCTAACGAGAGCGCCTACATACTCCCAAGGGAGTAGGACGTGGGCAGGAGACTTTGTGGGTCCCCCGAGACGATCCGCCCAGATCTTGCCTTCACGGCCAGGGAAAGTTTTTGAGAGAACTTCCCCTGCCGGCGCCTGGGATTGAACCCCCGACACCAGAGCTAGCGCTCCCAATACAGAGTACTAAGCGCGCTCGGCCACCGTGACCGTAGTGTGTGTGTGTGTGGTTGGGAATGTGGGTGTGTGTTGTGGGTGCAGGTGTATTTTTGTATATATTTGATATTTGTGTGGGGTATATCTGTGTGTATGCGTGTGTATGGAAACACACACACACACACATACACACACACACAGACAGACACACACGCATATATATATATATTCTGTGTATAATGCGCGTACATCTACAATTCAGTCGAACAGTTTGGAAGCGTATAAAATCATACTGACCCTACTTTAACCACTTCAATTCATAAACGTACTAAGGAATTATTTGGCGGGGGTTACCTTTGATCGTTAGTATGATATCAAAACCTCCTTGATTCCTAGAGGACGGCTGTATGCTTAAACAATGATCTTTGATGTAGCTAGAATATATCTATAATAAGTGTCGAATCATGGAATGGGATAAATAGTCGAATGTAATAGTCATATGATCCACACTGTAAAAAATCAAGGGTCACTCTAATTACCCTGTTCATGCCTTCCTTACACCCATAATTGTATAAGGGAAAATAATTACGAACACTTTAAATAACCCTTTTTATATTTTGGTTTTAGTTCCATAATTTTCAAGCCACGGCTCCTCCTAAAATACAGTCTCGCTATCGCTCGCCAGGAATAAAATCGACACCTAAATGGCACCGAAGGTCTTAATATTGAAAAAGAAATGGGCTGACAGGTCTTAAAATTGCCAAACTAATGGGCCGAACGTCTTGAGATCTGAAAACTAATGGGGCTAAACATGAGGGAGAAGGGGGGGCCAGAAAAAACCCAACCTTCCCCCCTTAATGACGATACCTGACTTAATCTTTACATGGCGAGCAATGTAGTCCCCTAGCAACTGATTGCCCGATAATTAAGGGGAGACTGACCGTTTGTTTGGTCTATTAATTTATTTATTCGTATATATTTTTTAGTTTCCTCCCTAGACCTCCATCAAGCTTTAAAAAATATCCCTAGACCCCCCTTCAAGATAAATTTGTACATTTTACGGTAACAAAGTGTCCCGGCCGAAGGCCGGTTCCTCTTAAAATTGCAGGCTCGCTTTCGCTCGCCAGGAAATAATCGACACCTAAATGGCACGAAAGGGCTTACAATTGACAACGAAATGGGGCGAAAGGTGTTAAAATCGCCAAACTAATGGGCCGAACGTCTTATAATCTCAAAACTAATGGGGCTAAACATGAGGGAGAAGGGGGTCCAGAAAAACGGTCTGCCTCCTCTTAATTAATGGACAGGTAGGACAGGTAGGTAACTGCTTTTGTTGGCCAGCATGTTTTATGTGAATACCGACTCTCCTATTTATTAATGTCAGGCTTCCACAATTAAGGGGGGGTCACCGGCTTTTTTTATCTTTCTCTCCTGGCTTGTATCCATTCGGCCCTATTCAGCCAATTCTTTTAACACGTTTATCCCTATCCAGATGTCGATATCTTCCTGGCGAGCGATAGCTAGCCAGCATTGTATGGAGAAATCCGCCTAAATTTTTCTATCGAAAAAAGTAAAAATTTAGCTTGCTGTCAAAACAAATATATATATATATATATATATATATATATATATATATATATATATATATATATATATATATATACTGGCTCGCTATACCGCTCTCCAGGAAAATATTGACACCTGGATGGAGGTAAGCGTCTTAAAACAGTAGGCTGAATGGGGCCGAATGAATACAAGGCAAAGAGAGAGAGAGAGAGAGAGAGAGAGAAAAAGCGAGGTGGGCTCCCTTAACGACATAGTTGGCTATACAAACTTTTTAATAGCCGAGCAATTAACTTTTTCAGCAATTAAGTAAGCATTTATATACTATATTCTGGTTGAACAAATGCAAAGCTGCCTGTAAAATGTGTCCAAGGTTAAAAGAGTACAAAGGAGTACAAAGGAAATGAAGCAACAACAGATCTTGCGACTCCTCGAGGTTATTTGCTCTCTAAGTTACTGCTGTTTTAAGCGCCCAACAATAATTATTTATTAATTTACATATACAGTCATCCATGGGTTTCGGGCAAGGTGCAGGTCAATGCGAACTATAAAAGAATCCACGGTGTTGCAGTCTATAACATCTCGGGGAAGCCCATTCCACAGATTGACAACTTGATTAAAGAAGTAGTTCTTAAATTCATGCGAGTTAAATGATTTACCAATGATTTTGTAACCATTTCCCCTTGTGTAATTTGACTGTTCGATTGTAAAGTACTTACTGCTGTTCACATTGTCAATGCCTTTGATGATCTTGAAAGCTAGAATTAAGTCACCTCTTAATCTCCGCTACGTTAGGGGAAACAGATTCAATTCCTCAAGACGCTCCTCATATGGTTTGCTCCTCAAACACGGTATCATTTTGGTAACTCTATGTTGAACTCGCTCCAGTTTGTTTATATCTTTTTGGTAGTAGGGGCACCTGGACTGAAAGCAATATTCCAGAAGTGGACGGACTAACGAATTGTAAATCTTTGGATTTATGCTCAAAAGATATGCCTATAAAGCCTAAAATGTTGTTTGCTTTGTTAACTATTTCTATACATTGTTGACTAGGTTTTAGGTTACTCGATATTGTTACTCCCAGTCCGTTTCTCTGTCTACACTCTCTAGCTGAGTGCAATGATTGAATAGTTTGCTTTCTCATTTCGGTTTCCGATGTGAAGTGATTTGCATTTATCTTCGTTGCATATCTTCAACATGTTAATTTGTAAGTACAGTATTAACAATTTGTGTATCATCTGCAAACTTTGAGATTGTACATGTTAGACCGTCGTCTATGTCGTTAATGTAGCTTAGGCCCCCAATACTGATCCGTGGGGTGCTTACTGACTGCCAGCTGGGGGAGAAAACATATAAACAGACTGTAAACTCTAACTCTTGGCTCTATTGATCTCTATTACTTTATACTCTGGTTTCTATTTATCTATTGATCTCTATTAATTTGTACTATGGTTTCTATTTATCTATTGATCTCTATTAATTTGTACTATGGTTTCTATTTATCTATTGATCTCTATTACTCTGGTTTCTATTTCTCCGTACGTACTGTACCGAATTATATCCTCCTTTGAACTATAATTCTACGTGTGTTTCCTATCTATCTGGAGCAACCTATTCAGCAGAACCCCTTTGTACCTTTGTTGAATTGACCACTTGTGAGTTTCGGGCTACAAGGAAGTTGGAGCAGTAGACATCGATGTTTAACAGCAATAATGAGTTTTGATGAGTGGAAATAATGTTCAAATGGATGTAATGCACTTATGCGTGTATTATAAACATGTATTTGCTCGTATTTCGGCAAAAAATCAATGTCTAAAGCTTGAACTTTCTTATAGCCAGAAACTCGCAAGTGGTCAAATTACTCAAGTGTTAACAGAACCCCTTTGAACTCTGCCGGGATGTGGAGACCATAACTATAGTCTATTCGCTGTAAGTAGGCGAGAAATTATGACTTCTAACCTCTGTAACTCAAAAACGACTAGAGTAATCGAGCTAATATGTCTACCATTTGGGAAGAGTCAGTCAAGGAATACATGTGGAACTTTACAGCCAATTTTCTCTAACCCTTTTTGAGTTACAGAGGATAAGGGTACTGATTTTACGCCTACTTACAGCGAATAGACTATAGGATACTTATTGTACGGTAGAAGACAGAAATTATGGCTCCTTCTTGCTCATACCACTACTTAAAACTGGCGGATCCGATATGATGTACCTCATTGTGGTACTTCTTCTTCTTCTTCTTTGTCTTGATGTTGATTACTTTGTAATGTTCGAATATTGTGTTTAGTTTGTACGTAAGACAAACACGCAACAACCCAAACACACACACACACACACACACACATTTTATATATATATGCTGTATAATATATATATATAATATAAATTGTGTGGGTGTTCGTGTGTGAGTTCATGAGTGCACATATCATCACACATACACACACACACACATATCCAGAATATACTCTCCCATCACCAGGCAACCTACACATATTATTAATTCTGGCTAATGGCATATGGCCCAACACTAATAAATATATCTCTCGACGTTAATACTATACGTCAAAATATATACTCGTGACATATACGGGGGCAAATGATAAACGTAATGTTGTGTTGCTTATTTAACTTTATTGTATGAATGTGTGTGTGTGTGTGTGTGGGTGTGTTTGTGTGTGGGTGTGTGTGTGTGTGGGTGTGTTTGTGTGTGGGTGTGTGTGTTTGAGCTAACAAGTAATTACAAAGATATCCAAGCAACAGCATATCAGTTGGTTTTCACTAGAATAAGGCAAGAATAACGTCAGGACTGAAGCCCCTTTTTGAGAACTCCAGTACCTTTCAATCTAAGCAGTTCGATAATTCAAATAGTTCTATGTATAAGATCACGGAGAGGAACAGAACTTATGTAGCCAACTGTACATGAACAAATCCTCATGCATATCCACAACAAATATACGGTATGAACGAAGCAAAATATACAAAATGCGGCCTCAATTTTCCCTGAATACGACCACCTCCATTTTCTATGACTGGACAACACTGTTCCCTATATTGTTAAGGGGGGTTACCGTTTTTTTTTATCTTTCTCTCCTTTTTTATCTTTCCCTGGCTTGTATCCATTCGGCCCCATTCAGCCAACTGTTTTAAGACGTTTATCCACATCCAAGTGTCAATTTCTTCCTGGCGAGCGATACCCAGCCAGCATTGTATGGAGAAATCCGGCTTCGCCAGAGACATTTTTCTATCGAAAAATTTACAAATTTAGCTTGCTGTCAAAACAAAAATATATATATGGTGGCTCGCTACCGCTCGCCAGGAAAACATTGACACCTGGATGGGGGTAAACGTCTTAAAACAGTAGGCTGAATGGGGCCGAATGGATACAAGCCAAAGAGAGAGGGAGAGAAAGAGAAAAAAAAGCGAGGTGGGCTCCCTTAATAGAGGGCACCACGGCCACCCAATCACAGCCTCAAACAAGGCAAACAATGTCGATGGGGATTGCCAGTTAAGGGGGTAGTGCGTATTGCCAGTTAAGGGGGTAGTGCGTATTTCCAGTTAAGGGGGTAGTGCGTATTGCCAGTTAAGGGGGTAGTGCGTATTGCCAGTTAAGGGGGTAGTGCGTATTGCCAGTTAAGGGGGTAGTGCGTATTGCTAGTGCGTATTGCCAGTTAAGGGGGTAGTGCGTATTGCCAGTTAAGGGGGTAGTGCGTATTGCCAATTAAGGGGTAGTGCGTATTGCCAGTTAAGGGGGTAGTGCGTATTGCAGTTAAGGGGGTAGTGCGTATTGCCAGTTAAGGGGGTAGTGCGTATTGCCAGTTAAGGGGGTAGTGCGTATTGCCAGTTAAGGGGGTAGTGCGTATTGCCAGTTAAGTGGGTAGTACGTATTGCCAGTTAAGGGGGTAGTATTGCCAGTTAAGGGGGTAGTGCGTATTGCCAGTTAAGGGGGTAGTGCGTATTGCCAGTTAAGGGGGTAGTGCGTATTGCCAGTTAAGGGGGTAGTACGTATTGCCAGTTAAGGGGGTAGTACGTATTGCCAGTTAAGGGGGTAGTGCGTATTGCCAGTTAAGGGGGTAGTGCGTATTGCCAGTTAAGGGGGTAGTGCGTATTGCCAGTTAAGGGGTAGTGCGTATTGCCAGTTAAGGGGGTAGTGCGTATTTTTTGGTCGATGCATTTGTTTATTCAGGGACGTCCTTTTCATCATATTCTGGCAACTATTAGACAATTTCATACAGCTTAGGAAATACCTCTAGCAATAATATGGCTTCAAACTATCTCAACCAACCCATTTAACTACCACAGATCCTTCCAAAGCTGCAAAATATCGTCTAAATATAGCCAAAATGAAGTAGAAGACTAAAAGTTCTCGGGCTCAACCAAGTTGCTTCATTGTATTTCGAATCTTTGAACCTTTATATCCAACTACTGAAGCATCAGGGCTTTAGTAGCATTGTTTTGTCTAGTTTGTTTTCGAATAGTGATTTATATAGTTAAAATAGGACTTCAGAGGCTATTAACCCTATTGGATTATTAAGCCAGCACACTGTAAGTCAAGAATAATGTCAGGACTGGAGCCAATTATTGAGAACCCCAGTCCCTTCTAGTGATTCAAGCTTTGTTTTTTAGCTTGATTGGGAAGGCCATCAGCCCAGATTCAAATGGATGCGTCTCCATAAATATGTAAGTGTACTGTACAATCATGAGCCATAATACCTGCACAACCTTTTGAATCTGTTTCGAACCCAAGCGAGACAATCTAATGTTCTGTTCTGTAGGCTTTTCTGTTTCAAAGATTCAAATGGGTGTGCAAATAGTTTTAGGTTAAGAAATAATGAGAAGATTCGATTCAGTCTGGGATAGTTTTGAAAACTTGGTCACGATTATGTCCTAGACTTGCAGGGGTTGGCAACCTGCGGCTCAGGAGGCGCATGTGGCTCTTTCAGAACACTTGTGTGGCTCCAGAAGCTTCATAAATAATCATTCTCCCTTTAAAGTGCAGGCATCATTTAACACATGTACACTTTAGGACATAAATCGTAGTCTTCAGTTTTGAAAGCAATCCCGAATCGAATCTTCTCGCTAATGCCTTACCTAATATATACATTTCGGAGGTTCGATTTGCTGTTCGAGGATTCATATTGGGCCCGGATTTATGTCTTAGAGTGTACACCGAACTAAGTCACGTGACCAAGAAGAATCTAATAAGGAGAAAGGTCTTAAACGAGCTCCCAATTGATCCATAGTCTTGACCAAGCACCCCTGAAGATGGCTCTGCCATGGTGGTGCATCGTCTGCACACTTACAAATGTCACTGGGAGCTGCCAGATGGCGTGGCGGCAGATACAAACATGGCACCAAAACAACATGGTCACAGCTGTGTTGTTTGTGGAAAATACAAGCGTATGAAAGAGAAATTCATATATCACTTTCCCAAAGGTAAGGTGAAGTGCTTAGTCATAAATAGAGCGTATCTACGAGTATACATGCAGTATATAGTATACTCACATATGAGTATATATCATGGCTGACTGAATACAAGTTATCAGAGACATCATCTCGGTAAATAGTTGACCCATGAATGCTGGCATTTGTATCATTACAGATGTTTGTTATGGCTCAAGAACCTTGACATCATCAATCTGAAGACGATAACTTCTTGTTCTTGGGGGGTTGGTAGGGCTCTCGGGTGGTAGACACTCACTTGGCCCTGTAAGACGAGCCGTCAGTGGGGTCTTAAACTATTGAATATTGACTATTCCTGTGGCCAGGAGGTATGTGCACAAACACCTTGTTAGCTCAAGCTTCCTGCCCTCATCAATATCCGTGCCACCCAGGAGCAATATCAAACCAACCCCTCCGGTATCCAGCCTCCTAACCCGGTCACGCAGTGTCATCCGATAGTTGTAGAACGAGGGACGCTCTTCCACAAGATGTTCTGGGGTCTCAGGAAGGTTACACCAGCGGCAGGATGAGCTGACAACCATACGCAGGCGATGGAGGTGATGGGACAATGAAAACACCTGATCAGCTGAATAAGTCCCGCGTTGTGTGAAGCAACCACTTTTAAGATGATCAGTATAACGGGGTTGGCCGTCTGATGTCTGATGCTCAACAATTTACAGATGTTTTAAACAATATAAATAAATAGCGTAATCTACTCACGTTGTATTATATGCCATTCACCTGATCGGTTATCTTTAATGTAAGATGGAAGCCATGCCCTCTATTTTATGTTCTTAGTTTGTGTGGAGTGTGAGGTTGGAATTACTTGCTTATAGAATATTATTCATGAATACACAGAAAAGCAATAAACTGTAGTGGAGAAATTCCCCTAGCATTGTATTGTGCTGCAGTGGTCGACCTGAATAGTAAACATGTAACATCGAGATTTTTTTTTTTATAAACACATACAACATGAGACAGAAGATGTGTTCCACACTTTTGGTAATGTTGTTGCTGAAGGGATGTGTATTTATTAGTGTATGACGTGTATGGATGGAGCTGCAGAAACATGAATTAGTGTATTAGTGTATGACGTGTATGGGTAGAGCTGCAGAAACATAAATTACTCGAGAGACAGTCACTGGTATGAATTGTCTCGCATATTCCTTTGTGAAAAATAATTGCGTACCGGTATGTCTTTATTTACTCCTCACCAATTAAGCAGTGCACTTAATATGAGGAACTATATGATTCACAATGTGTGTGAGTTTGTGTATTTACTCAGTAAACGTACGAACACTATGGGGACTATATGGCTGAAATCCATACAGGTACTGAAACAAATTTAAATGTAAGGAACAAAACCAATACAAGATATTATAGACGTTGAGGAACCTACACATATATCAAAGGTATTATAATAGATAAGGTATTTTATACAGAAAACGGTAAAGTTCCTGCAAAAATGCTAGATTGTATACATGGAATGTAGCACAATATATTTAGTTGTAGTAGCATATGGACTATATGCTAGGAAAATAATGATAATGATAAAATGGGGATCACAATTAAAACATCATGAGTGAAAACAGTAGCCTACTATTTACATATAGGCCTATAAAAGCTTTTATGAATTATGAAAAATTATGAGATATTGAGTACTGCAAGCAATAGCCTATAGATAGTAGAAACTATATAGTTATAGCTCGAATATAACCGTTTTATAAAGAATGGTACATTCTCTGGTTAGGGGTATAAACTGTATAGTTACTGTTCGAAATTACCCGTTCTCTATTGGTGGGTGCTTGACGTTAGATGGGGTAAGTATCAGGGGCCTACAACCAAAAGCAGAGAGTCACTTCTGATTAGATTCTTCTAGCACGTGACCCAGAGAGCCCAACGTCCCTCACTTCACAGTCATAGTCATACTCGTTGGTGGTGGACGTGTACTGGTGCGGGCGGTTATGTGTTATTATTTGTCGTATTATTTGCGGTTTTGTGCGGTTATGTGTTTTATTATTTGCGGTTTGGTGTGGTTTCTCGGTATTTGTGGCAGCGAGGAGGACGTTTGGGGTTATACTGCTGGTGATATGGATCGCGAGGAGAAAACGGGAGACCAAGGACATAGGTAGGTGATGCGCTGGTTAGTTGGGGTGTGTGAAGCCGGGATAGTTTGGTTTAAAGTATTCCCTTCCTCCCTCTTTCTCTCTCACCCTCCCCAACATTTCCTCCCTCCCTTCCCTCCCTCACCCCCCTCCCCTCCCTCTTTCTCTCCCCCTCCCCCCTTCCCTTCTTGCTTGCCTTCCTCCCTCCGTATCTCCCTCTCTCCCTTCCTCGTTGCTTGCCTTCCTCCCTCCTTATCTCCCTCTCTCCCTACCTCGTTGCTTGCCTTCCCCCCCTCCCTCCTACCCTCTTTCTCTCCCCCCTTCCCTCTCTCGTGTCTTGCCTTCCCCCCTCCCTTTTGCTTGCCTTTTACCCTCGCTCCTTCCCTCCTTGCTTGCCTTCTTTCCCCCCCAACCTCCCTCCCTCCCTTCTTCCCTCCCTCTCTACCTCCCTCCCACCCTCGTTCTTTTCCGGTCTTCATCCTTGACTTCCTACATCCATAACTCCCTCCTCTCTCTCCCTTCATCCCATTTTATCTCCCTTCCTCCCCTCCCCTCCCGTCCCTTCTTCCTTCTCTCTCCCTCCCTCTTTCCCATTTTCTCCCTCCACTTCACTTCCCTCCCTCCCTCCCTCCCTCCCTCCCTCCCTCCTCCCTTCCTCCACAACTACCTCCATCCCTCCTTCCTCCACAACTACCTCCATCCCTCCTTCCTCCACAACTATCTCCCTCCCTCCACAACTACCACCTTCCTTCCTTCCTCCACAACTACCTCCTTCCCTCCCTCCACAACTACCTCCCTCCCTCCTTCCTTCCCCACCTGTTGCCTCTTTCCCTCCCTCCCTTCCTCCACAAATACCTCCTTCCTCCCTTCGTCCACAACTACCACCTTCCCTCCCTCTCTCTCTCCCTGCGTCTCAGCTTACCCAGTTCATTTATGTGAGGAAATAAGCTTCTCCCGTCCCTTCATTCTCTTCCTCCCTCCCTTCCATCTTTTCTCCCTTCCTCCCTCCCTTCCATCCTTCCTCCCTCCCTTCCATCCTTTCTCCCTCCCCCCCTTTCCATCCTTTCTCCCCTCCATCCTTTCTCCCTTCCATCCTTTCTCCCTCCCTTCCATCCTTTCCTACTTCCTCCCTCCCTTCCTTCCTTCCATTCTTTCTCCCTCCCCCCCTTTCCATCCTTTCTCCCTTCCATCCTTTCTCCCTTCCTCCCTCCCTTCCATCCTTTCTCCCTCCCATCCTTTCTTACTTCCTCCCTCCCTTCCATCCTTTCTCCCTCCCTCCCTCCTTTCCATCCTTTCTCCCTCCCTCCCTCCCTTCCATCCTTTCTCCCTCCCTTCCATCCTTTCTCCCTCCCTTCCATCCTTTCTCCCTCCCTTCCATCCTTTCTCCCTTCCTTCCATCCTTTCTCCCTCCCTTCCATCTTTGCTCCCTTCCTACACTCCCCCCCCCCCCCGCATCCTAGCTACCTACCGGTACCTTAGAGTCGGTATGTTTCCAGCTGATGGCACATTGAATCTTTTAGCAGCTGATTTTTTGCCATACTTAATGACAAATATTTGTAACTACCATGTCTCTGCATCATCGTATTGCCAAGTGTTCATAATCAGCAACATATTTCGCTACAAAATCGTCATAATAGCTGAGTAATTAAGATGCAGAGATGTCAAATTACCATCAGCTGGGGAAAAGATAGACTATAGTTCATTTATGTGTGGCAGTAAGCGCCTTACGTCTATTTAGCACCTACGTAGAAGCTCCCAAATTCCTTAGTTCCATATAACTTTCCAGTTTACCCCTGTCTCTCATTCAGGTGTCGATTTTTTTTTCTTGGGAAGCGATAGTGATTCTGTAACTTCGAAGATATTGGTCTTCGGCCAGAATATTTTTACATCGAAAAATTTACACATTTTGCATGAAGGGGATCGGGTTGGGCATTCTTTAGTTTGAAGGATGTCTAGGAGTTTTGATAAATGTATGTTTGTTCCTGGTTTTTCCCAATCACGGGATATAGAAGTAGGTCTTATGATTATTATAATTGGAGTTTATTTATTTTTGGAATTTTAAGGTAGCAAACGGAATCATATAATTTTACATACATATGTTATGAAGTTTTCTTTATATGGAGTTCTGAGTTAGTGTTAATAGATATTATACATTTATTTACATTAACAAGATTAAATAATTTAATTAGCATTCATTCATTTACTAGGAGTGCATGTATTATAATTCAATTCAACATGATAATACTCCCATGTCATGAAAATATATTTAATATAATTTAACACTTCTTTTAGAAAATAAATAAATGGAAACGCCACTAAAACACGTATTTCGTCATATCCAATGAAGATAATATTATACCATAAAAGTTTACAAATCTTACCTTCAACTAATCCTCTCTGAGCCCTTTGTATATTACCTCACAAGTTACAGGTAGGATTTGGCTGAGACTCAGTTTTGACGTTCTTGTAGAATACTTAAGTCCTGTGCATGAACCTCCAGCTGTGAGAAAGGGTAGTGTAGACTCAAAACGAGCCCTTACTGAAATGCTTTCACGTGTCCTGCTTGCGAATGTATGGTTTAATTTCCAGTGGCAAATCATAAAATGTACTAATGGGCATTCTAGTGTAATTTTCGAAGTAAATTTCACTCTCTGCAAGTACCAAGAATATCTGGAGATCGAAAAAGACAACCCTTGCACCACATTTATTTTTCCTTGTTCAATCTAAATGTGTTTTTGTTTTTTGGTTTTTTTGCACAACATACCGCCACAATGCTCTACAGTACTACCGCACATATTGTTGGGACTTGGGAGGGTTATCAGGTCAGGTGAAAGTATTGAGGGATAAGCCTTTACAACGGCACCTCGTAGCTACTTTCTACTTTTCCCATTTTCTGCAGCGTGTAGAGAGGGGAGAGTGTCTACTGTAGTGTGGCCAATTAAACCACCTCTTCAGCAACACTACACGTGTTATAAGTCGACCTCAGAGTGCGCGCCAGTGCTTCCTAGTGTGGAGGAGGCTTTAGCAGATCGTTAGCCGTTTACAATTAACCTTCCGACTTCGCTGGTCTTTCCTAACTCTTAACAATATCGCCTAATGCTAGCCTCAATAATAAGGAAAGTTTTTAATATACGAAATTACATTCCAAATATGTTATCCTCTTCGCCTTCCCCCCCTCCCCCCTCCCCCCTGCCCTCTCTCTCCTCCCCACTCTCTCCTCCCCACTCTCTCCTCCCCAATCCCCCTCCTCATGGCTCGGCGACCAGGACAACTTTTTTCCCGAATTTACGTTGGAGGGAAAATTTTAATATTGTGTAATTTTTCCCCCCTTCCTGCCGCTGCTCCTCCTCCTAATTTAATACTAAAATTCGCTTCGGCCAAATGCTGCTCCGAAACAGCCCTACCGTCGGGTTCGAAAAGGTCTTCACTATGGAAATATGTATAATATGCTATTTACTTTACTTTTGATCATTTCTGTTACTGATTCTACCGAAAAATGTAAACAAATTTCTTGAAGGGGGGTCTCGCGGGGGGGGGGGGGGGTAAAGCTTGATAGAGGTCTGAGAAAACTAATACACAGATGAATGAATAAGTTAAGAGACCCAAAAAATAACATCTACCCCCCTTAGATAAATATTGAGAGTTTTGTTTGCTTTTGTGATGTTCGAGCAATGTATCTTATAGTTTGTCCCCAAGGATAATACAAACGCCTTCCCAGACTTGTTTCAAACTAGAACATATCCGCCCAAACCCCCTTCAAGATAAATGTGTACATTTTGCGATAGAAAAATGTACCGACTGAAGACCGTTCTTACTGAAGTTACAGGCTCGCTATCGCTCGCCCAGAAAATAAATGGCACATGAATTGCGTGAAGCGTATGATTATCACCAAACTAATGGGGTGAAACGTCTTAAAATCTCCAAACTAATAAAGCGAAACAAGGGAGGTCTAAAAATATCTCCCTCGGACCAAACAGGGTCAACTTATAGGATATTCAATGTGTTCCATTATGGACATCCATATATTACAGTACAGGGCCAGACTTTTGACCCTTCCTGTACTCTTTTTACCTCTCTGCAATCTGGCATCACAAAATTAAGTCCGGCTTTTTCAATTAAGTTGTGCATATTAGGAAAGGCGCGTTTCTTTTGGCGGAAAATATGTTGACTATGCTTTTGAGTCTGTTCTTTTGATCGTTCCGTGCTTGATTGGAAAATTAAAATGTGACGAGATTAATTTGTCAACTCCTTCAGCACGATGACTTGGTATTCATCATATTCCGGTTACCATTAGATGATATTCTCAAGCTTAACCCACTGAGCACCAGGCAATATAATATAAATGTACACTCCAGGCCCGGCAGGTTGTCAAAAAAAAAAATTCTCCAGAAAACACCTGGAATGGGATAGAAATGAAGGAAAATCCACAAAAAAACTATCCCCTAGGTCATTAACGCTCAAAGAGCAGGTGGTGGAGTATATTTCACTGTGCCGCTCAGCGTTTTTTTTTTACAATAAATGGGGTTGTTTTCGTGCTCTTTTTCATGCATAAGCAAGACCCAGAGCGAAATACAAGTATGTATCCCTGAAAGAGCGTAAATTGAGTTTTCCAATGACACCCGAACCATCCTTCTACGATCACTGGTTGTCTTGCAACGATCGTGCAACCTAAGGGCAAAATCGCTAAAATACGGTAATTTCTTTTTCACCCCCAAATACTATTCCCACTTGTTTTATTGCTGTTACATGTTAATATCTTCATATTAAAATAGGCGCATATGAATAAGTAATAATGATATTTATGGTAAAATTACGATTTTAGGCGGGAATGAACCTAAATATCCTCGCATGGCAGAAGGGTTTGAACTACCAATGGCGTGCCGCTCTCGGGTTAATAGTTTGTTACATTCTTATTGTGTATGACATTGTGTTGTCTTTACCCCACCTTAGGGGAAGTTATCATTGCATAACGCTCAACGGAGTAAAACAACTACCTATCATTGCATAACGCTCAACGGAGTAAAAAAACTACCGAGCCTGAATGACTTTACTTGTACCAAGAACAGATTTATATATCTTATATATCGGATTATTATACACCGATAACCTTGTGTTGGTGGTGTAATGGTTTAGATGCTTATGTTCTGGGTGTGGTGCCCCGTGTTCGAATCCCAGGAGGACCATATGCTTTCATTAGTTTATTCAAGTGCATTGGGGTTTGTAATTGATGATTAATGTTAAGAACGGGGTGTTACTTAATATATACGTGAGAGGGTGGAATAAACTACATTGTTAGTGTATATGTGATGCCTAAATCATTGCATAACCTGTGTGATCCGGTTAAGCAGAACCTAATTTATATGTTTGTGCTTTATTCCATATAGAGAGAGAGAGAGAGAGAGAGATAATTATGTTTTTGTATCAAAGTATTGTATGTGCATATATTGATTCATGTATAGGCTAGTATGTGTACATGAGTGTATGGCGGCATGTGCGTCCAGATATCCAGTAATTAAGCAATGTATCAGGCAAAGAGCCGGGGCTTGGGGTCCCGGAGAAACACTGAGCGGACAACTGTTGATTGGGCGCCATTTTGGTGTCCTAAGTGTCAACGTTGCGATATTATATTTTTGATTATGTAGAATTTAGTTAGTTAGTTAAAATAGGAGTTCATAGGCTATCGACTCTTCTAGATTATTAAGCCAGCACACTGAGTCAAGAGTAGCGTCAGGACTAGAGCCCCTTTTCGAGAACTCCTGCAGTCCCTTGTATTATTTAGATCCAAAGCCCAATCTATATATTTGTTATAAGGGAAAGTCCGCTGGGAGTTCACGGCGGGTAGATAGATGGAAAAATTGGGTTTTGGAAGCATTAAAGGTAACCTAATTTTCTCGACCCCCAATTGGAGATGGTAGTTTGATCAGAAGGTACGTGTTTTATGGCTTCATTACGTTTGCCTTTGAGGGACTGCTGGTTGGGGTGTTCTGGGAAACTAATTGAATAGTATAAGGTATAGAGTCGTCTGCATATGAATGGATAGGACTGGAGGTACAGTTGAGAAGATAATTTATGAAAATTAGAAAGAGAATAGGAGAACTGGAGTTTATAGGGTGAGGAAGTGAACGATGGCCGTCCACAACCGCGGCTATGGAACGACCGGAAAGGAAATTAGAGACAAAGGCACAGATGGAGGGATAGAAACCGAAGGAGGGTAGTTTAGAAATAAGAGATTTGTGCCAAACTCTATCGAAGGCCTTCGATATGTCCAACGCAATAGAAAAGGTCTCACCGAAGTCCCGAAAGGAGGATGACCAAGAGTTAGTAAGATATGAAAGAAGATCACCAGTAGAGCGACCCTTAAGGAAACCATACTGGCGATCTGTGAGTAGATTATGAGAAGATAACATTTGCTTAAGAAATTTGGAAGTAAGAATAATTTCAAAAACTTTAGAGATACAAGAGATGAGAGCAATTGACCACCTGCGAGTTTTGGTGTATAAGGAAGTTGGAGCTGTGGCCATCAATATTTAGCAGAATTGTCAGCTAAAATACGGTCATAATGCATTTAAAAATACGGTCATAATGCATTTAAAAATACGGTCATAATGCATTTAAAAATACGGTCATAATGCATTTAAAAATACGGTCATAATACATTTAAAAATACATACAAACTAAATTGATCGTGCTTTTTATCCATCAGAAACCCAGATTATTATTGCATTTCTCTTTAATATCGATGTTCACCGCTCCAACTTCCTCATAGCCTGAAACTCGCAATTGGACGATAGTTGGAGGGTTGAGAGCGGTCATCCTTCTTTGGGCACCAATATGGCGTAGGTTGGGCCGATCTCTGTTAGTATAAGGCTCGATCCTGTGCCAGATAAACATGTTGTCATCGACAGCCCCCGTCATTACAAGTTGGGATAATTAACGTGTAAATCAAGTGTATAATTAGTCGTCTCTCTCTCTCTCCGTCTCTCTCGGCCTTCATTCACACCTTCGGTCATCTTCACACCACCATTTTGGAGTATTGAGGAGAGATATGGGTTGTTTTTCTTGGACCCCTTCTCCCTCATCTTTAACCCCATTAGTTTGACGATTTAAAGACCTTTTGCCCCATTTCTTTGTCAATATTTAGACTTTTTGTGTCATTTAGGTGTCGATATAATTATTTCTATTGGTAGTAGTATCAGTATTATTATCTAATAGTTTTTGCCGTGGCCGGGAATCAAACCCATGATCTTAGGAGTTTTAACTAGGCATCTTCCCGACCATAAAATGACCTAGTAACACGTCTGGCTCGTAGCCTATCCTAAGATCGTAATTTCGATACCTAGCGACGGATAAGAATACAAAAATGGATATACGTAATCAAAATTATGTATTGGAGAAGTGGCCTTATTTTGGGTGATTTTCAGCTTCTAAGATACCTCTTCACAACCAAAACACAACACAAAAGTATACGAGAATGGGTGGCAAGCTTAGAACCTCCTGGAAATGTCTGAAGTGAAAATCCCCCCTTACACTGATGAAAGGGAATGCACCCTGAATACATGAATAATCAAGTACCCTAGAAGTGTCCCCCCTCTTTCACCTACGTTTTCTTTAGCTTCTTTTTAGTTGTGTTTATTATATTTTTTCCTGTCTTCCTGTTTTGTTTTCGTTTTCTGATTTTACATTTATAATATTACTAATATTCATATTTTTATTTTTGTCTTTTCTTCTTCTTTCCCTTTTCTTCTTTTTATTCTTCTTATCCTTGTCTTCCACATTCTATATGGGGGTTTCTAGTATCTCGACTAGAATCTCAAGTCCTGACCACTTAGTTTATATCGTAAAGTCCGTGCGGTCAGTGTATCTAAGCAAAGCTATATATATATATATATATTGCGTCGTGGTCGTCTATCTCAACCCGTGCCGGTGACGTCCTTTCCATTACATTTTGGCAACTATTAGAGGATATTGCTAAGCTTAGGAAGGACCTCGAACAATTAAAACGCGACCCACTATCTCATTTAATATTTTGAGTGACCACAGATCCTTCCTAAGCTGAATAAAATCTTTAATGTCCAGAATATTATGAAAAGGACGTCACCGCTATTGAATGGTGTTACCAGCTATATTAACCCCTTCAGCACCATGACCCCTTTTTGCCTTTGATGCTGGCTAAGATTATCTTATTCCCTTTTTGCCTTTGATTCTGGCTAAGATTATCTTATTCCCTTTTTGCCTTTGATTCTGGCTAAGATTATCTTATTTTATGCTGTTTGTTACAAAGAGGGTTTATTGGGATCGTCTTTACCCAATCGAGTCGTAAATGTAGAGTATAAACTAAAGAAAATCGTCCAATGGTAACCAGGATATGATGACAATTACGTACTGGTGGAGAAGGGGTTAACCCTATCAATATACGAGGACGAACTTCATATATGTATTATGGCTACCATTGGACGATTTTATTCAATTAAGTAAGGAATTTTGGAAGTTCGAGGGTAAACCCCTTTCTGGTGACGTCCTTTTCATTTTCCTCCTCCTTCTTCTTCCTCCTCCTTCTCCTCCTCCTCCTTCCTTCTCCTTCCTTCTCCTTCCTTCTTCTTTCTCCTCCTTTCTTCACCTTCTTCCGCCTCCTCCCATCTCGTGGAAAAAGTCATCGTTAAAGGCCATCTATCCTTGAAGAAGAATAAAATGAGTGGATAAATGGCTCAGAACTAAAAGTGAGGAAATTAACCAAGAACATTGGCATAACTAAAGGCCCTTGAAAACACACTTCATTTCCTCCCCTTACCCAACCTCCTCCTCCTCCTCATACACCCCCTCCTCCTCATCTCACAGCCCCTTCTCCTCCTCTTACACCCCCATGTCCTCCTCTTACACCCCCTCCTCCTCCTCCCCTTACCCAACCTCCTCCTCCTCCTCATCTCACAGCCCCTTCTCCTCATCTCACAGCCCCTTCTCCTCCTCTTACACCCCCATGTCCTCCTCTTACACCCCCTCCTCCTTCTCCTCTTACACCCCTTGTCCTCCTCTTACACCCCCTCCTCCTCCTCCTCTATCTCCCCTCTCCGCCTCCTCTTCTTCCACCCTCTCTTTCTCTTCCTCCACCTCCTCTTCCACCCCTCCTCTTCTTTCTCCCCTCCCTTACCCCACCCTCCTTCTCCCACCCTCCTTCCCCTCTCCACCCCCACCATCTCCTTTCCACCCTCTTTCTCCCACCCTCTCATGTAAAAATTCATCGGTCGTTTGTGTCCGTACTAACGATATGTAAACCCTGGCCACCGTCTCCCCCCCCCCAAGTGGCTTTATACGCGTCTGTCGTCCCCTGTTTATACCGGGAGCCGACCGTGGGGAGAATTATAACAGTATTTTGTTAAGGGGGGAGTGTTGCCTTTTCTGGACCCCCTTCTCCCTCGTGTTTAGCCCAATTAGTTCTGAGATTATAAGACATTCGGCCCATTAGTTTGGCAATTTTAATACTTTTCGCCCCATTCCTTTGTCAATAATCATTAAGACTTTTGGTGTAATTTAGGTGTCCATTTCTTCCTGGAGAGCGATAGCGAGCCTGTAATTTAAGAGGAACTGGCCTTCGGCCGGGACATTTTTCTATCGAAACATGTACACATTTATCTTGAAGGAGTGTCGTGGGGGTTGTTTTTAAAAGTTTGATGGAGGTCTAGGGTCGAAACTAAAAAAAAAGGATAAACAAATATATATATGAGGAAATAAATACGACTATCCCCCTCCTTAACACTAGCTCGGGGATCAATAGGATAGTTTGATGGATCCAGTCATGTTCGAGCAACAGTTTGATGGATCCAGTCATGTTCGAGCAACAGTTTGATGGATCCAGTCATGTTCGAGCAACAGTTTGATGGATCCAGTCATGTTCGAGCAACAGTTTGATGGATCCAGTCATGTTCGAGCAACAGTTTGATGGATCCAGTCATGTTCGAGCAACAGTTTGATGGATCCAGTCATGTTCGAGCAACAGTTTGATGGATCCAGTCATGTTCGAGCAACAGTTTGATGGATCCAGTCATGTTCGAGCAACAATTTGATGGATCCAGTCATGTTCGAGCAACAGTTTGCCCCCTAGACGTAAAAACAAAACGCCTACACAAATCACAAAACGCCTACAGAAATCTCCTTTGATTTATGGACAAAAATATAGTAAAGGAAAAACTTCCCACAGACTCCTTTTCAAGCTAGATATACACACATTTGTTCAGTAGAAAAGTGTCCCTGCCATAGAAGGACGGTTTCTCTTAACCTATTCAGTACCGGTGACATCCTTTTCAATTTATTTTGTCAACTGTACAACGGTTTTATTCAGCTTATGAAGGGTGTCTAATTGTCTATCCGTTAAAAGAGAACAGACTACCTCAATTAATCCCTTTAGCTACAATATATCCTTCCTAAGATTCATAAGATCGTCCAAATGCAGCTGTAATAAAACAAAAAAGACGTCGCCGGTACTGTAAGGGTTAATTTTGTTTTGTTTTTATGTATGTATGTATGTATGTATGTATGTATGTATGTATGTATGTATGTATGTTAGTTAGTTAGTTAGTTAGTTAGTTAGTTAGTTAGTTAGTTAGTTAGTTAGTTAGTTAGTTAGGTAGGTAGGTAGGTAGGTAGGTAGGTAGGTATAACAAGCACAGTGGGCCTTGCAAGTAGCTTACGTGGTCGTCGCTATTTCTGTGTGTTTACTGTGGGGAGAATACTTGTAGTGGCTCTTACACTCCAAATAATTCATGGTCTCTCTCAAACACTAACACTTGTATTCTTAAGGGGGAGGCGGTCGCTTTTTCTGGACCCTCTTCTCCCTCATGTTTAGCATATACGTTTTGACATTTTAAGACGTTGCTTCTGTTAGTTTAGCGATTTGGAAACCTTTCGCCTCATTTCTTTGTCAATATTAAGACCTTTCGTGCCATTTAGATGTCGATTAGTGTCCTGGCGAGCGATAGCGAGCCTATAATTATAGAAGGAACCTGCCTTCGGCCCGGACATTAAAAAATTTCAGTTTGTATAAAAATGCAATAGAATAAACAGTATCATGAACAACACCCGACTCCCCTTAAGCCGGAGTCACACGAACCTTTTTTCGAGCAATTTTTACGGGCAATTATGGTCTGAAAGCTTAAAAAAATACAATTTATCAGAATTCAGCCTCCTATCATAATCTACCTTCAGTCTAATTACCGATACCAGTGCGAAAATGTCCCGAAATATTATGAGAACAAACTTGCTCATGGAAAATTGACGGAAAAAGCGCTCGTGTGACAGCGGCTTTATCACAGTAAAACTCGTTCATCTTCCCAAAATACTGCGTATGCTATTGAATATTTAGAGGAGATAATGGAACATAATTTTGAGACTGGATGTCAACAGTCCTCGTTTGCCTGCCTGATTTCTGGGATTCTTTAGCATGTCAGGGAGTCAACAAGGGCCCGAATGTATGTCCTAAAGTGTACAGTCGGGCTAATAAGTGATGGCTCGGCACCAAGTATATTTCGATCAATAATTGGTATCAGCAATGTCTAAAACTTGATTTAGTCGTTTCGAGTGAGATATAAAAGCATGTGCCTACACTTACCCACCCTATTCAACATCTGACAGACATTAATACAGAACAGAGAGAGCCCAACGTAATGACAGCTGAGACATGACTTATTAGCGCCACCGTACGACAAGCCTCGAAAGTCCAGAAAAATAAAAAACATTACAAATAGGCCTTAAACGTGTGAAGGGTGATTTTTTTTTTTTTTTTTTTTTTGTTTTTTTTACCTGGTTTTCTAAAGGTGTTGTACAGGGTCAGCCAAGCGAGGGAGTTTGAGATTCAACACCAGTCTCTACTATGGGGAGAATACACCACAGGGGGAGGGGACAAATAGGGTTTAAGGGGGGTCACCATAATTTTTTCTTTCTCTCCTGTTCTCTCTTTCTCTGGCTTGTATCCATTCGGCCCCATTCAGCCTACTATTTTAAGACGTTTACCCCCATCCAGGTTTCAATATTTTTCTGGCGAGCGGTAGCAAGCCAGCATATATATTTGTTTGTTTTGACAGGAAGCTAAATTTGTAAATTTTTCGATATAAAAATGTCTCCGGCGAAGCCGGATTTCTCCATACAATGCTGGCTTGGTATCGCTCGCCAGGAAAAAATCGACATTTGGATGGGGATAAACGTCTGTGACCCCCCTTAAGTAGCTAAGTTCCCCCATCTCACAATATGTGCCCTAAATACACAGAATTGTTATTTGAATACATTGTATCAAATACCTGTGACCTTCCAGTAAAAGATTTCAACACTATATATATATATATATATATATATATTATTCTAACATGTATTTTCAGAGATAAATACAATTTCTGGCATTAACAAGATCTGCTTGAACAAAGTCTGCTTACAAAGGATTTTCATGATATCTTCATATATGGATTTCTCTATATCTATATATAATTAGCAAGTTTTCCTTAGAGGATTGATTTACTTACCTCCATGGAATACTACAATAATGATGAAAGTCACCCTACCAGGAAAGTGAATTGGCTGACATAGTTTTAAATTCTGGCGTGAGAGCGAGTGGGAGATTTCCTTTTGGTGTTGATTTTCTTTGTGTTGGTTTTGTGGTAGGTGTTGGTGGTGGTATTGTTTTTTCGGGTGGTGGTGAAAATTATTGTGGTGCTGTAGGTGGTGGTGGTGATGTTGTTGTGGGTTGTGGTGAAGATGATTGTGGTGGTGGTGGTGTTATGGGTGCTGGTGTTGTTGTTGTGGATGGTTGTGGTGGTGTTTTTGTAGGTGGTGCTGGTGGTGGAGATGATTGTGGTGGTGGTGTTGACGGTAGTGTTTTTGTGGGTGGTGGTGGTGGTGGTGTGAGTGGTGGTGCAGCAGTAGTAGTAGTAGTAGTAGTAGTATCAGTAGTAGTAGTAGCAGTAGTAGTCTTTCCCTAGGCTGCCTGGCCAAAGAGCCCCGAGCTCCTAATGAAGGCCACGACCGTGACCGGGTTTTCCCACAAAGTTCTCAAGGAGTCTGTGTTGTGTTGTTGGCGTAAATGGTTGTGTTTTATGCAGTCTTCCATAATGTTCTTGATAGTTTGCGGGGTTGTGTTACAGCCCGGACAGGTGTCCTGAACGGAGTCAGCCAGCCTCTTCTGATAACTCAGAAGGGCTAGATGGTGCCCATATCGCAGCCTAGCCAGGTGGACTCTGTTCTCACGGGAAAGGAGGGTTTCTGAGGGATGGAATTCAGGGGGCCGTGCATGTAGCTGAGTGTTGTCTGTTGAGTGACTGAATGGATCGGTGGGTGATTTGAGTATGGGTATAGTTCTGGAGGCTGGCTTGGGGTGGACAAGGGGAGAGTGAAGATAGTATTTGTGCATGATAACGAGTGCTAGGAGTTATTTTGATGTGTCTTGGTGTGCGTGGATGTTCTGCCATGTTGTGTAGTGGGTGGTGTTGGTTTGTGGAGGCTGCGGCGAGAAAATGTGTGCCTCTCATATCAAGGTGATTCTTGATTTTAAGGACTTTGGTGGTGGTGGTGTTATTGTGGGTGGTGATGGTGTTGTCGTGGTGGTGGTGTTGTTGCTGTTGTGAGTGGTGGTGGTGTTTTGGTTGGTGGTGGTGGTGGTGGTGTTGTTGTTGCCGGTGGTGGGTGGTAGTTGTGTTGGTATTGTTGTTGGCGGTGGTGGTGTTGCATGCATGTGTTCAACTGTACCAATTAACTATTTGCGAGTTTCTTACTAGAAGGAGTTGAAGCTACAGACATCGTAAAACAGAATTACCCACTAAAATACAGTCTAGTACATGATAAATACAGTCTAGTACATGATAAATACAGTCTAGTACATGATAAATACAGTCTAGTACATGATAAATACAGTCTAGTACATAATAAATACAGTCTAGTACATGATAAATACAGTCTAGTACATGATAAATACAGTCTAGTACATGATAAATACTAAATACAGTCTAGTACATGATAAATACAGTCTAGTACATGATAAATACAGTCTAGTACATGATAAATACAGTCTAGTACATGATAAATACAGTCTAGTACATGATAAATACAGTCTAGTACATGATAAATACAGTCTAGTACATGATAAATACAGTCTAGTACATGATAAATACTTAATATCAAATTCATCATACTCTCCATCCATCAGAAACCTAAGTTATTATTGCATTTATACCTTATATCGATGTAAACGGCTCCAACTTCCCTATAACTCAAACCATCACAAGTGGCCATTCGTGTGATTTCGAGATCCAGACCTTCGAGTATTCATGATATTATTTGTTTTCAGCTACATTTAGACGACTTTATGAAGCTTAGGAAAGATATATGGTAGTTAAAAGGATTCATTGAGTTGCTACATTTAGACAAGTTTATGAAGCTTAGGAAAGATATATGGTAGTTAAAAGGATTCATTGAGTTGCTACATTTAGACAATTTTATGAAGCTTAGGAAAGATATATATGGTACTTAAAAGGATTCATTGAGATAGTCTGTAATTAGCTTTCAATGGGTAGACGTCCTTCCTAAGCTGAATACAATCGTGTTGAAAGAGTTGCCGGAATGATATAATAACAAAGGATATCACCAGTACTGAAAGGGTTAAGTCGAGACAAGTTCTCTCTCTCTCTCTCTCTCTCTCTCTCTCTCTTTCTCCCTCTCTCTCTCTCTCTCTCTCTCTCTCTCTCTCTCTCTCTCTCTCTCTCTCTCTCTCTCTCTCTCTCTCTCTCTCTCTCTCTTTTCTTACCGCTTGCCACAGAGATACATTGAGAGAGAGAGAGAGAGAGAGAGAGAGAGAGAAAACTAGCCCCCTTGAGATTAACAACAGCGCTGTCTCTCATTAAATCACAGAGGGGAGAGACACTTTGATATAATAAAAGCAATTTGGAGAACGAGAGGGAACCCGGATGAAAGGAAAATTACCCGGAAACCTAGTTACACAAATTAACAAGGAATTAATGACGTGCATGGTTAAACAAAAAATAGCTACAAATTTTACGAAGAGAAGTACGGAAGAAGTAATTAAAAGTATGATACCAAAAAATAAAATAAATGTGAGAAAAAAGCAAAGTAAAATTTGATATCAAAGATCTAAATAATTAGTATGACCAAAATAGTTACAATATTTACGAAGTTAATAGATAACTAATTAGAACTGCTTTGAAAAATAGTTAAGGGGGGTCACCGGCTTTTATTTTATCTTTCTCTCCTTTTCTCTCTTTCTCTGGCTTGCATCCATTCGGCCCCATTCAGCCAACTGTTTTAAGACTTTTATCCCCATCCAGGTGTCGATTTCTTCCTGGCGAGCGATAGCGAGCCAACATTGCATGGAGAAATCCGGCTTCGCCGGAAACAAAATTCTATCGAAAAATTTACAAATTTAGCTTGCTGTAAAAACAAAAATATATATATGCTGGTCGCTACTGCTCGCCAGGAGCACATTGACACCTGGATGGGGGTAAACGTCTTAAAACAGTAGGCTGAATGGGGCCGAATGGATACAAGCCAAAGAGAGAGGGAGAGAAAGAGAAAACAAGCGAGGTGGGCCCCCTTAAACAAAATTACGAAGAAAGGCAATCAAACAAATATTGAAAAATAAATTCCTCAGAAAAGCTAATTAAAAGAAACACGCAAGAGCTAATTGAAGTGAGATAAAAAGTAGTTATCAAAGTGCTAAGGAAAGTATAAAACGTATAATTATTAGAATAACGAAGATATAGAAAGGAAAGTAGTTAGAACATCAACATAGAGACTATAACAAATATTAGGAAGAAGCGTAGAATTTAAATTATCCAGAAAGATAGTTGGATAAATGAGGAAAACATTACGGGGAGATGGGTCGTTTTTTTGGTCCCCTTTCTCCCTCATGTTTAACCCCATTAGTTTTCAGATTTTAAGAAGTTATACAGTATATATTATATATATATATATATATATATATATATATATATATATACAGTTGGAAGTACACAAATTTCGAAAACAAATATTAGATTAATTATAATATTAATGAATCATAAAAGGAAGTATAGTTGGAAATATTCTACAAGAGCTAATTACAAATATTAGCAAGGAACCCAGATATAAAATTATTTTGAAAACTAGTCAGACAAAAATTGAAAACAAAAAACACAAATAAAAATGTTGTACAGAAGGACAAGGGAGGGATAGAAAGAAAGGCAGTTAATTAAGGGGAGTTTTATAGTTTGTTCCCCAGACCTCCATCAATCTTAATATTACAACACCCTAGACCCCCTTTCAAGATAAATGTGTGAATATTTTTGGTTGAAATATGTCCCAGCCGAAGGCCGGTTCCTGTTAAATTTCAGGCTCGCTTTCGCTCGCCAGGAAAAAATCGACACCTAAATGGCACGAAAGGTCTTAAAATTGACATAAGTGGAGCGCCAAAACTATTGGGGGAAACGTCATAAAATCTCAAAAACATTGGGGCTAAACACGAGGGAGAAAGGGATCCAGAAAAAAATCCCTGGACGAGAATTCTCCCCTTAAAATACTGGTCGTTATCTTCGTCGTCGTCGTCGTCGTCGTCTTCTTCGTCTCCTACTTCAACGTCGCCACCTTCCCCTTCAGGTTCATATTCTTCTTCTTTAAGGTGTTCTTGTTTTTTCTTCTTCTTCTTTTACGTTTTCTTCGTCTTTGTTATTTCCTTCTTATTCTCTTCTTCTTCTTGTTCTTCGCCATTTCCCTTTTCATTCTCGTTGTCTTCTTCTTCTTCAGTGGGTTCTTCTGGTCTTGTCTTATTCTTTTTCTTCAGTGGTATCTTGTCTTCTTCTTCTTCAGTGGGTTCTTCTGGTTTTGTCTTCTTCTTCTTCTTGGTCTTCTTGTCCTTCATCTTCAGTGTGTTTTTTCGGTCCATCACGAAGGCAGACATTCCTTTACCGTGGGCGTGCATAATCAGGTATTGGGGATTTGGGCCGGGATGGAGGGGGGGTGAGGGGGGGATTGATGGGGGAGTAGGAGGGACGAGAGGGTGGTTGGGGAGGGGAGAGGAGGGGGTGATCAGGGGAGGGTGGGGGGAAGGAGAGCTAAAGTCGAAATCACACCAACTAATGGTGCTAAACATTAGGGAGAAGGGGATCAAGAACAAACAAAATCTCCCCTCAATCAGTTCAATGTGTGTGTGTGTGTGTGTGTGTGTGTGTGTGTGTGTGTGTGTGTGTGTGTGTGTGTGTGTGTGTGTGTGTGTGTGAATATTAGCCCTCATAATTATACCCCATTTTGGCTCGAACATTCCTTGATTTTGGCCCTGCCACTCTTTCAACTCTGGGGGAGGCACTCGTCACAGGCAGTGTTGCTTTTTGTATCCCTCATCCACATAGACAAAAAAGTCAGCCAGGTAAATGATTGACTTCGCAGGACTTTTTTGTTCTTAGGGGGAGACAGACCGTTTTTCTGGACCCCCTTCTCCCTAATGTTTAGCCCCATAAGTGTTGAGATTTTAAGACGTTGGTTCCATTAGTTTGGGGATTTTATGACCTTTCACCCCATTTATTTGTCACTATTAGGACCCTTCGTGCCATTTAGGTGTCGATTTTTTCCTGGCGAGCGAAAGCGAGCCTGTAATTTTAGGAGGAATCGGCCTTTGGCCGGGACATTTTCTACGGAAAATGTAGAAATCTATCTTGAAGGGTGGATCTAGGGGGTGTTTTTCTAAGCTTGGAGGTCTAGGGAGGAAACTAAAAAAAATATATGAATACATGAATAAATAGATCAAACAAACAGCCACTGTCCCCTGAACCGGATATATCCTTAACCGGATATATCCTTAACCGGATATATCCTTAACCGGATATATCCTTAACCGGATATATCCTTAACCGGATATATCCTTAACCGGATATATCCTTAACCGGATATATCCTTAACCGGATATATCCTTAACCGGATATATCCTTAACCGGATATATCCTTAACCGGATATATCCTTAACCGGATATATCCTTAACCGGATATATCCTTAACCGGATATATCCTTAACCGGATATATCCTTAACCGGATATATCCTTAACCGGATATATCCTTAACCGGATATATCCTTAACCGGATATATCCTTAACCGGATATATCCTTAACCGGATATATCCTTAACCGGATATACTACACGGTACTTAAAAGCGCCATAATGTGAATTAACTTTTATATTTCCTCATAATTTTAACTAGGATAGGCTCAAAATGGGTATCGTTATGAGCGTGCCAAAAACAGTAATTAACCCCTGCTGTACCGGCGACGTGTCTTTTTATTTATATTCTAACCATGCAATCGTCTAAATGTAGCCAGCATAAAGTTAAAAAGACGTTGCCGGTACAGAGAGGGTTAACATCAATATATTTTTGTATATGGGTAGGATAAAATAGATACCTTAATTACCCTTTCCATACTCATGAAACAGTAATTAACCCCTTCTGTACCGGCGACGTGTCTTTTTAATTATATGTAACTATATTATATGTAACTATATTATATGTAACTATATTATATGTAACTATATTATATGTAACTATATTATATGTAACTATATTATATGTAACTATATTATATGTAACTATATTATATGTAGCTATATTATATTTAACTATATTTAGACGATTATATGCAGTTTAGGAAGGATCTGCGGTAGTAAAATGGGTTAAGTGAGATCTTTAGCAAGCCTTTTGACCCTTCAACTTTCATTTTCTATCGGATATGCCATCTCTACTAGAATTAAGTCCTGACCACCTCGTTTGGATCGTAAGGTTTGTGTGGCCAGTGTATCTATGTATATCTATGTCAACTCACTCTCTCGTACATCTATACATACTTTGTCATTACATTAAACCTTACGCACTGACGAACGAAATAAATGAAATAAAAAACATTGCATGAAACGAGGTGTTATTCAGTTCTCTTTGACCTATATATAAACGAAGCCGTTCCCTCCTGTCAGTAAATGCATTCGTTTTTGTGCACATTGTGAAATTCGCTATGATGCAATTCAATTTATTCGAACACCTCACATAATATTCATATACAGGTATACATATTTCACCAGACTGTAGCGTTGAATCACATGGAATAGTACCGGTATGTGTTATAGCAATTAAGAGGACAGTGCATGTTTGTTTGGTCTATTAACTTTAATTCATGTATTCATATATTTTGTTTTAGTTTCCTCCCTAGACCTCCATCAAGCTTAGAAGAAAAAGAAACCTAGATAGATTTGTTCATTTTTCGGTAGACAAATGTCCCGGCCAAAGGCCAATTCCTCCTAAAATTATAGGCTCGCTATCGCTTGCCAGGAAAAAATCGAGACCTAAATGGCACGAAGGGTCCTAATATTGACAAAGAAATGGCGTAAAAGGTCATAAAATCCCCAAACTAATGGAACCAACGTCTTAACATCTCAAAACTAGTGGGGCTAAACATTAGGGAGAAAGGGGTCCAGAAAACCGGTCTGCTCCCCAAGTAGCATGATTCGTGTTCATCTTACAAATAATGCTGTTGACAGTATTACATGTTTCGGGTATAGAATTGACGATTTAGAACATTGTTATTGTTGTGTTACCTTTTTAATCATATTATACTCTATATATCCATCCATCCATCCCCCCCCCCCCCCCCTCTCTCTCTCTCTCTCTCTCTCTCTCTCTCTCTCTCTCTCTCTCTCTCTCTCTCTCTCTCTTCTCACACACTCTATAAATATATATATATATATATATATATATATATATATATATATATATATATATATATATATATATATATATATATATATATATATATAATTATATATACAGTATATATATCCATCTACTGTTATTCACTAAGTCTGTTTTTTTTTTTTTTTTTTTTTGAGACAATGAACGGAGGAAGGAAACACACAGATAAAACAAAAAAGGTCCATGTGCCTAAAGGCATCCTCCATTCTCTCCACGTCTGGACAGACAGGCATACAGACAGACAGAGAGAGAGAGAGAGAGAGAGAGAGAGAGAGAGAGAGAGCACACAAAAAACAAAAGAAAAAAGAGAACGAGAGAGAGCGAGAGAAAAGAGTGAGGCATCTTTAGTATGATAGCCTCAACTCGCTAGATATGCAAATCTCTCTCTCGCCGCAATACCCTTCAGTAATCCTACCATACTCTCCATCGCTCGACCAGTTCCCGATACGTTCCTTAGGGGGAGGTATTGGGCTTTTCTGGACCCCCTTCTCCCTCGTCTTTAGCCCCATTCATTGTGAGATCTTAAGACGTTTACTCGGTTAGTTTGACGATTTTAAGGCGTTAATGGCCCCGTTATTTTGTCGATTTTATGACTTTTTGCCCCATATTTGTATTAATATTAAAACCTTTTGGACGTCGATTTTTCCAGGCGAGCGATAGCAAGCCTGTAGTTTTGGAGGAACTGGCCTTTGGCTGGGGCATTTTTTTATCGACAAAGGAAGGATCTGTGGGAATTATAAGGGTAAAGACTATTTCATTTAACCCTTTGACTTCAAAAGCATCCTTTCTAATCTTAACACAATCATCTTAACCCGTACAGTACCAGGGACGTCCTTTTCATCATATTCTGGCAACTATTAGACGATTTTATACATCTTAGGAAGGACCTCAGGCAATAATATAGCTTCAAACTATCTCAATCAAACCTTTTAACTATCCCAGATTCTTTCTAAGCTGCATAATATCGTCTAAACATAGCTAGACTATGATATAACACACGTCGCTGGTACTCAAAGGGTTAAGGGGATGGTGGCTGTTTTCTTTCATCTATTAATCCATTTATTAATTTATTTCTTATTTCCTCGCTAGACTTCCATCAAGCGTAGAAAAACACCCCCTAGACCTCCCTTCAAGATAGATTTGTAGCCTACATGTTTCGGTAGAAAAATATATGGACATCAGAGGGTTACTTGAGATAGTCTTGACCCTTTTAATTCCCACAGATCCTTCCTAAGCTGTATAAAATCGTCTAATGCTAGCCAGAATAAACTGTCGGAACGCGAGCCTGTAATTTTGGAGGAATCGGCTTTTAAAATTAACACATTGATCTCTTGGTGGAGGTCTAGGGAGGAAACTATAAATCTCTCCTTAGTTTTACCCCCACATGCCTCACCCTCTCAAAGTTTGCGCCCAACTCTTAAAACTCTCTTCAGTAACCTGGCCTCGCTTTTATAAGGGGGTGGTACTCGCTTTTTCTGGACCTTCTTCTCTCTCATGTTTAGACCCATTAGCTTTGCGATTTTAAGACTTTCGTTCACTAGTTTAGCGATTTTGAGATCTTTCGCCCCATTACTATGTCAATATTAAGACCTTTTAGGTGTCGATTTTTTCCTGACGAGCGAAAGCGAGCCTGTCATTTTTTATGGTACCAGCCGTCGGCCGAGACATTTTTCTACCGACAAATTTACAAATGTATCTTGAAGGGGGTTCTTGGGGGTGTTAATTTAAGCTGGATGGAGGTCTAGGGAGGAAACTAAGAAAATGCTAAAAATATGGATACATAAGCATATGAATAAGCCGATCGTTCCCTTAAGGGGAGGTCTCCACTTGAGGGATTGTTTTCTTGACCCCTTTCTCCCTCATGTTTAGCCCCGTTGCTTTTTATATTATAAAACGTTTGCCCCATTAGTTTAGCGATTTTAAGAACTTTCACCCCATATTAAGACCTTTCGTGCAATTCAGGTGTCTATTTTATCCTGGCGAGCGATAGCGAGCCTGTAATTTAAGAGGAATCGGCCTTCGGCCGGGACATTTTTCTACCGAAAGATGTATACATTTATCTTGAAAGGGACTCGAGGGGGTGTAATTTTAAGGTTGATGGAGGTATAGGGAACAAACTAAATACATCCCCTTAAACCAAGAAATGCTAGATATTCCTAGGATTCACTATTGCCCTGGGCTAGACTTAGGCCAATTGGGTTCTTCTTAAACTGCACAAAATCGTCTAAATATAGCCAGAATATAATGAAAAAGACGTCGGCGGTACAGAAGGGGTTAACCAAGGTGATAATAAAAAAAAAACGATCTCGTAAGCTGCCAGACCAGTGTTGACGATCAAAGTTGTAGGGAAATTGCTCGTGTGACACCGGCTTTAGTCCATGTACTGTAGGTGTGTGTTCTTTTTGACAGGTTATTGTGGCTATCAATAGACGATGTTATGCAGTTTAGAAAGGATCTATGAACATTATTTGGGCAAAGACTATCTCAATTAACCCTCTGACCTCAATATAACTTTCCTAATTTCAATACAATCGTCTAATAATAGCCAGAAAACGGAAACTGAATGCACAATCGGATCTTGAAAGGGTTAAAGTAGACATAAATGTAATACCAATGTATCATATATATATATATAAATATATATATATATATATATATTTATATATATATAAATATATATATATATATATATATATATATATATATATATATAAATATATATATATATATATATATATTTATATATATATAAATATATAAATATTCTTCTTTATTAGTTCTATTTTTATTAATAATCATATATTCCTATTCCAGATATACTTGGAGCTCTCTCTTGAACTGGAAGTAAGGTAAGCGGTATCATTAATTGTGTATAACTAGTGTGTTCCATATATAATTGTGTATAACTAGTGTGTTCCATATATAATTGTGTATAACTAGTGTGTTCCATATATAATTGTGTATAACTAGTGTGTTCCATATATAATTGTGTATAACTAGTGTGTTCCATATATAATTGTGTATAACTAGTGTGTTCCATATATAATTGTGTATAACTAGTGTGTTCCATATATAATTGTGTATAACTAGTGTGTTCCATATATAATTGTGTATAACTAGTGTGTTCCATATATAATTGTGTATAACTAGTGTGTTCCATATATAATTGTGTATAACTAGTGTGTTCCATATATAATTGTGTATAACTAGTGTGTTCCATATATAATTGTGTATAACTAGTGTGTTCCATATATAATTGTGTATAACTAGTGTGTTCCATATATAATTGTGTATAACTAGTGTGTTCCATATATAATTGTGTATAACTAGTGTGTTCCATATATAATTGTGTATAACTAGTGTGTTCCATATATAATTGTGTATAACTAGTGTGTTCCATATATAATTGTGTATAACTAGTGTGTTCCATATATAATTGTGTATAACTAGTGTGTTCCATATATAATTGTGTATAACTAGTGTGTTCCATATATAATTGTGTATAACTAGTGTGTTCCATATATAATTGTGTATAACTAGTGTGTTCCATATATAATTGTGTATAACTAGTGTGTTCCATATATAATTGTGTATAACTAGTGTGCTCCATATATAATTGTGTATAACTAGTGTGTTCTATATATAATTAATAACCTGTAACGCATAATTAATAAGCTGTAACGCATAATTAGTCTGCTTATTTCCAACTCGCGTTATATTAATTACCTTAGCATCTGATTTATCGATACTTAAATAATTATATACTTTGAATCTACTATGTCTCTGCATCATATTACTGCCAAGTTATCATTATTAATAATATATTACGTTACAAAATATTCGTAACTGCTAAGTAATGAAGATAAATACATAGCAATTTACCGTCAGCTAAAACAAAAGACAAAACGAGTATAGGTGCTAATAATCATGTTTGTGTAATTAATTGAGCATTTTGGGGGGTTTCGAATCACAAATATGAATCGTATTACCCATCGGTTCTGTAATTAATTCCATATTTAGTGTCTGAAAAGTGTGCAAGCTAATACTTTGAGAATATAAACTTTCTTCTACTCAACAGCTGAGCTCTGGAACTCTTTCCCAGAATCAGTCTTTCCCTCTTCCTATGACTTAAATTGCTTCAAACTCCGTGTGTCCAGGCATTTTGGCTCGAACGTCCCTTGATTTTGGCCCTGTCACTCTTTCAACTATGGGGGAGGCACTCGCTATAGGCAGTTATGCCTTTTGCCTCCCTCAATCACATAGAAAAAAAAAAGTTTGTTAGAATGTTACTATATATTGCAAACTCAATTTTTCAGTGTAAGTGTATTATAATATATCTGAGGATATTTATCCATATTGAGGAGACCATGAAGTTTTAGAAGGGAAAGATTTTATGTATTAGGAAGGAAGTAAGTCCATGTTAGCGATGATATTTTGTTAATGTTATAAAGATGTAACTACTGTATGTTGGAAAGTTCTGTCCATATTATTATTTTTATCGGAGGGGTATCATTTTGGACCTACCCTATTTGTCCACATTAGTTTGGCGATAACACGACGCTGTATCACATTTAGGTGTTAAATGGTTTTCTGTGCAAGCAACCACGAGCCTGCAATTTAAATGGAATTGGATTTCAGCAAGACCATTATTTTGTCTATCGAAAAATGTACAAAAATATCTTGAAGGGGGTCTGGGAGGGCAATGCTTAGCTTGAGGTAAATCTGGGGAAGCGTTTTGTTAGCCTAGGGACATATTAAAGTACATTGCTCGAAAAAGGCAAGCCAAGCAAAATTCTCAGTTTTAATGAAACAAAATAAGATAATACTAAGCCACCGAGCGTTGTGCCTCATAGTGTTAATAAGATTAAAGGGGATTTGTGGAGTCAATAGATGAATTGATATAAAGTTTACACATTTCACTGCTAGAGCTCTTTCCTATGCTGTTTATAATCAAGTGTTAACAAAAATATAATAGAATAAACGAATTGTTTCAGAAAGGGTTAACATACTAGCACAACATATTTAGTAGTAGCAGTAGCAGTAGTAGTAGTATTTATATCGGGTATACTTTGTACGGTATATACAGTATATATATATATATATATATATACAGTATATATCCTGCTGATCTGTCAATCAGTGTGTGACGTCAGTTAGGTGCTTCACCATAATCATTAATATTCCCAACAATGCAAACAATGGTAATATGAAAAATCAACACAAGCTAGCTAATTAGTGAGATCAAGGTACCGATGTTATACCATTCAGAATTTAAAGGTTCCTTAATTGTTTGGATAGTTAAAAACGTTTATGTTAATCCTGGTTTATTAGACAGGTCAAGCCATATCATTATACCCGATTATTTTATATACCTCTCAATGCCCTTAAGGGAGCCTACCTCGCTTTTTTTTTATCTTTCTCTCCCTCTCTTTTTGGCTTGTATCCATTCGGCCCCATTCAGCCTACTGTTTTAAGACACTTACCCCATCCAGGTGTTAATATTTTCCTGGCGAGCGGTAGCGAGCCAGCATATATATATATTTGTTTTGACAGCAAGCTAAATTTTTACATTTTTCGATAGAAAAATGTCTCCGACGAAGCCGGATTTCTCAATACAATGCTGGCTCGCTATCGCTTGCCAGAAAGAAATCGACACCTGGATGGGGATAAACGTCTTAAAACAGTTGGCTGAAAGGGGCCGAATGGATACAAGCCAGGGAAAGAGAGAAAAGGAGAAATAATAGAAACAAAGCCTCTGTGACCCCCCTTAATACCGAATTTTGGACGCCCTGTACCAAGCGAGGCGGCGCGTCTCAGCATTTACATTATATTACACACTGGGTAAATATTATCCCGAGACTGAAGACTTGGCGGTCTCGGTGTCGGGGAATAGTTATGACCTTATGTTAATGTGCTATATATATTATCAGTTTTTGCCTGTGTCGAGAGACGAAGGCCTATGAGTGGTCGACTTTAGGGGCCCCACATCGTTTTTTTTTTTTTTCTCTGGGTTGTATCCATTCGGCACCATTCAGCCTACTGTTTTAAGACATTTATCCCCATTCAGGGGTCAATTGTTTGCATATTTGCATAGTTTTAAAAAACAATTGACAGGCTAAATTTGTACATTTTTCGATAGTAAAATGTCTCCGGCGAAGCCGGATTTCTCCATACAATGCTGGCCCGCTATCGCTTGCCAGGAAGAAATCGACACCTGGATGGGGATAATCATCATAAAACAGTAGGCTGAATGGGACCGAATGGATACATGGTAGCATAATTGGGTATGCAGTGATATTTTCATTTATTTATTTATATATATTTTTATCTTAATTTTATTATTATTATTATTTTTTGTATTGCTTTGAAATGCAAATCTGCACAACTACTTTATTAGTGTTAGTAGTAATATGTCTTCCAGGACTTTTCTATCAATAACATTTACTCTACCAAACAATCTGAGTTTGTAATAAGTTGTAATTATGGAGGTAGGTCACATATTATAGACAGTGACTATACTCCCGCCCCGAGCGAGGCGTCTCGCATTATATATTACACACTGGGTAAATATTATCCCGAGACTGAAGACCTGGCGGGGACTAGTTATGACCTTAAGGGGACCGTGGCTGTTTGTTTGGTTTATTAATTCATTTATTCATATATTTGTTTAGTTTCCTCCCTAGACCTCCATCAAGCTTAGAAAAACACCCTCTAGACCCTCATTCAAGATAAATTTGTCCATTTCTCGGTAGAAAAATGTCACGGCCAAACGCCGATTCCTCCAACAATTACAGGCTCGCTATCGCACGCCAGGAAGAAAATCGACACCTAAATGGCACGAAGGGTCCTAATATTGACAAAGAAATAGTGAAAAGTTATAAAATCCCCAAGCTAATGGAACCAACGTCTTAAAATCTCAAAACAAGTGGGGCTAAACTTTAGGGAGAAGGGGGTCCAGAAAAACGGTGTCTCCCCTCAAGTTATTATGATGATAGTGCAGTAGCAGTAGTTGTAGTATTATTAAGTTCGTGCTCCTGCATTGTAATAGGAAGGGTTAAGGGGACATGGGCTGGTTTTTGTGGCCCCCTTCTCCCTCATGTTTAACCCCATTAGTTTTCAGATGTTAAGATGCTTGCCCCCATTAGTTAGTCGATTTTAAGACTTTTCGCCCCATTTCGTCGTCAATATTTAGACCGTTCGTGCTATTCAGGTGCCGATTTTTTCCCTGGCGAACGATAGTGAGCCTGTAATGTTGGAGGAACCGGCCTTTGGCCGGGAAATTTTTCTACCGAAAAATGTACAAATTAATCTAGAAGGGGGATCTAACTGATGTTTTTTTAAATGTGATGGAGGTCTAGGGAGGAAACTAGAAAAATAATGAATACATGGAAAAATCGCCCAAAAAGTGAACCAAGACCAAAAGACCAAAGTCACATGAGCGCTTCTTCCGGCAACTTTTGATCAGTAACTTTAATTCCAGTAATAATTCCTTACCCTCCACCTCCCCCTGAGTATACAGGGATATCTGCTCTTCTCTTGGGTAGAATGCAAAGATAATTTTCCCTTCGTATTGCAATTCATGTCCTAGAGGGCGACTAAAATGGGTGGAGGTGACTCTGGAGGACAGTGTAAAATTGTGAGATGGATGGATCGCGTGAAAAAATTGACACCTAAAGGTACAAACAGTCTTTATATAGATAAAGAGATGAGATGAAAGGTCTTTTAATGGACACACTATTGGGGCGAACGTCTTAAAAGCTCAACACTAATGGGGCTAAACATGAGGGAGATGGGGGTCCAGAAAAAGTAAATACCTTCCCCCTTCATCAAGTAGAGAGCTCCTTGGAAACGCCTGAAGTCTTGAAATCCCTGAGAGTGGAGTCCAAGGGTGAATGGAGCTACATATATTAATTTCATAGATCGAATTTGGCTAGAGATGGCTTAAGTGTTTTCATTATTTTCCGACAAACAATAGACGATTTTATTATTCTTACGAGGATGTCTGAAAATGATGAGGGCTAAAATATGTCTTCATTAAAAGGGGATGGGCTGTATTTTTGGTCTATTAATTCATTTATTCCTATTTCCTTTTTAGTTTCCTCGCTAGACCCCCATCAAGCTTAGAAAAACAGCCCCTAGACCCCCGTTCAAGATACATTTGTACATATTAGGCTCGCTATCGCTCGCCAGGAAAAAAATCTATACCTAAATGTCATATGAAAGGTCTTAAAATTGACAACGAAATAAGGTGAAAGGTGTTGAGATCGCCAAGCTAAATGGGCCGAACGTCTTCTAATCTCAAAACAAAAGGGACTTAACACGAGGGAGAAAGGGGACCAGGAAATCGACCCGTCTCCCCTTAACCTTTTGACTGCCACTGTCCCTCCCCTAATTTGCATATACGAGCGTCTAATGAGAACCACTTAAATTAAATAGTGAATGGGTTAAGGGGGAGGTAGTCGATTTTTTCTGGTCCCCCTACTCCCTCATGTTTAGCATATTAGTTTTGAGATTCTAAGACGTTCGCTCCATTACTTTGGCAATTTTGAGACCTTTCGCACCATTTCTTTGTCAATATTAAGACCTTTAGTCCCATTTGGGTGTCGATTTTTGTTCTGGCTAGCGATAGCAGGCCTGTAATTTTAGAAGGAAGGGGCCTTCGGTCGGGACATGTTTCTACCGAAAAATGTACACAATTACCTTGAAAGGGGGTCTAGGGGAAGTTTTTTAAAGCTTGATGGAGGTCTAGGGAGGACACTAAAAACAACAAATATTAAATAAATTAAATAATCGACGTAAATATAAATCCTTCCCCATTAAATGACGTCACTTGCGTCCGTCTGTTGCTGAGGGGCTGAGCGAGGCGTCTCAACATTTACATTGTATTAGACCAGACCAGATGGCTGGAGTAAAGTGGGACAGAAGAGCAATTGAAGAAAGGAATAACAAGTGGAGAAGTGAAAAGTACAGAAGAAGACGAACGTTCTCGGTCTCAACCAAGTTGCTTCATTGTATTATATTATGCACAGGATGAATACTAATATTACGGCACTGAAGACCTGAGAGTATTATTATTGTTATTATTATTATTATTATTATTATTATTATTATTATTATTATTATTATTATTATTATTAGTAGTAGTAGTATATTGATGCTTATCCTTACTATTACATTAAAGGCCCTACCCTACCTCGGCCTCTCAACAGTCACATTATATTACACACCATGTCAATTCTGTACAATATAATTAGTGCCGGGGACCTGTTCCTAGCGAGTCAAAGCCAGATTAATTTACCCTCTGAGTAGCAGCGACGTGTGTTATAGTATATTCTAGCTATATTTAGACGATATTATGTAGCTTAGGAAGGATCTGTGGTAGTTAAAAGGGTTGGTTGAGATAGCTTGAAGCCCTATTATTGCTATGGGTCCTTCCTGAGCTGAATAAAATCGTCTAAGAATTGCCAGAATATGATGAAAAGGAAGTGCCTGGTACTGAATGGGTTAAGGGGAGGTTTTAGTTTGTTTCCTAAACCTCCATCAAACTTAAAATTGCACCCGCTTGAGCCCCTATATCAAATTTTTGTTTTCTTTTTACATTTCTCAGTAAAAAATGTCCAGGCCGAGGCCGGTTCCTCATATATTACAGGCTCGCTATCGCTTGCCAGGAAAAAAGCGACACCTAAATGGAATGAAAGGTTTTAAAATTGACAGAAATGGGGCGAAAGTTCATAAAATCGACAAATTAATGCATGCATGTGTATGTGTGTGTGTGTGTGTGTGTGTGTGTGTGTGTGTGTAATTACCTATTTGTATTTACCTATTTGTAGTATACAGGAGTTGAGCTTTTTAGGCTCGTATTGTCCCGCTTCCTGAGTTACAATTATCTAACTTTGCCTTAAAAATATGAATGTTTTTGGCACACACCACTTCCTCTTCCAACTGATTCCACTTACTTATACTTCTGTAAGGGAAACTATACTTTCTCACATCTCCTTTACATCTTCCTTTCATTAGTTTATATCTATGCCCCCTAGTTCTACCATTATCTTTCACAATATAACCCTTCTTGTCCACCTTTTCGAGTCCTCTCACACATTTGTACATCATAATCATATCGCCTCTCTCCCTCCTATCCATTAGAAATGGTAAATCTAATTTCTTTAATCTCTCCTCATATGGTAATTCTCTCAGTTCTGGTATCATCCTAGTTGCAGCTCTCTGAACCTTCTCCAGCTTCTTTATATGCTTTTTTAGATGTGGTGCCCACACCACTGCCGCATACTCCAGTCTTGGTCTCACCAATGTTTTTATTATTTTCTCCAGCATCTCCTCGTTTATATAGTTAAAGGCTATTTTTATTCTGTTTAGCAGTCCATATGTTTCTCCCACTATCTTATTAATATGATTCTCAGGTGAAAGATCACTCCTAACAGTGTGTGTGTGTGTGTGTGTGTGTGTGTGTGTGTGTGTGTGTGTGTGTGTGTGTGTGTGTACGTATGTGTTTGAGTGTGTATGTATGTGTGTGCGTGTGTGTTAATGCTCCCCCAATGTCATATATCTCACTTGAATTAAACGACCCTTCGCGATAATGAAACATCCTGCCAATAAAAACACCGATGCAATTATTTGAAGAAGGATGTTTATAGTCTGCAATAAAGACGATTGAAGAATAATTAAAGAAAGGGAGAAGATACAATAAAGCTGGAATAAAGAAAACAGGAATACAAAGAGGGTAAGATAGAACAGGAGAAGAATGTACCGAAAAATGTACAAAGTTATCTTGATTTTTTTTTTTTTTTCTAAGCTTGATGGAGCTCTAGCGAGGAAACTCAAAAATATATTAATAAATATATATATATAGCCCAAAAACCAATCACTAACCCCTCAAATAATTAGATTCATTTTCGTATTGGCAGGATCTTTTCATTATCGCGGAGGGTCGTTAAATTCCTGCGAGCTATATAACATTGGGAGAGCATTAACACACACACACACACACACACACACACACACACACACACACACACACAAATAAAGGGGGCATATGATAAAGAAAAGGAGCAAACGAAAACAGATAAAAAGAAAGGAAATATTAGATGAACATTTATTGAAGAGAAACAAGTGTAATATAAAATAGAACAAAATAATAATTTAGAGCAATATGATAAATACAAAAAATAAAGTAAAGTATAATGGAAAGGGAGAATATAATAAAGAAGAAGAACACAAGAGAACGGATACAAGGGAAGGAAATATAAGGCGAATTAAATTAAGAGAACAGAGTGGAAGTTGCACCAAAAAAAAAAAAAAAAAATAGAAAATAAAAAATAAAACGAAAGAAGGAGAAAAAAATAACAAAAGAAAGCAAGACGAAGACAGAGTAGAGAGGGAGAACGAAACTAAATAAATAGAGAGGGAGAACGAAACTAAATAAATAGAGAGGGAGAACGAAACTAAATAAATAGAGAGGGAGAACGAAACTAAATAAATAGAGAGGGAGAACGAAACTAAATAAATAGAGAGGGAGAACGAAACTAAATAAATAGAGAGGAGAACGAAACTAAATAAATAGAGAGGGGAGAACGAAACTAAATAAATAGAGAGGGAGAACGAAACTAAATAAATAGAGAGGGAGAACGAAACTAAATAAGTAGAGAGGGAGAACGAAACTAAATAAGTAGAGAGGGAGAACGAAACTAAATAAATAGAGAGGGAGAACGAAACTAAATAAATAGAGAGGGAGAACGAAACTAAATAAATAGAGAGGGAGAACGAAACTAAATAAATAGAGAGGGATAACGAAACTAAATAAGTAGAGAGGGAGAACGAAACTAAATAAATAGAGAGGGAGAACGAAACTAAATAAATAGAGAGGGAGAACGAAACTAAATAAATAGAGAGGGAGAACGAAACTAAATAAATAGAGAGGGAGAACGAAACTAAATAAATAGAGAGGGAGAACGAAACTAAATAAATAGAGAGGGAGAACGAAACTAAATAAATAGAGAGGGAGAACGAAACTAAATAAATAGAGAGGGAGAACGAAACTAAATAAATAGAGAGGGAGAACGAAACTAAATAAATAGAGGGAGAACGAAACTAAATAAGTAGAGAGGGAGAACAAAACTAAATAAATAGAGAGGTAGAACGAAACTAAATAAATAGAGAGGGAGAACGAAACTAAATAAATAGAGAGGGAGAACGAAACTAAATAAATAGAGAAAGTATGAAATATATAAGGGAAGGGGAATCGGAAAATATGTAAATACTAATACAATTAATACAGCAGAGGGAGGAGAACTAAAGAAAGGCCAAGAAACAGTACAATAAATACAGCATAAAAGAGAGCAGAAGGGGAAGAAAACAAGCGAAACTGGGATACGAGATAAAAGGGATACGACAAAATTCAGAAACAATAAGAGAGAATAAAACAAATGGAATGAAATAAAATACAATAATCAATAATTGAAACCAGTATAAGATAGAACGGAAGGAGAAAAATTAACCCCTTCTCTACCGGTGATGTACTGTTCATTATATTCTGGCCACTATTAGACGATTTTGTACAGCTTAGGAAGGACGTCTACTCTTTAAAGGCTACAGACTATCTCAATTAATCCTTTTAGCTACCATATATCCTTCCTAAGCTTCATAAAATCGTCTAAATGTAGGTGAAATCAAATAAAAAGGACGTCGCCGGTACAGAAGGGGTTAAAGAAACGATAGTAAACCGCAAAGAAAAGACAAAACGATAGTAAACCGCAAAGAAAAGACAAAATGATAGTAAACCGCAAAGAAAAGACAAAACGATAGTAAACCGCAAAGAAAAGACAAAACGATAGTAAACCGCAAAGAAAAGACAAAACGATAGTAAACCGCAAAAAAAGACAAAACGATAGTAAACCGCAAAGAAAAGACAAAACGATAGTAAACCGCAAAGAAAAGACAAAACGATAGTAAACCGCAAAGAAAAGACAAAACGATAGTAAACCGCAAAGAAAAGACAAAACGATAGTAAACCGCAAAGAAAAGACAAAACGATAGTAAACCGCAAAGAAAAGACAAAACGATAGTAAACCGCAAAGCAAAGACAAAACGATAGTAAACCGCAAAGCAAAGACAAAATAAGATACAGGACAAAGGGGAAGAATGAAAGAACGGACAATAAACAGCAAACCACAATAAAGAAAGAGTAAGACAGAGCCGAGAGGGGGAACGAAAAGAAATATTTGTGACGGTCGCGTAAATTGCTAAGGTCTGTCCTGGAGGGTATTTCTCAAGATCAAGTAAAGACCAAGAGGAAAGAGGACTGAGAGAAGAATGAGATAAAACTAGGAAGAGGGAAAGTAAATGAGAAGAAATATAATGATAGTATTAATAAGAAGGGAACTAATAACAACGACAAAGAGAATGAGAGTATATATATATATATATATATATATATATATATATATATATATATATATATATATATATACAGTATATATATATATATATATATATATATATAAATATATATATATATATATATATATATATATATATAATCTATCTATCTATCTATCTACCTATCTATCTATACTGTATATAATTATGCATGTATATACGTATCGTGTTCTGATGCCTTGCCGGGTAAAATGGTAAAGTGGAGTACTTAGGATACATCGTGGGACGCGGCAAGGTGTGCCCACCTGGTGGCTAAAGTGCTTGTAATAAATGAGGTACTACTGCTGAACATTGCAACATTTTCTAGGAATTATTGGCTAACATTGGAGATTTATTAAGAACTATTCGACCGTGTTTACTCCGTTGACCTCTCTGCTTGGTAAAGATTGGAAGTTTACATGGACTGATGAGTGCTAGATGGCTTTTGCTTGTGTCAATATTTTGCGATGCCAGTGGTGAAGGGGCAGGGGCCATGCTTATGCAGAAATCTGATGACCAGGTTGAGCACCAGGTGTCATACTTTTCAAAGAAGTTTAACCTATCGGTGCGAGCTCGAGATTTGAACAACCTGCCATGGTTCTAACACCCGACCGAATATCAGACCCTCGCAAAACCTAATGATATGTACAGCTACTGACAAACGCTCGTCAGGTCTTTCGATTTTCTGTATGCAAATATATCCATTCAGATTGATGTTCAGATCAAAACAGCTGTATAATAATAAATACACGATATACATAAATTCATACATAGCTGTTTTCATATGAACATCAATCTAAATGGATAAAATTGCATAAAGTAAATCGGAAGAGCATGTTGGTATCACACACCCACAATTTACTGCGATTGTTTTTTTTTTTTTTACACAAATGATGTGGGTGTGTTTTGGTTATAATAACAATCAGTGTTCTTCGGAGCACTATCGGTTCATACCCAGCCCTCCCTTGTGGCGAGTGCGACACCCGCCCTTCAACACAGTCCCACACATATTCTGTCCAGCTCTCCAACCCGTGAATTGCCAAAGTTTGTCAGTTTTTCTTTTACTCAACAACTAAACTCTGGAACTCTCTCCCTCAATCAATCATTCCTTCATCCTATGACTTAGACTGCTTTAAACTTCGTGTGTTCAGGCATTAGTACCCCAACGTCCCTTGAATTTGGCTCTGCCACTCTTTTGGCTTTGAGGGAGACACCCATTACAGGTAGTCTGCCTTTTGTCTCCTTCATACACAGGAAATATTACAACAAATATATGCATACATATGGTATACCATAATATATATATATAATATATATATATATATATATATATATATATATATATATATATATAAAGGAAATAAATAAAATTTTGTCAGGGTCTATCCAGGACAGTCCTGTATTTTTCCGAGTAGCCAAAAACCAAGAGTTGGGAGAGAGGAAAAGGGAGAAGCACAATAAAGTAAACATACAAACCCATGGACACAAATAGGAAGACATAGTGGAAAGAAATACGTACAGTCCCGGCCATAAGTCCCTTTCCACCCTTTTGCCAGTCTCTCTCAGAAATATGTAGATCTGTCACCGCCGCCTCGGACTATCGCACTAATGAGGTGTGAAGACCGATATGACTATACTGTAGATTACCCTTTACCCTACCTCCTTCCATATTCTCTCCTTACCTTCCTTCTTTCTTCGTTTCCCTTTTCCCTTTCTCATTGTGCTCCATCTAAACTAATATTATTTTGATGAGTGTGTTTGATATCGGTGTAGTACATGCTAGCTATGCTAGCTAACTCCGCCCCCTACCTTAACTATTTGCATATTTATATATCAGAGAGAGAGAGAGAGAGAGACGTGAAATAATATCGATTATTTTTATAGCACTCTCATAGAAGAGTTGTTCGTAGTCAGTGTCTCATCACCTAGTATTAAGAAGGTGTTCTTGATCCTGCTATATCAGAAGACTACCTTTAATATTATACTACATAGACTACACACAGTTGATTTAATTGAAATTGAGGAACACCGTGGATTAAATACTTTACAATCAAACTAACGTCAATTACCGTGTGATTATGTAAGACCTTTCCTAAGCTAAATACAATGTTCACGGAGCAGTTAGAACGATATACTCTAATATATATTCCAAGTTGGCATAGGACTGCATGTCTATTTATATTTCACACACAGAGAGAGAGAGAGAGAGAGAGAGAGAGAGAGAGAGAGAGAGAGAGAGAGAGAGAGCAAATACTTTATATATATATATATATATATATATATATATATATATATATATATATATGAATAAGACAAAGGAGGGGGGAAAGGGAAGTAGACATGAAGGACATAAAACGTTTGATATACGAGGAATGACCGTGAGAACCAGAAGCGGTGAAGAAATGAAGTGCAGAGAGAGAGAGAGATAGGGGGAGGGATACACAGATAGACAGACAGACGAGAGAGAGAGAGAGATGATAACAAAGAAAGATAATGTAAGTGTGTATACAGTATATATACAGCATATATTTATATATATATATAGAGAGAGAGTAGGAAGTATATAGGAAATACTATATCCTGTTCATTATATGGAGGCCAGACACCCCAACCTCTCATATAATACCTCTTAAGTGGATGGGGGGGGGGGGATAGGGATTTCCTGAAGCCCCTTCTCCCTCCTGTTAAATACCATTAGTTTTGTGATTTTAAAACGTTCGCTCCATTAGTTTGGCGTTTTTAAGACCATTCGCCACATATCTTTGTCAATATACAGACCCTTCGTGCCATTTAAGTGTCGATTTTGTTTCTGGCGAGCGATAACGAGCCTGCAATTTTAGAAGAAACCGGCCTTCGGCCGTGACATTTTTCTTACGAAAAATGTACACATTTATCTCGAACGGGGGTCTGGGAAGTGTTTTTTAAAGCTTGATGGAGGTCTAGCGAGGACAATAACAACATATATATATAATTATAATAAATACATATATAAATATATGTACCACAAATAAACCCTATAGACTAGAGTGCTTGAGCTGTTATTTCTACCATTTGGGGTCAGTTAATTAGTAAGTAGGCGTGGGTATTTACAGCCCGTTCGCTCAAGCCCTTTTTGAGTTACAGTGGTTAGGAGTTACGGTTGCTGGCCGAATGATAATGAACGGTCTATACGAAGAGAGTGAGTAGTAGTAGTAGTAGCAGCTGTAGTATTAGTAGTAGTAGTAGTAGTAATAATAATAGTAGTAGTAGCAGCTGTAGTAGTAGTAGTAGTAGCAGTAGCAGCAGTAGTAGTAGTAATAATAATAATAGTAGTAGCAGCTGTAGTAGTAGTAGTAGCAGTAGCAGCAGTAGTAGTAGTAATAATAATAATAGTAGTAGCAGCTGTAGTAGTAGTAGTAGTAGCAGTAGCAGCAGTAGTAGTAGTAATAATAATAATAGTAGTAGCAGCTGTAGTAGTAGTAGTAGCAGTAGCAGCAGTAGTAGTAGTAATAATAATAATAGTAGTAGCAGCAGCTGTAGTAGCAGTAGCAGCAGTAGTAGTAGTAATAATAATAATAGTAGTAGCAGCTGTAGTAGTAGTAGTAGCAGTAGCAGCAGTAGTAGTAGTAATAATAATAATAGTAGTAGCAGCTGTAGTAGTAGTAGTAGTAGCAGTAGCAGCAGTAGTAGTAGTAATAATAATAATAGTAGTAGCAGCTGTAGTAGTAGTAGTAGTAGCAGTAGCAGCAGTAGTAGTAGTAATAATAATAATAGTAGTAGCAGCTGTAGTAGTAGTATTAGTAGCTGTAGTAGTAGTAGAGGTAACGAAGTTCTTGTGGAGGGAACCAAACAAAGAGAGGGGGGACATAGGTAGACATGATAAAGGTGGAAATATACCAGGAGGAAAAGGAAGAACTGTAAAAGGAGAAAGGAAGAGGAAGTGTGAAAAAGTAAAGGGAGAGTCTGAGAAAGGAAAGCTGTAAACTGCTTCGGTCAGTTCACCAATTTCTCGGATCAGTTAAAGACCAAGAAGAAGAAGAAGAAGAAGAAGACCAAGAAGACCAATAAGAAGAAGAAGAAGAAGACTAAGAAGAAGAAGAAAAGAAGAAAAATAAGAAGAGGAAGAAGAAGAAAACTAAGAAGAAGTAGAAGAAGAATGGGATGAAACTAAGAAAGAGAGGAATTATAAGAAATATTAACTAAGCGAACGTTAATGCGAAGAGAGAGAGAGAAGGGGACTAATGCTAAATGGAAGGAGAAGCAGAGGATATATATATATATATAAATATAAATACATAGGAGAGAAAGTTGAGGAAAAGGGAAGGATTATAGGAAGAGAAATAGTCAATGTCAGAGAAGGAGAGTAAAAGGGGCCCACCTCGTATATTTTGTTTTCTCTCTCTCTCTTTGGGTTGTATCCATTCGGCCCCATTCAGCCTACTGTTTTAAGACGTTTATCCCCATCCAGGATTGGATTTTTTCCTGGCGTGCGGTAGCGAGCCTGCATATCTAAAACAAAACAAAAATTGACAGCAGGCTAAATTTGTACATGTTTCGATAGAACAAATGTCTCCGGCAAAGCCGGATATCTCCGTACAACAGTTGGCTGAATGGGGCCGCATGGATACAACCCAAATAGAAATATCCTGGCCGAAGGCCAGTTCCTCTTAAATTACACGCTCGCTTTCGCTCGCCAGGAAAAAATCGACACCTAAATAACACGAACAGTCTTAATATTGACAAAGAAATGGGTGAACAATCTTAAAATCGCCAAATTAATGGGCCGAACGTCTTGTACTCTGATCGAAACACGAGGAAGAAAGGGGGACCAGAAAAACGACCCATCTCCCCTTAGTGTAAGACTAACACTCAAAATCAATAAAAGTACCATAACAAACTGTAGCGGATCCAAGTCTCGGATACGTGATTGGTCCTTACCATTTTTACTTCAATTTGTATATTTTGTTAATTTACTATTGGAGGATTTTTCTTCTTTGTGCTATTGTCGAGCAATGTAATGTAGTTTGTTCCCTAAGCTAACAAAAACGCCTTCCCAGACTTCCTTCATACTAAAAAATTGCCTACCCAAACTGCCTTCAAGCAAATTTTGTAAATTTTTCGATAAAAGAATATCCCGGCCAAAGACCGATTTCTGCTAAGTTACCAGCTCGCCTCTTTTCACCCAGAAAAATATCGATTCCCGAATGGGCGAAGCGTCTTATTTTCGCCAAACTAATGGGGTGAAACGTCTTAAAATCTTCAAACTAGTGGGGCGAAACAAGGGAAACCTAGAAGACCTCCCTTCCACCAAATAGGGTTAACCATCTCTACGTGGAGGGCTAATCATCACTAACTACATTTTCTTAATCACTAAAACGAAAATATGCTTGAAGAAATCGGCCCTTTGTCCTCCATATCATTGACTCATAATGCAGAACACCAAGAAGAGGAAAATAGAGAGAATAAAAAACACCATCTGAGGAGGAGCACTTTATTGACGCTAACTGATATACCATTGATCGCCTTAAGTGGGAGAAACAGGAGGAGGGAGGAAGAAAACAGCCATTTCTCTTCCATATCCTTGTCTCCTAATACAGACCAACAAGAAGAGGAATATACAGTAGATGTGAGGACTGCTATACCACTGGTCGCCTTCAGTGGTAAAAACAGCAGAAGGAGGAACCCCAAACCAAGATATTGGAAGGAATAATTAAGGAAGGGGAATGCTAGGAAAATATGACACCTGTAAAACAAGAGATGGAGTTAGGGGTGTACAAATTGGGAGAGATTTACGTTTAAATATATACACACAGATCTTACAAGTCCTGCAAGGTGGCCAGGACTTAATCCTAGTAGAAATAGATACCCTAAGATTAAGACAAAGTGAAAGGAAAAGATAGCAATGATGAAGGCTCTCTCCTCACCCTCTGCCTCCTCCGGCAATTTGCCGAAAATGAAAAGTTTTATATGTATTTTTTCTATATTCCAACTACTCCCTCTCGAGCATAGGCTAAGAGCCTGTATATTCAACCGCCTGAAAGAATTTATAGAATAGTTAGAAATGGAAAAAAATATGTCATACATACCTTTACCCTTTTTTCTGCTCTCCAACTGAAAACAATGTTCATGTCTACCTGGTTCTCTTGTGAGTAATCATTTTCTACTCAAGAGAGAGAGAGAGAGAGAGAGAGAACGAGAAAGACAGAGAGAGAGTGAGTATGAGTTAGAGCAAGCTAGACAGACAGATTGATAGATAGATAGATCTTCCTCGATCAAGTTGTTCATTAGTCAGCCAGCCTGCGACACGTCCTATCCCTGAACCTCATATACAGGAACACGCTCGTGGCCCCTTCAACCCTTCATCACCAGGGGAACACATGGACGATTACCGAGACCCACCGACCAATTTGTGCACCCCTTTCTTCCTTCTCTTGGTGTAGTAGAGCTGTTCTTTATTTTGTGAGTTCTCCGTCTTTCAATATGAATCCTCCGCCTCTTTCACTCGCGCTCTCTCTCTCTCTCTCTCTCTTCTTTGCTATCATTTCCTTACACTTTCCCTTACTCACGGGTTATTGCTATCTCTACTAGAATTAAGTCCTGACCACCTTGCTGGGATCGTAAGTACTGTGTGGTCAGTGAATCTATGTAAATCTATGTAAGACTCTCTCTCTCTCTCTTTGCATTTTTCCTGGAGGGCTTTTGAAGGCAGCCCACGTCCAGACATATACTTACACTCTCGCAGATATACATACACACACACAGATTCAAGTACACACTCACACATACACTTGCATACAGAGACACACACATATACACAAACACGAGTCCAGGCAGACATTTACACTGCCGACAGATATACACATACGTACACAAAATACACAGATTCACACATACACACACACAGTGGCCAAGCGCACTGAGTCACTATACTTTAGTCGCTTGGCACTGGTTCGATCCCAGCTACTTGCCGGTCAGGTTTCTGTCAAAAACTTTCCGGGCAGTGGAGGTTAGGTGTGGATGCGCCACATCTGGGTTCCACCTGGTTCCCTGCTCAGACTCTATCCCTTTTGATGGTATGTACGTTCTCTTTTGGCAAACGGAGTCAATCTGTTGACTACTTAGCATGTGCTAGGTTAAGAAATTGTGTATTTTCAGCTTGCAATAAACCGATAATTATTACACACACACACACACACACACACACACACACTTTAAAGACAATCACACTTAAACTAACCAACTTCTGAAGGTCGTGAAAGGGCTGGTTTGTGTGTGTGGGAGGGGGGGGGGGGGCGCAGTTCTTTGTTTATCTTACACACATACTCACACACACACACACACACACATACACACACACACACAATCACACACACATCGTTCTTTCTCTTTCACTCACACAAACGTACATACACCCCTCTCTCTCTCTCTCACACACACACACACACACACACACACACACACACACACACACACACACACACACACACACACACACTGCTATTAATTAATCTCGGCCGTAAGGTATTTTATGACCTAACCATCTTAATTATCTATTGCTCACAATATATCACGATATATAATTAATGGGGTTTGACGAATATCAAGTAGTACAACCACCTGTTTTGCCTATGTGTACTAAGGAGACAAAAGGCAGAGCTGCCTGTTACGAGTGTCCCCTCCGAAGTTAAAAGAATGAAAGAGAGCCAAATTCAAGGTTGTTATGGTCAAAATGCCTGGACACACAGAGCTCAAAGTAGTTTAAGTCATAGGAGGAGGGAAATACAGCTTGAGGGAGAGAGCTTCAAACCAATTGCATAATAGCTTGCTTACTGCACAATACAGTAGCTGGTACTCTACTCTCCTTTATGTTTAACCATAAACTACAGTAGATCTGGACTTGACACGAAAATGGAACTTTGCAGTAAGGTACCCAAAATCAGAACACGAACCCCAAAGTTCGAACCTGGAAACGGTTTCGAGGTTCGAACACGGGGTTCGTTCTCCGATTTTGGGTCCCTTACTGCCAAGTTCCATTTTCGTGTCAAGACCAGATCTACTGTAGTCTACGGTTAAATTTATATCAGTGAACATTGATTGAGGGAAAATACTCGGGCATGTGTTAAATAACATTTGTATTAAAATACTAAAATTCGTATTAAAATACAATCCATTTTTTTTTTAAACCTCTTGAAATTCACATGGTGCATTCTTATAACATAAATTCACAACATGTCGTTGGAATTTCGCGGTTTTCATTAGTAGAAAGTGCTTAAAATATGTTTTGAGCATATATTCATAAATTAATTCATAGAAATATCACAAAATGTTGGCCAAACAAATTCTGGGTAAGATTCCCAATTTGTCAATAATGCAATTTTGTGTATGACATATTGCTTATATAGGTATATTGAATATCTTTGAATCATTGGACGTATATCAGTTGATAACTACTCATGGTATGGGTTCTAGAATGGCAAAAATGCCTTTAAAAATTACAGAATTAAATTTGAATTTCAGTAAAAATTAAGCAGTTATCCATCGAATACTACATTTTCTTCGTTTTCTGAAAAGCTAGTGCGCCAAAGAAAACAATAATATGACCCCTAACTAAATGCATGTAATTTTAACTAATTTATAAAGGCATTTTTGCAATTATAGCACCCATGCCATGAATATTTATGGACTGATATACATCTAATGATGTTCTAGCTAGGCCTACATACAAACGATTTGTTGTAGCTTAAGAACTATATATGGTAACTAAAGGGATTACTTGAGATAGTTTGTAGCCATTTAATTGGTAGACGTCCTCCCTAAACTGAATAAAATAATCTAATAGTGTCCAGAATATAATGAAAACAAATTTAACTAGTACTGAATGGATATATAATGAACAATATGTCACTGGTACTGAATGAAACGTCTTAATATCACCAAACTAATGGAGCGAAACAGGGGAGGTTAAAAAAGTCCCATCTCAGACCAAATAGGGTTCAGATACTACTCTCTCAGGTTAACCACTCACTTTGACCCTTTCAGTAGTTTTCGTCTTAGTCTGGTTACCATTAGACGACTTTCCTTAGCTTATAATCTACCTCGGAGACTCAGCGGCTGAGTAAATAATGTCTGCTTAAATCATCTAAATATAGCACAGCTACTTCTTAAGCTGCGTAACATAATCTAATGTTCGTTCGCCAGGATGAAGGATAAATTGACTCTATTATGGTGAAGGGGTTAATGTGGAGAGAGAGACAAACAGAGAAATAAAGGAGGTGAGCAGAGAGAGAGAGAGAGATAAAGAAAGACAGACAGACAGACAGACAGACAGACAGACAGACAGACAAACAAACAAACAGAGAGAGTGCTGCGACGTGCCTCTCTCTCTCCCACCACGCATAAATTAACGCTAAAATCTCCGTTGGGTTCACTCCACTTTCCGTCGTAGCTCTTCCTTGTTTCCTTTATGTGTTCCTCCTCTGTTTGCATTTCTCGGCAACAGGACATTTAAACACGTCTGTCTTGTCCTAATTCATTCACTGTATTCCTAAACCTTCTAATGTCTTCCATTTATATTCTGGTTATATATATACTGTATGTATATAATTATATATACAGTATATATATATATATATATATATATATATATATATATATTTTTTTTTAAAGAGACAATGAACGGAGGAAGGAAAAACACAGATAAAACAAAAAGGTCCATGTGCCTAAAGGCATCCTCCATTCATAAAATGTTTGTAACAACTGGATTTAAACATTTGTAGATTGTAAGTTTGTGGAAAGCAATTCGAGGGAAGTGAATTCCAAAGAGTAGTAGCTCTGGGGATAAATGAATTCTGATAAGCAGAAGTTCTGCATTGTGGAGGAGAAAGTGTAAATTCATGGGCGCTCTCAGCTGCCCTAGTTCTACGGGGAAAGATGTAGAGAGGCGGCACAATTGAAGCAAGTTCCTCGGAACAATTGCTGTGAAAATATCTGTAGAATAATGCAAGGGATGCAACGTTTCGTTTCTTCGTATGGATAATGTAGGAAGGTCCTGTGTGATTGCAGGGTTATTGATTAATCTAATAGCTTTATTTTGAATTTTGTCCAACTGCCTCAATGCAACCACTCCACTTCCACCCCACAGAGGTGAACAGTAATCCATCTGAGAACGCACATGACTTTTATATATTACGGCCAACTGCTCGTCAGTGAAGAATTCTCGAACTCTGTACAGGAGTCCCAGTTTTTTAGAGGCATTCTTAGCAATGCTTCTAACATAATGTGTCCAGCTCAAGTTAGTAGTTAATGTTACACCGAGAATGTCAATACTAGGGGAAGTGGGAATATTTACATCATTAACAAATATATGGGAGTCAGTGAGATTCTGTCGGTTAGAAAATTGAATGTACTTGGTTTTCTGTGCATTAAAGGAAACTAGATTCTTTTGTCCCCATCCATTAATTCTAGAAAGGTCCTGGTTCAGAGAAATTGCAGTGTTTATTTTTGAATTTATAAGATCGGGTTGGGTGAAAGAATTGGTAAATGTGAAGGAACTGTGGAGTGTTGAGTCATCTGCGTAGGAATGTATTGGATTATGAGTGGTAAATATGAGATCATTGATATGAATGAGGAACAGAATTTGGGCCCAAACTGATCCCTGGGAAACACCAGCATTTATTGAGTGAAATTGAGAATAAAGGCCATCTACCATTACACGTATTTTTCTGTTATGAAGATAAGAAGAAATTAGTGGAACTAATGATGCAAGGCCGTAGTGTGACATCTTCGACAATAAGGATTGATGCCAGACTCTATCAAATGCCTTCGATATATCCAGTGCTATTGTATGTGTATATATATATATATAATAATAATAATCTTCTGGTTACTTATATAGCGCTCGTTCTCCTCCTTCGAGGATTCACAAGCGCTTGGCTTCAGTCTAGCAGAGACCATTACCCATCGCCCTTGCTCATGGGGAGATGGTAACCGCCGGCTATATCCCAGAAAAACTTTTCAATCTGAGCGGGGATTGAACGCTAGACCTTCAAGATGGGATTCAGGCACGCTATCAACTGAGCCAGCCGGACGGCTGGCTCCTATTCCCTTTTCCTTCATGTTTATCCCCATTAGTTTTCAAATTTTAAGATATTTGCCCTATTAGTTTGTCGATTTCAAGACTTTTCGCCTCATTACTTTGTCAATATTTAGACCTTTCGTGCTATTTAGGTGTCGATGTTATCCCTGGCAAACGATATTGAACCTATAATTTTGGAAGAATAATGTACAAATTAATCTACAAAGAGGATCCAATGGATGTGCTTTTAGTTTGATGGAAATCTAGGGAGGAAACTAAAAAAATAATAAATAAATGAAAACAAAATCGACCAAAAACTGCACTATACAATAACTCTCTTTCCACATCCGGTAACTCCCCGGAATTAACCCTAATCCTTGTAACTCTCTCTCTCTCTCTCTCTCTCTCTCACTTCCCACTAGAGACCCTATAGTAACCGAGATCGGCCAACCTCCGCCATCTTGGTGACGGTCAACACATCATAAACAAGATGCTTTAAAGGGGATAGTGCTTGTTTTTTGGTCTATGTCATTTGTTATTAATATATTTTTGAGTTTCCTTGCTAGACCTCTATCGAGCTTTAAAAAACACCCACTACCCTTTTCAAGATAAACTTCTACATTTTTCGGTAGAAGGGGGATTTTAACCCGAGAAGTGCGATAGAACTCACGGAGGTATGTGCATAGCGAATGCGATATGCCTCACGGAAGCAAGACCATGAAAAACCTTAAAACCTTAAACCTTAAAAAAATGCCCCGGGGGATCTCAAAAGAAAGGAATATGTCATTAGGTGAGACAATTCCTCTCTAGTACTTCCTACCACTCAATCACATGTTTCTCAACCCCCCCCCCCCCCTTCCCCACCTTTTTCCCCCCTCCTCAATTATCACCTATTTTTTCTCTTATTTTCATCATTTATTGGTTATTTTTCACACAAATTTATCGCCCGTGGTTACATAGTACAAGCGAGTTACATAAGAGACCTTATATAACTCTGAGACTTCATTCGCTCGCTTCAGTATAGCGAGAGAGATCGAGGAGGGAGGATGTAATAATACTATGTCTCCCCGCCTCCCGCCTGAGGATACGACCGGGCGGCGAATATTTACGGTTTTGACCACCCATACACTTTCCCCACTTATTTTATCACTCTTCAAGGTTCATATGTTTATCATATTATAAAATAAGTGCTCATGGATAATAAATTATACTTTATATGGTAGAACTTCGGTTATAGGGGTGTTCGTAGGGAACCGTATTTTCAAGAGGAAAAGTATCACAAGATAGATATAACAAATTCTGTCAGAATATTGGGTAATTAATTTGCATAAAACTACGTTCGTCACAGGCCATAGGTGCGCTTGCCGGGTTAAGACCTTTCGTGCCATTTAGGTGTCAATATTTTCATGGTGAGCGATAGCAAGCCTGTAATCATGGAGGAACCGGCCTTTGGCTGAGACATTTTGCTAGCGAAAAATGTACAATATTATCTCAAAAAGGTATCTTAATTAAGGATAATTTGTTACACTACTTGGAGGGCTAGGGAGGAAACAAGCAATAATAAATAAATAGATAAACAAACAAATACATGAACCCTAGCCCCCTTAGTGAAGTGAAACAGAGAGGATCCGAAGTTACCACCTCATCGGAAGTGAAGGGGTTAAGCTCCGGAAAGACATCTCGTACCCAGAGGATTAATGCCTCCAAACACCGGGAAGTTAAAGTTGTATAGGAGAGAGAGAGAGAGAGAGATTGGTATCTATGTGGGAGAGAGAGATCTGTGATAATATGTTGCGAGAGAGAGAGAGAGAGAGACAGACAGACAGAGATGTGATTCAAAATATGAGAGGAGCCGCGGGAGAGGAGCCGCGGCGGCCGAGTAGAGAGCACGCTCACGAGTGAATCTGCTTCACCTGGGTTCGGTCCCAGCCAAGGCGGACATTGTGGTAGTACGTCCTAGCATGTTTCACATGCTTGCATCCAGTCGGGGGACACCTCTACGACGTATACAGATTAATAACACACATAACAAAGCCACTCCAACAGCTTCCTCTTTCTCCAACACCCCTTTTCCCCTCTCAACATTCTTCGAAAAGTAGAAGCAAGGGGCCGTGTAAAGGCTTATCCCTCAATACCTTCACCGGAGGGATCTGTATTAATAAGAGAGAGAGAGAGAGAGAGAGAGAGAGAGAGAGAGAGCGAGAGAGAGAGAGCGAGAGAGCGAGAGAAAGAGAGATCTGATCCAAAATATGAGATGGGGATCTGTAATACTGATAGAGAGAGAGAGAGAGAGATGTCGCCTGGGGTTTTGATCAGAGCCGTGTCAGATGTGGATCACTAATAATTTTCATCCATCCCCACCCATCATATTCACCATCATATTCACCACCATATTCACCACCATATTCACCACCATATTCACCACCATATTCACCACCATATTCACCACCATATTCACCACCATACTCACCACCATATTCACCACCATACTCACCACCATATTCACCACCATATTCACCACCATATTCACCATCAAGTTCACCATCTTATTCACCATCATATTCACCATCATATTCACCACCATATTCACCACCATATTCACCATCATGTTCACCATCTTATTCACCATCTTATTCACCATCATATTCACCACCATATTCACCATCATGTTCACCACCATATTCACCATCATGTTCACCACCATATTCACCATCATATTCACCACCATATTCACCACCATATTCACCACCATATTCACCACCATATTCACCATCATATTCACCACCATATTCACCATCATATACTGTATATTCACCATTATTGGGTATATATAATCATCGGGTATATTGATATTGATTTACCTTTGTATCCATATATTAGATGGGCTTATTGCCATCCATATAATTCATAAGGATAATAATTACCCTTTTAATTCCATTTCGACTTATATTTTGTGACCGTGTATATTGATAGCGATTTAGCTTTCTATCCTCATTAGATGGACTTAGTACTAACAATATACTGTATTGAGTCAATTTTTATGAACACTTTATGGGAATGATTTTAAGTTGTTTCAAAATAATTAAAGCTTATAAAAGACTCCCCTTTGAATATATATATATTTCATTTTTGGATAGAAATATGTCCAGGCCGAAGGTAGGTTCCTCCTATATTGCAGACTTGCTGTTCCTTAATGCTATTGCTTGCCAGAATGAAATCTACAACCTAAATGGCACGAAATGTCTTAAAATTGACACAATTATATGATGAAGTCTAAATATCGCCAAGCTAATCGGGCAAACGTTTGCAAATCTCACAATTAATGGGGCTAAGCACGAAGGAGAAGGGGGTCCAGAAAGAAAACCCCGTCAGTGAAAATCTAGCCTTCAGTGCATCATTTCCTAAACACCTCGAGCTTCATGCTCTACTTTATGAAATGCTTATCTCCCTCTTTCTCCGATGCCTTGGGGTTATTGCGATTAATAGATGTATATGTTATTAATATTGTTGATCGCTTTTGCCATTTTCGAGCAATGTATTTATAGTTTGTCTCCCCTCCCCCCTCCCTCCCCCTAGACTGAACGAAAAGCCTCCCCAGACCCCATATAACACCAACAATCGCCCCTCAGACCCCTTTCAACATAAAGCCTCCCCAGACCCCATATAACACCAACAATCGCCCCTCAGACCCCTTTCAACATAAAGCCTCCCCAGACCCCATATAACACCAACAATCGCCCCTCAGACCCCTTTCAACATAAAGCCTCCCCAGACCCCATATAACACCAACAATCGCCCCTCAGACCCCTTTCAACATAAAGCCTCCCCAGACCCCATATAACACCAACAATCGCCCCTCAGACCCCTTTCAACATAAAGCCTCCCCAGACCCCATATAACACCAACAATCGCCCTCAGACCCCTTTCAACATAAAAATTTACTTTTTTCTGTTTTTGTTATTTTTTGTTGTTGTGTATTATATTTTTGTAGTAGAAATATGTTCCGGTATGTTTCTCCTAAATCGCTTTCGCTCGCCCCCAAAAATCGACGCCTGAATGGGGTGAAATGTCTTATAATCGCCAAATAAGATAAGGTTAAGCTTCATAAATAACCAAATTAATGGAGTGTAACAGCGAGGGGGTAAAAAGACCAGCCTCGCACCAGCTAGGGTTAAGGGGGGTCACCAGCCTGTTTTCTTTCCTTGTGTGTTTCCCTCTTTCTCTGGGTTGTATCCATTCGGTCCCATTCAGCCAACTGTTTTAAGACGTTTATCCCCATCCAGGTGTCGATTTTTTTCCTGGCGAGCGATAGCGTTAGCTCGAGCGATAACGATGTGAGGCTCCTTCAGGGAGGAAAGGTATATTTATTGGTTGATATATATATATATATATATATATATATATATATATTTATTTACTATGTTATTAAGTTTCCTCCCTAGACCTCCATCAACCTTTAAAAAACATTCCCAAGATCCCTCTTCTAGATAAATGTGTACATTTTTCGGTAGAAAAATTTCCGGTTACTCGTAACTTGAAGGCGTGACATCTCTCGCCAGGAAAAAGTCGACTCTTAAATGGTACGAAAGGTCTTAATATTGACAAATAAATGGGACGAAAAGTCTTAAAAATCCTCAAACTAATGGACTAAACGTTTTAAAATTTCATTACTAATGGGGCTGAACATGAGGGAGAAGCTGGGCCAGAAAATATAGACAACCATCCCCCTTTAATGCTATTTTCTGTTTTATATTTTTAATTAACTCTTCCGTCCAATTTAAACTTGGACCCAAAATCCCGCGCATCCTTAATACATATTTTATATATATTTGGACAACTCGCTCTCCCGGAACTTGAGAGAGCAGGGTTGTTTTTTTATTGTTGGTTGTATGTTTGTATTCATATATACAGTATATATATAAAATATATATATATATATATATATATATATATATATATATATATATATATAATATATATATATACAGATTATATATATATATATATATACAGTATATATATACAAACATACAACCAATAAAAAAAAAAAAACTCTCCCCCTTCGAGTTCCGGGAGAGCGAGTTGTCCAAATATATATAAAATATTTATTAAGGATGCGCTTGATTTGTTCATGATCGAGTACTTAAAGCTAATGAAATGAATGAACTCCCACTGCCGCTATAGTCCCTAGACCCTGATATAGTGGGAAATATAAAAAAAACAAAAGAGGGGGTATTGAGAGAGAGTAAGCTAGGTCGAGTGCAAGGCTATAGTCTATTCGCTGTAAGTAGGCGAGAAATCATGTCCTCTATCCTCTGTAACTCAAAAAGGGCTGGAGCAAATTGGCTATAAATCTCCACATCTGTTCCTTGACTGACTCGTCCTAAATGGCAGAAATATTAGCACGATTACTCTAGTCGTTTTTGAGTTACTGAGGTTAGAGGTCATGTTTACTCGCCTACTTACAGCGAATATACTAGTGTGGGGCGCAGGTGACCAGGTGCACAGTAAATAGTATTTTGGACAGCTGTCCGGCAGACTTGAATTTACGGACGTTGCCTCCAGCCCATCCTATGAGGCTAAGCTGTGTAATACCACTGGTGGTATTCCCATTAATTCAAGGAAGTGTGACAATACTGGTGGTGTCACGCTGCCTCTTCGTGTATATATATATATATATATAGTATATATATGTAGGGAGTGAGTTATATAATAGTCAGTGGGAAAGAGTGATATAAGAAGAGAGAAAGAGATATATAGAGAGAGTGTGAGAAAGCGAGGTCGAGGGCCAGGGCGAGGTAGAGAGTGAGTGAGGTAGTGAATGAGGGAGTGAGTGAGTTCCATACATAACATGCACGCCAGAGTTGTTAAGGCCGGCCACAAACTGCCTTTACGATGTCTGCCTGATTTTTCCCACACCGGCCCCCCTCTTTGTTGCCTTTGTTTCCGGGGCCGATCTATGTGCGGCCTTTCTCTCGGGGGCCGGAATAATGATATGGTCATTTCTAAGTCCGGGTCAGTGGAAGTATAAGGAAATCTAGTGTTGTGTTCTGTTATTTTATGAATTTTGTTTTTGTTTGGTGCAATATGTTGTGTTGTATAATATATACACTATATGTGTATACTATATATATATATATATATATATATATATATATATATATATATATAGTTATACACATATAGTGTGTGTATATATATATATACTGTATATATATATATATACACTGTATATATATATATATTATATATATATAATATATAATATATTATATATATATATATATATATATCATATGGAGCTTGGTAAAGTCTGGTACCTCTGACAATTCCTCTCAGTACTGCCACTTATCACTCAGGAGAACTTTACTCAGGGAATACCAAGGGTATGGGTATCTTGTCCGCACCTCTCCATTGAATGACCAGGGAACTTATCCATACGTTCCCCGCAGTTTGAAGTTTATTAACAACTATAATTTTGTATTAATAAGTTACTGATTATATGTTTGCACTTACATTTTCACAAAAATACCATTACACAAAAGTACAAGAAAAACCAATATCCCCTTTTGAGCGAAAATCACTGGATCACGCGACACACCACCTCCCACTGTCAATCGTACATTCAGAAACTAATAAATACTTTAAAATACTTAAAAATACTTAAAACAATACTTAAAATACTTAAAAATACTTATAAAAAATACTTAAAAATACTTAAAAATACTTATCTATGAACAAAGCAATCAAATATTCTGAATTAAACAATATTAATGATTGATTACAAGATAGCAGTGACTAATTTACATTTAGATATCCACACACAGATGTACACACTTGGTTAAGATTAAGTGTAAATATTTTTGGATCAAGTAAGATTAACCGACGGCCGAACATCTTTCAATCCGAAAACTAATGGGGCTAAACCTGAAAGAGAAGGGGGGGGGGGGAATCAACCTCACCCTTTAAAATTCTTGTTTCCCGGGAAGCGTAATTACACTCTTAACTGATGAAAAAACTGTATATACATTGTTTCAATTAGCCTACAGAAATAAGTGAAAGGTTGGTTAGACGAATGGATTAAAGTTTTTTTTTCTGTTTTTTTTTTTTTTGACGAGGAGCACTGCGTGTGACATTTGTATTTATAACTGTCTCTCTCTCTCTCTCTCTCTCTCTCTCTCTCTCTCTCTCTCTCTCTCTCTTACACACACGCGCACATCCAGATCGGGTTGGGCCTGTGGATTAAGGGCCCGCACGCTAATTTTCTCTTTCTCTCCCTTTCTCTTTGGCTTGTATCCATTCGGCCCCATTCAGCCTACTGTTTTAAGATGTTTACCCCATCCAGGTGTCAATATTTTCCTGGCGAGTGGTAGCGAGCCCGCATATATATATTTTTGTTTTGACAGTAAGCTAAATTTGTAAATTTTTCGATAGAAAAAGGTCTCCGGCGAAGCCGGATTTTTCCATACAATGCTGGCTCGCTATCGCTCGTCAGGAAGAAATCGACACCTGGATGGGGATAAACATCTTAAAACAGTTGGCTGAATGGGGCCGAATGGATACAAGCCAGAAAAAGAGAGAAAAGGAGAGAAAGAGAAAAAAAAGCAGGTGACCCCCCCCCTCCCCCCCGCACGCTAATTACCCAGGTAAAATTGAACTTGCGACTCCATCAGAATTCCAAGCACTTTTACGGCCAACCCGATGGAGAAGGATCTAGCGTGGTCCCTCCTTATTTAACAGTTCCACTATCAGCTTCTATTAGCCTACACGTCGTTTCACCACTACATCTACGTGTGCACTATGGTCGGAACTGAGGCACCTCACATTTAACCCGTCCAGTACCAGGGACGTCCTTTATATCATATTCTTGCAACTACTAAACGATTTTATGCAGCTTAGGAAAGACCTCTGGCAATAATAAGGCTTCTAACCACCTTAGTTAACACTTTTTACTACCACAGACCTTTCTTAAACTGCACAAAATTATCTAGATATAGCTAGAATAATATAAAAAAGACGTCGCCGGTACGGTAGGGGTTAAGGTAGGATAAGCATTGTCGTAAATGTAGGTTACGAAAATCTGAAGATTATCCGCCTCAAGTGACCAATAAAACCAACATTCACTATTTATTGTTATTACTGGGATAAACGTCTTAAAACAGTCGGCTGAAAGGGGCCGAATGGATACAAGCCAGGGAAAGAGAGACAAGGAGAGAAAGATCAATAAAGCCGGTGACCCCCCTTAATTATATGCTGCCTAACACTAGATGATTTATTCGACTTCAGGAAGACCTTCTCTAGGAATCAGAAAGGCAAGAATCATTGCCTTATGAAATGGCATGATAGGTACTGTATGACTAAACAAAAATATAAATCTCTCTCTCTCTCTATATATATATATATATATATAGATATATATAATCAGTATTATGTTCGTTGTGCTAAAAATAAAAGAACTTAGAGATGAAGAAGAAAAACTAAAACTAAAAATACTAATACATCCAGCGCTCCCTGCCATGAAAATATACAATAAAAACATTAAAGCGTTTGAACCTTTTTATCGAACCTTTGGAAGTCAACCCGAGGATTTGGTTTTGAATAACATTTAGAAGGGGTTCAAATTAACTACCATTTATTCAATGTCATCCTTATTTTGCCAAACTAGAAGCGATTTTGTGTAGTTAAGAAATTACATTGAATTGACCTTATTAAAGTTGGTAAATAAATTAGGTAAATATGATGAGTACAGTTTTCAACATATATAAGGTGACACCAGTTCGAAACTCAAATGTATGTATCGCTCTCCCTCTCTCTCTGAGTTGTATCCATTCGGCCCCATTCAGCCTACTGTTTTAAGACGGTAATCCCCATATTATGTATCGTAAATATGATAAAAAAGACGAAAGCAGTGTTCAAATCGTAACGAAAGTCAAGCCGCTGTCACACGAGCGATTTTTCCGTCAATTTTCCATGAGCAAGTTTTTTCTCGATATACTTCGGGACTTTTTTGCACTGGTATCGGTAACTAGACTGAAAGTAGAGTATTTTAGGCAGTTGAATTCTGATAAAGTGTAATTTTTGAAGTTTCCAGACCATAATTGCCCGTAAAAATTGCTCGAAAGGCGGCTCGTGTGACTCCGACTTTAATCACTGCACATGAACTATGCATATTATAGTCTATCCATTATAATTAGGCCAGAAATCTAGACCACTTACCTTTATGACTAAATATGACTGGGAAAATCGAGCTAAGAGTTCGACCATTTGGGAAGAGTCAGCCAGGGAATAGGTGTGGAGATACACAACCCATTTCCTCCAGCCCTTTTTGAGTTACAGAGGTTAACCTTTAACCCTTACAGAACCGGCGACGTCTTTTTGTTATATTTTAGCTGCATTTAAACGATTGTATGAAGCTTAGGAGTGATGAATGGTAGATAAATGGATTAGTTGAGATAATCTGTAATGTTTTAAGCAGTTGGCCAAATAAGTCGTGTCGCCGCTGCCATTGTTTTGCTTGCTGTAAGGTGTAGTAATGTCAGTCAGATGTTGAATAGGGTGTGTAATGATAGGAACATGTTTGTATATCCCACTCGAAGCGATGAAGTAATGCTTAGATAGTGCTGATACCAATATACTATTGTTCGAAATATACTTGGTGCCGCGACATCACTAATTTGGCCGAGTGTACAGCCACTTATATATAATCGTGGATCCCTATTTTTTCCTTTATGTAATAATAACTATCTGGATTGAAATTATGGATTAAATTTGCCTTTCAATAAACAGCGTACATAGTTTTGTAGTTGATGTATTGAAAAATATATTCATATATTCCTTTGTAGAGATATACTGTACTTCTATAACTAGTATTTGGTGAACTCTTCTCAAATATTTTTTCCCGGTGGCACCGTATGAAAATAACGTTAATGGAGACTGAGCAACCCACCCCTAACACTCACAGACACACACATTCATACACACACACACACCCACCCAACCCCACCACTCACATACATCCACCCACCCACACAGATAAACACACACTGACACTCACCCACACACACTTGCTTATGGTAGTCCATCGATGACGTTCCCTTCCTGCAAAGCAGGAAGAGAAAACCTGCGCATAGAAGAGTTTAGAGTGCCGAGGGAGGTGCGCAGTTCCAACTTCACTATCTTGGTACTGAACAGGGGTTGCTGATGGCAAGGGGGTGACCCAAGACGACCAGCTCCTGCTCAATACTGCAGGGGACTGCCGGGATTCCAGTTTGTCGGAAACCGCCAGGACGTGACCCCAACGTCTGCTTTTCTCTCAGGGTGTGCTCCCCTAGCCTTTGTCTTACTAGACTAAACCACAAGGCAGTGGGTGTGCGGTTGTTGGTAGATGACAAGGATGCACATCATACCTCTGGGGGCCACCGCATGTCCCGAGATCCCCTAATGATTTAGCCTGGGGTCGCAAGACACCCAGTTACCGTGTGTGGCCCCGGGGAGGCACAATAGGAGTCTTGGTGATGGAGAGGCTATGTACTGGCAGAGGGAGACTTACGCACTCGGCTCCCCTTTACACCACAAGGGTTAGCCAGCGGCAGCAGCTGAAAGCTAAAATTGCATGCAAGCAAACAGCACTACACCAACATGCTACTGCACTAGTCACATCACATCACCCTGTGTGATAAAACCTTCCCTACCTCCCCGTCCTCATTCAGACTCCCCTCCTGCCCTCGCCACTGCCCGCTAACCTTTCCTACCTCCCCGTCCTCATTCAGACTCCCCTCCCGCCCTCGCCACAGCCCGCTAACCTTCCCTACCTCCCCGTCCTCATTCAGACTCCCCTCCCGCCCTCGCCACTGCCCGCTAACCTTTCCTACCTCCCCGTCCTCATTCAGACCCCTCCCGCCCTCGCCACTGCCCGCTAACCTTTCCTACCTCCCCGTCCTCATTCAGACTCCCCTCCCGCCCTCGCCACTGCCCCCTAACCTTACCTACCTCCCTGTCCTCATTCAGACTCCCCTCCCGCCCTCGCCACTGCCCGCTAACCTTACCTACCTCCCTGTCCTCATTCAGACTCCCCTCCCGCCCTCGCCACTGCCCGCTAACCTTACCTACCTCCCTGTCCTCATTCAGACTCCCCTCGCCACTGCCCGCTAACCTTTCCTACCTCCCTGGCCTCATTCAGACTCCCCTCCCGCCCTCGCCACTGCCCCCTAACCTTACCTACCTCCCTGTCCTCATTCAGACTTCCCTCCCGCCCACGCCACTGTCCGCTAACCTTTCCTACCTCCCCGTCCTCATTCAGACTCCCCTCTCGCCCTCGCCACTGCCCGCTAACCTTTCCTACCTCCCCGTCCTCATTCAGACTCCCCTCCCGCCCTCGCCACTGTCCGCTAACCTTTCCTACCTCCCCGTCCTCATTCAGACTCCCCTCCCGCCCTCGCCACTGCCTGCTAACTTTCCCTACCTCCCGCTTTCGCTATTCCCCGCCCACCTTCCGCCCTCGCCCCTGCCAGCTAATATAATAAATATTATTACACACACACACACACACACACGCTAACAAGTACTAATAGGCTACAACAACAGGAAGAACACAACAACGTACTCTCTTCCACACGTGTTTACTAAAAGTGTCCTTTTCTTTGTGAATGAAGAAGACAAAAGGCAAACCTGCGTGTAACAAATGTCTCATCCCCCCCCCCCCCCAGGTTGAAAGGGCGATGGAAAACCAAAATCAAGGTACATTAGAGGTAATTTAGGTGTTTTAGAAAGAAGTGTGGTGTGCTTTTTGAGTGTAGTGCAAGAATAGGAGGAGGAGGTGTTTGTGAGAGTTAGCTGGATTACTCTGTGATAGAAACAGTGGGGCACAAATAGAAACAGTGGGGGAAGCCAGACAAATGAAACAGGAGTGCCGGCAACTCCTTAATATCGTATGCCTATGTGGCCTCCCCTGGGTACTGCCCTGCTCGATTGGTACCTACTATATCCCTGTATATATACCAAATAATGTTGTTTAGCCATTAGTTAGTTTATTGACTGGAAAACAACAGGTCCATTAACCCCTACTGTTCCGGCGACGTTCTTAAAGTTTATTCTAGGTATATTTATACGATTTTGTGCAGTCTAAAAAGGATCTGCGGTAGTAGAAATGGTTATGTGGGATAGTTCGAAGCCTGTTAATTGCTGGAGACCCTTCCTAAACTGATTAAAATCGTATAATAGTGGCTGAAATAAAATAAAATAAACGTTGCCGGTAAAGAAGGGGTTAATATACCCTTATCAATTTGATATATTGGCAGTAATATACCCGTTTGATATATGACTAGAAAGGTATATCACTATCAGTATATCTAGTGATCCTATATAGCATATTATTTTACTTTTTAGTTTATAGATTTTTTTTTTTACAGGGAAACCTTATCATATATGTATAATAGCAGAAATATACCCGCTAAATATAGGAATATAAAGGTATATCACTCAATATATTCAATGATCTTATATACCTGTATTTTACCTTTCACTATTTCACTAATTTTTCAGCTGTCATTACGTTTGGCTCGCTCTGTGCTATATTAATGTCTGTCAGATGTTGAATAGGGTGGGTAAGTGTAGGAACATGTTTGTGTATTTCACTCAAAAAGAAGAAATCATGTGTAAATATTGCTGATACCAATTATTGATCAAAACATACTTGGTGCCGATACATGACTTATTAGCCCGACTGTACAACAAGTTTCTTCTGTTTAGTCATTAGACAGTTGATTGACTGGCAAACAACAGGTCCATTAGAGCTTGTCAACAGACGCGCAAAACAAATTACAATGTCTTGAGGGGGGTCACCTGCTTTTTTTCTCTCCTTTTCTCTCTTTCTTTGGGTTGTATCCATTCGGCCCCATGCAGAATACTGTTTTAAGACGTTTATCCCCATTCAGGTGTCGATTTCTTCCTGGCGAGCGGTAGCGATCCAGCATTGTATGGAGAAATCCGGCTTCGCCGGAGAAATGTTTCTGTCGAAAAATGTACAAATTTAGCCTGCTGTCAAAAACATTTATACAAATATGCAGGCTTGCTACCGCTTGCCAGGAAAAAAATCGACACCTAAATTAGGATATACGTCTTAAAACAGTAGGCTGAATGTGGCCAAATGGATACAACCCAGAGAGAGAGAATAATAACGAGGTGGGCCCCCTTAAAAGATTCACTGTTATTGACGGTCTCACACTGTAAATACTCAGCACTATAAAAAAGGCATGCAAGATCTTTGGATATATATTGAGACGGATTTATCTTTCACTCCTTGTATTGTATGTATGTATGTGTGTATGTATGTATGTATGTATACTCTCAGGCACATACCCCAGTGCTGGGGGTGGCCGACACGAGACAGAGCCCGAACAGAAACAACATTTAAAGTTCCTATCCTCAGAGTCAGGGACCACTTTCACTTATACAAGGGGGTGAGGATTCCTAGCCTCCCGCCCCTCTTTGTATTAGATGGGTTTGTTACTGTTTTAACCCCTTCACCACCATTACGTAACGTTCATCACATTCTGGTTACCAATAGACGATTTCCTCTAGTTTGTAATCTACCTCTATGACTCAAAAGGGTAAATACAATATCAAAACACCTTCTTAGTGACATGGGTCCTTCTTAAACTGCATAAGATCAGCTACTGTTAGCCAGAATCAAAGGTAAAAAGGCATCATGGTGCTGAAGGGGTTAATACGGTATATCTATGTAAATCTCTCTCTTTCTCTCTCTATCTCTTTCTCTCTCTCTTTCTCTTTCTCTCGCTCTCTCGCTCACGCTCACACACACACTCTCTCTCTCTCTCTCACACACTCACTCTCTGTCTCTCTCTCTCTCACACTCACTCTCTCTCACTCTCACTCTCTCTGGCCCACCCACTTCTCTTTAAGACACTCTACAAGTCGTGCAAGTCGAGTACTTTGCATCCCTTGGTGGTGATCTTATTCCAGGAGGGAGAGAGAGAGAGAGAGAGTTAGCGTGTCTGAGAGTGTGTATGTGTGTATATATATGTGTTAGGTGTGTGAGAGAGAGTATAAATGTGTGTGTGTGTGTGTGTGTGAGTGTGAGTGAGAAAAAGAGAGAGAGCGATAGTAATTAAGTAACACCCCGTTCATAACATTAATCATCAACTACAAACCCCAATGTACTTGAATAAACTAATGAAGACATAATGAGTTAGTGAGGAAGAGTGAGAAAGAGAGAGAGAGAGTGTGTGTGTGTGACTTACTGAAGCATCCCTATTATCCATGCCTGCACTAGACTATCTGATTAAGGGGGGATGGGCCGCTTTTTTGGGGTCCCCCTTCTTCCTCATGTTTAGTCCCATTAGTTTTGCAATTTTAAGACGTTCAGCCCATTAGTTAGACGATTTTGTTTACTTAACTTAAAAGGGGTCTAGGGGGCGTTTTTCTAAGCTTGATGTACAGTAGGTCTAGCGAGGAAACTAAGAAATACAGAGTTAAATTAATTAATAGACCAACACAACAGCCCATTTCCCCTTAATAGAAACCATCATACACAGTCGCAATCCATTTATACTCATTCTACTTCCTAACGTAACATCCCGAAGTGGAGCCGAACTTATTTGGACGAATGTACAATCTCGCTAATAAGTGATGTCTCGGCACCAAGTGTGTTGTGATCAATAATTGGTATCAGCAATATCTAGGCTTCATTTATTCATATCGAGTGCAATATACAAACATGTTTTCCTACACTTAACCACCCTTTTCAACATCTGACAGACATTAATACAGCACAGAGTAAGCCAAACATAATGACAGCTGGGAAATGACTTATTAGCGCGACTGTACATGCCCATCAACCAAACGTATTTCCAAAGCTGTGAGAGGAAACGTGTAAAGGAAATGTGTTGCTTGTTTTTGCTATTGAACTAATTTTTCAAACATGTTGACGCGAACTTTCTCTGAACTTATCGGTAACTTGTCAAACTGAATTATTCCAAAAAAGTTCCCAATGCCAAAAGGCTAGTATAGGAGAAGATGATGATGATGATGAATATGATGATGATGATGATGAATATGATGATAGTGATGATGATGGTGATGATGAAGAAGTAGATGATGATGATGATGATGATGTTGATAATGAGGATGATGATGATGATGATTAAGATGATGATGAAGAAGAAAAAGAAGAAGAGGATGATGATGATGTTGATGATGATGATGATAATGAAGATAATGATGATGATGATTAAGAAGAAGAAGAAGAGGATGATGATGATGATGATGAACTAAAAACAAAATATACATATAAGATAAATCCTCTCCAGACCCCTTTTAACCTTGAAAAACATATAAATATACAAATAACTTATCATAAGATATATATACTGCCCCCAGACCTCCGAGATTAATATGTACATTTCGTGATAGTATACATATTTCCTTGCTAAGGTCCGGTTTCTCCTAAACTATAATCGACGCTAGAATGGGGTGAATCGTCTTTTATAATCGGCAACCCGTGCAATCCCGCCTCCCAGATTCCCAACAAAAGAAGTGGGTTTTTCCTGGAGATATCTCAAATATTAAACGGGCTCCTGAAAGCGCCGTCCCGATATTTTTGCCGTGGAAAGAAAAGAACTCTAAAAGGCGGAGCGGACTATAATCAAACAGGAAAGATATGGAGTTAAAAAAAAAAAAAAAAAAAAAAAAAGGGGGTAGAGGTGGGTGAATCTCAGCGTGGTGTAGGACGTTTAGAGAGAGAGAGAGAGAGAGGGGGGGGGGGGCATCGGGATAAGCAAGATAAGATACGCCTCGAACCTGCAGTACCTACATTATGAGAGAGAGAGAGAGATAGGGGGCGGGGGGTGGAGACGGCGGAATAAGATGAAAAATAATTCGAACCTGCATTTCCAACATTATTTATGAGAGAGAGCGTGAGAGTGAGACAATATACATATATATATATATATATATATATATATATATATATATATATATATATATATATATATATATATATATATACTGTATACTGTATACAGTATATAGTATATATATATATCAAGTGTATCTCACAAACACCCCGGCTGGGGGTATTTAAACATTTATTAGTTCACGTGTATTTATGAGATATACTTGATATTAATGACTCATGTTTGGCTGGGAAAGAATATAAATGAAATCTCTATAACCCGAGTTGTGTGGATAATCTTGTAAAAGTCCCTGTATGGTATCCTGGAATATGGATCGTAATACTTGTGTATGACATGAAATACATTCTCCAAGTAGGATTTCCATTCTCCTTAATATATATAGGAAAAGGTTAAGATTACATATCACGCCGTGGTATAGTGGGTTAAAAGCTTGGACACTCGTCCTGAATGTCGGAGGTTGGATCCCGGCTGGGGGTATTTAAATATATATATACATTATATATATATAGGGTGTTTTTTAACAACAATATCAAACAATTGTAGTATGGCTTCTTCAAAATATAAGTTGAATTATAAATCAGCCACCTAGCATAATCTACTTTCGATTTAGTTTCCGATTCCAAAATAAAATAGCCTGAAAATATTACGAGAAAATAAACTTGCTCATTGAAAATTGTCGGAAAAAGCGCCCATGTGACACTGGCTTAAGTGGATGTTGTTTTGAATCATGTAAGTGGTTTTCAAAGTGCGCTATTAAAAAGACATCTGGGGTGTGTGTGTGTGTGTGTGTGTGTGTGTCATGGAGACCTTATGTTTGTGCCTGAGTGTGAGTATGTGTGTGTGTGTGTGTGTGCGTGCGTGTGTGTCAGGATTTGTTTATACAGTATTTATTAAGGTAAATGCAAGAACCAACATATTTACTGTAGAGTTGTTAGAAGTATTCCAAACATTAGAATACCATAAAACCATAATATATCATGAGTTTGGTAATATATAGTAGGCTGCACCAACCCTTACCTCTACCTCGTCTTTTGTTTCCTATGTGTATGAAGGAGACAAAAGTCAGGTTGCCTGTAACGAGTGTCTCCTCCAAAGCTAAAAGAGTGAAGGAGAGCCAAATTATTAACACCAGGGAGGCAGCGACCGTGTTAGGGAAAGTGCCTTGCGTCTTCTCTCATATTCATTGTGGGTGGGTGGGTGGTTGTGTGGGTGGATGGGGATGTGTGGGTGGCTGGGCGTGTGTGGATTGGGATGTGTGGGTGGCTAGGCGTGTGTGTAGATGGGGATATGTGGGTGGCTGGGCGTGTGTGTGAATGGGCATGTGTGTGTGAATGGACGTGTGGATGAATGGGCGTGTGTGAGTGGATGTGAGTGTGTGTGGGTGGGTATGTGTGGGCGTATGTGTGGATGAGCATGTGTGGGTGGGTGCGTGTTTGGAAGGGTAGGTTTGTAAAGTGTTTGTGTGCACCAATTATACTTGTTTGAGTATACTGTGTATGTGAGTGTATGACTGTGATGCCAATGTATGTATGTAGCCTATGCATATATGTATGTATTTTTATTTTTATTTTATTTTTATTTTATTTTTTCTTATCTATATTCCAATTACTCCCTCTCGGGTACATGCTGAGAGCCTGTACATTCTACCGCTCAACACGGTGAAGCCTGTGAAGTCTTGTTCCAGTCTAGGAAGTGAGACATGTGAAGCACCCATTTACAGCTCAAAGCAGCCCCATCTCTGAAGCTGCTTGGTCTCTGCACTTCACCGTCTCACTCCTCAGACTCGGACCCTCACTCTCAGAGTGCCACCTATTGAGCAATTAACTCACTATACTAGGCATTGCCCCCTGTAGCATATTTTGAATATGGGAATATTCATACAGTGCTATTTAATCAGGGAACAATGAGGGTATTTTATTGGCGTTTCGGTGGGCTTTGTGGTAATGCACTGATACTAGGTACAGCACAAATTCCATCCTAATAATATCTTCCCATTGACATATCGGGATTCGAACCCGGGTCCATGTATGTATGTACGTATGTATGTACGTATATATGCAAAGAAAATTACTTATTTGATTATTATTTCTATTTATTAATTTACTTACATTTTTATCTTGGCATCATTACTTCTAGGCAGAGAGAGAGAGAGAGAGAATGAGCGTGTGTGTGTGTGTGTGTGTGTGTGTGTGTGTGTGTGGTGAGGAAAGAAAGCCTAGTGCTCTCTCTCTCTCATATTCATCGTTTGCTCTTGTAAAACCGGTGTCACACGAGCGGTTTTTCGAGCAATATTTACGGGAAATTATGGTCTGGAAGCTTACAAAATTACACTTTATCAGAATTTAGCCGCCTAAAATATTCTACCTTCAGTTTAGTTGTCGATACCAGTGCGAAAATGTCCCGAAATAATACGAGACAAAAGTTGCTCATGAAAAATTGACTGAAAAAGCGCTCTTGTTTGCTCTTGTAACGAACCTAAAGCTCGGTCAACACTACAGAAGGCAACGCGGATAAAAGATGGATTTGGCGCAGGAATAAAAGCGAAGGGCTATTTGTATTAACTTATCTGAGCAGTGTAATACAAAATTTATATTAAGAGGCAGTGGTTATATTTTTGGGTCTATTTATTAATATATTCATATATGTTTTAGTTTCTTCGCTAGACCTTCATCAAGCTTAAAAAAACACGCCCTAGTCCCCCTTTTAAGAAAAATTTGTACATTTTTCGATAGAAAAAGTTCCCAGCCGAAGGCCTGTTTCTTGTAAAATTACAGGCTGCTATCGCTCGCCAGAAAAAAATCGACACCTAAATGGCACGAAAGGTCTTGATATTAATATACAAAATGAACGAAAAGGTTTTAAAATCGACAAACTAATGGGGCGAACATCTTAATATCTGAAAACTAAGGGAAAACATGAGGAAGAAGGGGGATCCGAAAAACGACCCATCTCCCCTAAAACACAGGCATTCATACCCCGAAAAGTCACGATCTGGCTTACCGCTGTTCATAATCATCGGAGAGAAAAAAAAAAAATAAATAAAATGAAAAAAAAAAAAAAATGTCCACTAATTTCTTATACGTTGAATCATTTCAGATTACTTCCAGATTCATCAAACTAATGGGACATTCTTTACAAACATTTTTTTTTTCTTTTCTTTGTTATATTTTTTTTTAGGAAGGGCATAGGGAAATCAGAGGGTTAATTGAGGCAGTCTTTACCCTTTTAATTCCCACAGATCCTTCCTAAGTGGTATAAAATCGTCTAATGATAGCCAGACAACCGAGAAGATCATTCGCAATCGTATCGTGAAAGGGATATTTATGAAAACTTGGCATTGATGAAACGCAGAGGCAAAATCGTTTCATATTTGTTCAGTAACTATCGAGAAATATGCAGCATTTTCCGTCAATTTTCGATGAACTTTTTTTGTTTTACTATTTTAAGGCTCTTTCGCATTGGAATCGGAAACTAGATCGAAGGTAGAATGTGCCCATGGCAGTATATTTAGTATGGAGTTTTTATTTTGAAGCTTGCCAGACAACAATAATTGCCCGTACAAAATTGACGGAAAAATCGCTTATATGTGTCGTCACCAAAGTATGCTAACCACCACTCCAGGAATGCAAGCACATGAATAAATAACGACAAATCATCTGGGAAAAGGATTGTGGAGAAAGATCAGCGATAAAAAAACGTTTGAAGAAAAAGAGAAGGAGTAACGTTTTCCCGATACGAGAAAGCGTGTTTTATTGTGGCATTTTATGAAGTGTGTTATTACTTTTAGAATTCTGGCAGTTACAGTATTCATAGAGATACATATTGCCCCTTTGATTCCTTGAGAGTGAGGAAAATCGTCTAATGTTAGTGAGATATACTTGATATTAACGATGCTCGTGCTTGGCTGGGCGAGAATTATAATAAAATCTCTATAACCTGAGTTGCATGGGGAATCTTGTAAAAATCCCTGTATGGTATCCTGGAATATGGATCCTGCGATTTGTGCATGAATTTAAATACATTCTTCAAGTAGGATTTCCCTTCTCCTTAATATAAATAGGAAAAGGTTAAGATTCCTCTATCACACCGTGGTGTAGTGGATTAATAAGGTGGGCACTCGTTCTGAATGTCGGAGGTTCGAGTATGGCTGGGAGTATATAAACATTTATGTATATTATATATATATATATATATATATATATATATATATATATATATATATATATACACACACAGTATATATGCACTTATATACACTTATATAAAGAGATAATTTATAGCAACAATATTGCACGGAGAATGAGTATATCAACATGGAAGACTAATACATAACATAAGACTCAAAAATAAAATGTTATACTAAGTATGTTAACTAAGTATACAGCTTTGGAGGCAAGGACATATTTAACATAGACAAACAATTCGCTGAGAACACAATGTTGTAACGAAGTAAGACAAATGCTAAGCTCAAAGAAGAAAAACATGCCTTTGTTAAGTATGTTATAAAACCACCACTGCTACATCACAAGGGAGATTCTTGTTTATTTATTTATTGCTTTTGTTTAACGTTTCTTGCTTCCTCCCTAGGCTTCAACCAAGCTTTAAATATACCCCAAAGACTCTCCTGCGAAATAAATATGTGCATTTGTTGGTAGAACAACAGCTCCGGCCGAATGCCGGTTACTCCTGAGTTGCAGGCTCTCTAACACTGCCAGGAAAATATTGACTCCTACAGTAAATGGCTCAAAAGGTGAATTGTACGTAGACATTTGGGGAATTGTTTCATTTTAATCGAAGCAACGGGACGCGACTGCATGACTCACAAAAATAATGGTTAAACTTAAAGGAAAAAGTCTTTGCTAAGCATGCTAAGAAGAACCAGCATCACCACCACCGTTCCATTGCAAGCGGAAAATGAAAATAGTTATCATGGAAAGAGAATGTCCGGAAAGAGACTCGTAGGATCAGCACACTTGACGTAGGGCTGAGAGGTTGGGAAGGGAGGAAAGAAGGAAGGAAGGAAGGGGAAGAAGAAAGGATGGAATGGAAGGAAAGAAGATAGAAATTAATATAGTTATCATGGAAAGAGAATGTCCAGAAAGAGAATCGTTGAATCTGCACACTTGACATAGGGCTGAGAGGTTGGGAAGGAAGGAAGGAAGGAAGGAAGGAAGGGGACGAAGAAAAGAAGGGGAAGAGAAGGAAGGAAGGAAGGGGAAGAAGAAAGGAAGGGGAAGAGAAGGAAGGAAGGAAGGGGAAGAAGAAAGGAGGGGAAGAGAAGAGGATGGAATGGAAGGAAAGAAGAAAGAAATGAAAATAGTTATCATGGAAAGAGAATGCTAAGAAAACACACAACTGAGATAGGACTGAGAGGGTTTGGAGGGCGGGAGGGAAAGAAAGAATGTAAGGAAGAAGGGAAGGAAGGAGGAAGGATGATAGAAAAGAAGAAGAGAAAAGGATGATTGAAAATAGAAGGAAGCTGAACAAAAAAGGCAAAACATAAATACAAAAAACAAGCAAGAGAAACAATGAAGTTATGAACACGATACAAACAAAATTACGAAAGTACGAGAGGAAGGAAGGGAGGAAGAAAGGATGGAGTGGAGGAGGGGGGAGAGGGAGAAATCGATATGAAGAAGCTACCAAGGAGGAGGGAAAAGGGGGGGGGGAGTGTAGGAGGGGAAGGGGTGCAAGGAAGGAGAGGGTAAGGATGGAGAGAGAGGAGATAGGAGGGAGGGGGAGGGAGGAGGTAGGGGAAGCTATAAGTATGGAAGGAAGGGGTGGGGAGGGGAGAGAAAGAAGGAGGGAGGGAAGGGGACAAGGAAGAAGGGGAGGGGGAGAAGGATGGGGATGAGAGAAGAGGAAGGGGTCGAGCGAATCCCTGAAGTGGTGATGAAGTTGGGGTGGGGAGGAAGGAAGGAGCACGTAGGGAAGGGACCTCCATCAAACTTAAAAAAACATCCATTAGATCCCCGTTCTAGATTCATTTGTACATTTTTCGGTAGAAAAATTTCGGTTCTTCCAAAATTACAGGCTCACTATCGTTCACCAGGAAAAACATCGACACCTAAATAGCACGAAAGGTCTTAATATTGACGAGGAAATGGGGCGGTAGGTCTTAACATCGACAAACTAATGGGGCAAACATCTGAAAATAAGAAAACTAATGGGGTTAAACATGAGGGAGAAGAGGATATAGAAAAACGGGGAATCTCCCCTTCACCACTAACTCAATCAAACTGTAATTGTATGTCCTCTTGTGACTGCGTATATGTTTCTATTGTGCGTTATTCTCCATATTGTGTGTGAACCTATATCTAATTGCGTATAAATTTAAGTGTTGCGCTGTATGTATTGTATAACGTGCATTGTATTTTATCGTGTATATACACATATATATATATATATATATATATATACAGTAGGTCCTCCCCGTTAGTAGGACTCGCCAATAACTAAATTTGCTCTAGCATAATAGGTACATCTTCAGCTTGTAAAATATTGCTCTTTATAATATTGTAAATTTTTATGTAATATTTGTACAAATTGATTAAATAATAAGAAGCAAAAATAATCTAAATAGGAGATACAGACGAGAAGGGAGGATCGAGGGGAGGGGAAGGGGGAGAAACGAGGGATAGAAAGAAACTCTACTCCCTGATATAGGTTGTAGTGGGAGATGTTCTTAGGTAGCTATTATTATTTGGAAGTGTAGTGACATTGTAGTGGGAGATGCTTTTAGGTAGCTATCATTATTTGGAAGTGTAGGGGATATAGGTTGTAGTGGGATATGTTTTTGTGTAGGGAAGAAAAAACTAACGGTGATGTAGGGTCAATAGGCCTTCTGCAGATTTCCATTTTTCTTAAGTTCTTATGTTCTTAAAGTTGTGACAAAGGGGAGGAGAACAAGGAAAAGGGAAGGAGGGAAGGGGAGAAGGAAAAGAAGGAGGGGAGGGAGATAGGAGGAGGGGTGGAGGAGGAGGATAAACGTGTGCAAAAATCTCGATTCCCTGAAGTAGAAAGGAGAGGGTTAAGGAGGGGAAGAGGAAGAGAGAGGGAGGGGGAGGGAGGAAGGAGAAGGAGGGGAGGGCAGGGGAAGGGGAGAAACCAGAGAAAGAAACTCGACTCGACTCCCTGAAGTAGAAAAGAAAGGAGGAGAGAGAGAGAGAGAGAGAGAGAGAGAGAGAGAGAGAGAGAGAGAGAGAGAGAGAGAGAGAGAGAGAGAGAGAGAGAGAAGAAAGAGAGAGTGGGTGGAAGGAGGGAAGGAGAAGTGGGAGAAACCAGAGAAAGAAGCTGTACACCCTGAAGTACAGAAGAAAGAACAGCATTGTTGTCAGCCGTGTGGGCCACGGGGGGGATTCATACAACTACAAATATATACAAGAATTTCATACCTTTTATTATGGTATATGAAAATCTATGGTTCTATTGAAAGTAACTCAATAAAATATAATAGATTTCATACTTCCAATTATGCAAAAATAAAAAATAAAAAATAAAAAAACTATATACATAATACGAACATCTGTATTTCTATTACAAATATATAAATAAAATATAATGGATTTAATTTTTGGTTTCTTTGTGTAAGAAGGAGACAAAAGTCAAAAGCTGCCTGTATCAAGTGACCCTTCCAATTGAAAGAGTTTGAAAGAGTTTAAGTCAAAGGATGAGAGAAAATGGTTTGAGGGAGTGAGTTCCAAACTTTACTTGTTGAGTGGAAGAAAGGCCGAGATAATGGGTTTAAGGGGACATAGGTTATTGTTTGATGTGTATATATATATATATATATATATATATATATATATATATATATATATATATATATATATATATATATTTGTTAGTTTCTTCGCTAGGCCTTCATCAAGCTAAAAGAAACACTTCCAAGACCCCCCCTTAAGGATTGTCAATTTTGTTATAAAAAATTTCCCAGCCGAAGACCGGTTTCTCTTAAAATTACAGACTTGCTATCGCTCGCCATGCAAAAATCGACACCTAAATGACACTAATGGTCTTGATATTGATATAGAAATGGGACGAAAGGTTTTTCAATCGACAAACTAATGGGGCGAACGTCTTAAAATCTGAAAACTAATGGGCCTAAACATGAGGAAGAAGGGGGGCCAGAAAAACGAACCATCTCCCCTTAATCTTTGGCTATATTGTTGGACAGACTAGGAGGGGTGGGAATGTGTTGAAAGGCGGGTACCCACTATACTCTCCGCATGGAAGGAGGAAGAGACCGTTATAAGGAGACTTAGGTGGTGTCCAGTGGCGCTAATAAGTCATGTCTCAGCTGTCATTACGTTTGGCTCGCTCTGTGCTGTATTAATGTCTGTCAGATGTTGAACTGGGTGGGTAAGTGTAGGAACATGTTGGTATATCTCACTCAAAAAGAAGAAATCATGTATACATTTTACTGATACCAATTATTGAACAAAACATAATTGGTGCCGAGACATGACTTATTAGCCCGACTGTACACATGACTTTGTCGGGACTTACGTAGACTAATTGGCGTCTAGGATAATTAGAAGGATTAGAAGGGGATCAGGAACATGTAAGCTGAAGGTAGGATTGGAATAAAAATTGAGAAAATACTACGTGAGATATAACAGTGAAGGAACATATACTGTAGTGTATACAGTATATATATATATACTGTATGTATTTATATATAAATATATATATATATATATATATATATATATATATATATATATATATATATTTATATATATATATATATATATATTTATATAGTATTTTTTTGTGTAAAGGTGTACGAAGGAGACAATTGGCAAAGCTGCCTGTAACAAGTGTCCCCCCCCCCCCAAGTTAAGTGAGTGATAGAGAGCCAAATTGAAGGTATATTAGAATATAAATGTCTGGCCACAGAAAACTTAACGCATTTTAAGTCATAGGAATAGGGAAAGACAGATTGAGGGGGAGAGTTCCAGAGCTTACTTGTTGAGTAGAAGAAGACTGTGAATACGGGCTCACTCTTTTGTTAGAGAGATAGGCAGAATAGTAGTGGGAAAGTGCTGAAAGACGGGTGCCGCTCATTCTTCTATCCTTTTCTCTCTTTCTCCGGCTTGTATCCATTCGGCCCCATTCAGCCTACTGTTTTAAGACGTTTACCCCCATCCAGGTGTCAATATTTTCCTGGCGAGCGGTAGCGAGCCAGCATATATATATTTTTGTTTAGACAGCAAGCTAAATTTGTACATTTTTCGATAGAAAAATGTTTCCGGCGAAGCTGGATATCATCATACAATGCTGGCTCGCTATCGCTCGCCAGGAAGAAATCGACGCTTAGATGGGGATAAAAGTCTTAAAACATTTGGTTGAATGGGGCCGAATGGATACAAGCCAGGGAAAGAGAGAAAAGGAGAGAAAGATTAAAAAGAAACGGTGACCCCCTTAAGCTACAAAGTGAAAACAAAAAACGTTCCAGACACTTTACGATTTTTGTTTCAACGTGGGGGAAATACCATGCAAAAATGTATACCAGCTAGTGGAGTAAAGGAATAACATATACCACGGCTGTTCTAACAACTATTTTGATAATATATGTTTTGTTATTTTTGTGTTATCATTATTTTTGTGATTAATATTATTTTAATATTATAAATATTATTATTATTATTATTTTATTATTATTTTTACTATATTACTATTAACCATCAACCTGGTTCAGGATTTGATCACAATCCGGAAATTATTAACAATATCCCCTAGTGCTTCAAATCAAGTCTGCGCCTAAAGCCGCACCCCCACACACCTCAACCTTTCGAGCCTATCCCCGACCCCTCAGGCGTACCAACAGCCACAATATCAAAGTCAGCCTTTTGCACCTACCTCCACCTCGCAGGCCTACCACACTCAGCCTTCTGCACCTGTCCATGCTCCACCTCAGTCACCTCAATATGATTTTCTCCAGGCCTCGTTCAACCCCCTACCCTATAGACCTCCACCCCCATTCCCCCCAATACGCCCCTAGGATCAATCAGTATGCCCCTCACTTCTCTTCAGTGAATCTCTACGAATTCCCCCCTTGTTCTAATAATTATCCCGTGCGGGCTTGGCGGGCTAGAAACAGGACTCCGTCAAGCCCACCCTCCTCATCCACTCGTTTCACAACTCAGCAACCCATGTACTGGCATCAACCTCGGCCCAGCCAAGACAATCGCAACAATAACTATCACGGCAGTCGCCCCAACCACAACTATTCTCAAAACCCCCCACGTCTGGTCATTACCAAACTCGGGCCTCTCAGTATCCCAGACAGTACCTCCCTCAAGCGCCTTCAGCACCCCCCAGCCGCTCTTTCCCAGCTCCACCGATCCGTTCGTCGAACTTTACGAGCTGGATTTTTAGCATCACTCCCAACACCCTTTCAGGTTACGGGGGTTCAGACGATGTTGCATAAGCCGCCGATCTATCACAAGCTAAAGTTAAACAGGTTACCGCTACGTCTTTTAGTGAACAAGGGCGCCAGCCAATAATGCCTTCACATTCACTTTTACCAACAGTTAGGCCAAAAATTTGGGCCCATCCATTCGTCTTCATTCAAGTTAATTAGTGCCTGGAACACCCCACTACAAATACAAGGAGAAACTTATCCTGTCACAATTTCTCCTCCTCTCGGGCCCTTCGTCGTTCACAAATTTGTCATGTTACATTCTTATGATGCTGCCTACGACGGGTGCCTCGGGCTTGATTTACTGCAGATCTTGAATGCACAAATTCACTGCAAACACCGGCGTTTGCAATTTGACAGTCAGCTTCAAACCCCTCACCTCATTGCGCCAGCCACGACCACCGATGCCGTCTCTATCCCCCCACATCACCGGGCTTGGGTACCGATTAATCGCTCCGCCAATGTCTCCCTTGTGTTCTCCCCTACCTCCCACGTCACCCCCCATTGCTTAACCTACCCTGATGTGAACTGCCTTAAGGTCGCGAACATCTCCGACAACCCCATCAGCCTACCGAAGGGTCTGTTTGATCGGGGAGTTGGAGACTTTCGATGATATAATCCCCCCCCCCCATGTCACGCCGCCCCATTAACACCCGTATTACCCCAGATACTCCCTCACCTCCCTCGCCATCATCAACAAGCCTTACACCAAGTATTACTGTCCTTTCAAGATATTTGTTCACAAACCCCGGATGACATTGGCCACACCAGAGTCCTCAATCACTCCATACATACTACAGGGCCTCCCATCAGGCAGCCCCTGCATCAGAAAAAACCCATCCGTCACCGTGAAGAAGAGAAACAAGTCCAGGAGATACTAGATGCGGGTTTAATAGATCCCTCCACGAGCCCTTGGTCCTCTCCCGCCGTCCTAGTAAACAAAAAAGACAGCTCCCTGTGCTTTTGCGTAGACTACCGCCAATTAAACTATGTGACTATTAAGGACGCCACCCCCTTGCCTCGTATAGGCGACTCCCTCGATTCCTTAAATGGAGCTAGCATTTTTTCTACCTTAGACCTACAAGCCGGGAATTGGCAGGTCCCCGTACAACCTGACCATAAACAAAAGACTGCATTTTCCACGAGTAGCGGCAGACACTACGAGTTCAACTTATTGCCGTTTGTCCTATGCAATGGCCCCGCCACTTTTTCCAGATTAATGGATTTCGTCCTTCAAGGCCTCACCTGGGAAGCGTATCTTGCATATCTTGATGATGTCATCGTCATCGCCAGCTCATAAGAGAAGCACTAAAACGCCTCACAGAAGTCTTCATGCGGATGCGACAGGCCGGGCTAAAATTAAAAACCTCCAAATATTACCTGGCCCTAGATTCCGTTACTTACATGGGCCATGTACTTTCAAAGCAAGGTATTTCACCCAACCCCGACAAATTAGCAGCGATCCGGAACATCAACCCCCGCAGTCAGTTAAAGGCGAACGTTCTTTCCTCAATCTAGCCTCATATTATCGACGCTTCGTCCGAGGCCTCGCGGCCATTGCTAAGCCATTATACGAACTTACACAAAAGGATGAAAAATTCATATGAAAGGAAACCCGTCTGTAAGCTTTTAGCAACCTCAAGGATGCCCTCACTTCGGCGTCCATAGCAGCTTTCCCAGATTATAGCAAGCCATTCTGCCTGTACACAGACGTGTCCCTGCTGGGAACCGGCGCCGTGCTGGCCCAGATAACAGACAATAAGGAAAACTCTCCAAATCTGTGTGACTGGAATCGGTGTGTATATACAGTATACTGTACAGTATATACTGTATATATACAGTATATATACTGTATTTATATATTTTTCTTTTCTCCAAGACTCACCATTATCCGATATGACTTCTAAAAACACGCTGGAAAACTGATACCGACTTTACTCAACACGATTTGCATTGATTTTCGGCATCGGGTTTTCCCCCTCCCAATGAATTTAGAAAGAATTTGTAATGGAGCTGCAAGCGCTTTCTTTCTGTCTTTCTTTTCATTCTTTCTGGTTTTGCTCTTACTATATTACATACGCCTGGCTTCACATATCGACATGTATAGTATAGATTTCCCCACAATACACACACACACACACACACACACACACACACACACACACACACACACACACACACATTATGTACATATGTGATACCAGTCCTTTTTATAGTTAAGGAGGAGTTTAGGGCTGCATAAACTACACTGTGTAAACGTGTGCTCTGTTATGCTGAGGGGAAAGTGTTGGAAGGTACAAGAGCGAGGACGCAAGCTTGTCAGATTTAACACAGTTTTATTAAGTCAAATATGGGTATTTACATTGACAGTAATGGCATAAAAGTACAAAATATACAAGGTATGGACATACAACATTTTGGGACATACGCTGCGAGACGTAATATGAATTAATTATTAAATAAAAACACGGTAATTAGCTAAGTATGTAGTGTAGCTAGCTGGAGTTTAATGTATTATGTTTGTAAGGCAGAGTAATTCGTGCCTAGGGATGCAGAGGTTGAGTGGCTGAGTGGTCAAATCAACGTATAACAATGTCACTATGCTCGAACAATATTAATTAGGTAGCGTGCAAGGGTATTAATAAAAGGCAAACTGAATTGAATTAAATACTACGTTAAAGAGGGTATGAAAGACAGACCACATCTTATTATACGACTCGAAATGCAGCAATGTCTACACCAGCAGTCTTGATATAGAGAAAAGAGGCCCGGTAGCGCTCCGTGTTTACTAGAAGCCAGGTAGCTTTTTAGTTAGATACCTGTTCGGGATTTGCCGTTATAGGTAAGGTTGGTAGGGCCAGTGAGCGCCTAATATGAAGCCAGTAAGCATTCAGATCTCGGAGGGGGTCTGGGTGGACATTTTGTTTTTTTTAGCTTGAAGGAAGTCTGGGAGGCCATTTTGGGAGACAAAGTACAATGCATCGCTCGAACAATGGCATAAACAAACAAAATCCTCAAATAATAATCAAACCAAATTTCATAACAACCCACTATTTTAGACATCGGATCAGATAGTGTTAAGGGGGATCACCGTTTTTTTTTTTATCTCTCTCTCCTTTTCTCTCTTGCTCTGGCTTGTATCCATTCGGCCCCATTCAGCCAACTGTTTGAAGACGTTTATCCCCATCCAAGTGTCGATTTTTTCCTGGCGAGCGATAGCGAGCCAGCATTGTATGGAGAAATCCGGCTTCGCCGGAGAAATTTTTCTATCGAAAAATGTACATATTTAGCTTGCTGTCAAAACAAATATATATATATATACTGGCTCGCTACCGCTCGCCAGGAAAATATTGACAACTGGATGGGGGTAAACGTCTTAAACCAGTAGGCTGAATGGGGCCGAATGGATACAAGCCAAAGAGAGAGGGAGAGAGAAGGAGAAAAAAAGCGAGGTGTGCTCCCTTAAGAACAAGCCCGAGTCAGTGTTTATCATCAACCAATGTTCACTGGTTCAAGTTTAACATATAGGAGTGTACCAGTTACTTGTGTGGGCGAGTGTACGATATTTTCCCCGTAGTCAGTTGCATTAAAAATAGAGGTAATCATAAAAAAATGCCCCCCTCCCCACCTCTCTCTCAACTCCACCCTCCAGCAAGATGAGATCGTTTTACCTCTCATTCCAGGAGAGAGAGAGAGAGAGAAGAGAGAGAGAGAGAGAGAGTTTGAGTTAGACGGAGTTACATAGAATACTTAGTATCTCAAATACCTTGAGGTCCATTCTGGGAAATACTCAAAGTGGAAGGAGAGAGATTGTTTAGTGCACTACACGTATTACAGAGTATGCAAAACACTATCTATACTCTCTGCTTAGACTGCTCTACTGAAGAACTGCTTACAACTTCTGAGGGAAGCTTGTTCCGTGTAGAACATATCTTATGTGACAGTTTCCACAAACACTAGTGCTGAACTTTTTTCAATTCTAACTTCTAGCCATGGTTGCATGTTTTATTCTTATTCAGCCTAAGCATTTTGCTATAATCCATATTGTCAAACCCATAATCTTAAAAACTTCGATGAGCTGACCTCGTAGTCTGCGTGTCTCCAACGGAAAGGAGATCAAGAGCTCTCGACCGGTCCTCATAGGTCAGTCTTCTAAGCGATGGAATAAGCTTTGTAGCTCTAATTTGTACTCTTTCTAGTTACTCTATATCTTTCCTGAGTGCTGGAGACCAGAATTAATTGAACAGCATACTCCAGGAGAGGTCGTATCAGAGCGTTGTAAAGTGTGAGGACTATTCCCTTATTTCGATACTTAAATTGCCTCTTAATATAGCCCAATAATTTCTGAGTTTTCTTTTCTACTTCAATGCACTGCTTGGAAGTCTTTAGGTCACTGCTAATCAGAACACTCAAATCCTTTTCCAAGTCAGTCACTTCCAGAGGCATTTCTAGTAGTGAATGAGAGAGAGAGAGAGAGTGTGTGTGTGTGAGTGAGAGAGAAAATTAATGTGTGTGTATGTATGACAGAGAGAGAGATAGTGTATGTGTTTGTGTGTGCAAGAGAGAGATCGTTTTGCTTCTCATTCAGAAAGAGAAAGTGTGTATGTGTGAGAGAGTGAGAGAGAAAATTAGTGTGTGTGTGTGTGTATGTAAAAAAAAGAAAGAGATCGTTTTACTTTTCATTTCGGGAGAGAGAGAGAGAGAGCGAGAGAGAGAGAGAGAGAGAGAGCGAGAGAGAGCGAGCGAGCGCATCATGTTACTTTTCGTTCCCAATGAGAGGGGTGGCAAGGCGTTACAATGAATAGTTAGTATCTCAAAGACCTTGCGGCCTGGCAGATACTCTTAGTGAATATTGTGTGGTGCCATACTCTCATTGCAAAATGTGCAGAATACTTTCAACTACGTCTTAATGTTGTTATTTTTTTTTTTTTTTTTTTTTTTTTTTTACTTATATTACCCAAACCTACGATGAGAGAGAGAGAGAGAGAGAGTTAGAGTGAGAGTGAGAGTTAGAGAGAGAGTTAAAATAAGAGCGAGAGAGAGATTGAGTTAGAGTTGAAAAGAGAGAGAGAGAGAGAGACTTAGAGTTATATTAGTACAGAGAGATATATATAAAGAGAGAGAGAGAGAGAGAGAGAGAGAGAGAGAAAGAGAGAGAGAGAGAGTTATAATGGTACAGAGCCAGCAGACGGCCTAGCTCACAATATTCCCACCCCCTGAACCCTGGGAGTATAATAGCGTCATAGTCGTTCTCTCACTCATCCTATTCTTTCTCTTTCCTCTTAATCTTTTTTTCCTCCCCCTCCTCTTGCCTCTCCTCCTCCTCTTCCTTTTTCTCCTTCCTCTTAATCTCTTTCTCCTCCGCCTCCTCTTTCTCTTAATTTCTATCTTTTTCCTCTTAATCTCTTTCTCCTCCCCCTCCTCTTTCTCTTTCCTCTTAATCTCTTTCTCCTCTCCCTCCTCTTTCTCTTTCCTCTTAATCTCTTTCTCCTATCCCTCCTCATTCTTTCCTCTTAATCTCTTCTCTTCATCCTCCTCTTTCTCTTCCCTCTTATTTTCTTCCAGCTCCTCTCCTCTTTCCCTTTCCTTGTATTCTCATCCTCCTCTTTCTCTCCCTTTCCTTCTCCTCCCCCTCCTGTTTCTACTTCAATCAATCAACGCCGTGAAAGTGCATAGCTGTACTCACCCTCCGACTCCACTCATGGGGATCCCACCCGGCGCAACCCCAGGCAGCTGCTCTGCCCATATCAAGTATCTGTGATAGCAGGGTCAGCATCAGGGAGGCAAACCACATGCCCATATAGCTGAAGTTGGCATTCACGTACCATGCAACTATTTTATCCTGTATCACTTTCACGGAGTAGTTGCTGATTTGAGATGTAATCATACCAGTGATAGCCCCTGATCCTGCAAAGACATTTAGCGCGAAAGGATGCGTCTCTTCAACTCACTGTTAAGTGTCCATGTCTCACATCAATATAATAAAGCAGGTAGTACCAGTGTCGTGAAGATCCACAGCTTCACCTTCTGCGCAGGTATCGACAATGCCATATACTTTTGTTGAGTGAATCCATAACCCCATATGTAAGGTGAGGCGACAATTGACATTGTAGCTCAACTCATCACTTTCATGGATCGCGCTACCAAGATAAGTACATTTTTTCAAGGTCTCTAAGTCCTCAACACATGCATGAACAGATTGTACTACATCATCCAATAAATCACCAAACGGTTGGACTTTGGTCTTAGTCCAAGAGACCTTTGAACCTAACAGCTCTGACCCCTCATGTAGTGTCTCAAGAGCCAATCTGAGAAAATCCAACGTCTCCGCTATGATCACTGCGTTATCTGCAAAATCAAGATCAGTAATCTTGAAATTGCCGACGTCCGCTTCAGTGACTCTGCCCAACTGACCGGCCCAGTAACCAGTCCATACAAGTGTTGAAAAATGTAGGTGCTAGAACACACCTCTGTCTCACACCTGAATTTACTGGGAAGAATTGTGATGTTCCCCCACTACACTTGACAGCACTCTCTGTTCCTATAAAGTCCAGACACCAAGTCAATAATCATCGTGGGGATCCCGCGTAGCCGTAGTAGTTCCTAGTGTGTCTCTCGTGCACTGAGTCAAATGACATCTTGAGATCAACATAAACTGCAAGCAGCCCTTTTTTAAACTCAAGTCGGGGTTCCACGAGGACTCAGAGTGCCAGAACCCTGTTAATCGTTGACTTCTTGGGTGTAAACCCGGATTGTTCAGGTCTCTGTTCTTTTAGCAGGTGGCCTCGGATTTGCATCAGTAGAATATGGACAAAGACCTGACCTGGCACGCTGGGCTGTGTGATACCATGATAGTTATTGCAGTCCTGTCGGTCCCCTTTCCCTTTCCCTTTCCAGATAGGGATGACCAGACCCATTTTCCAGTCAAGAGGAATGGTACCTGTCTGCCATACAGCGTTCAGGACTGAATGTAACCTTTGGACCGTGACATTCTCCCCCAGCTTTCAATAGTTCTCCAAGGATGCCACAAATACCAGGAGCCTTTCCCTTTCAGTTCTTCTATATTATCTGCCTCCTTCTCTTTCTCTTCCCTCTTATTTTCCCTCTACTTCTCCTCCTCATTCTATCCCATTTCTCTCTTATTTACTTACCCGGGCTCTTTCTCTTCGTTTCCCTCTCCTCTTTTTCTTTCGGTTCTTCTTATTTTCCCTCTCCTCCTCCTTCTTTCTCCTCCCTCTTTTTGTCTTCCTCCTCCTCCTGTCTCGTTCTCTTCCCTCTTATTGTCTTTCTCCTCCGCCTCCTTCTTTCTATCCCATTTATCTCTTATTTTCTTACTCCCCCTCCTCTTTCTCTTCCCTTATTCTGTCTTTTCTTTATTTTTTTCTTCTTTCCTTTCATTCTTATTCTCACTCTTCTCCCTCCTCTTTCTCTATTATTTTCTTTCTCCTCCTTCTTTGTCCTCCCATTCCTCCTCTTCCTCTTATTATATTTCTCCTCCTCTTTTTTCTTCCCTCTAATTAAAGATTTAAATGGGTGTGCAAATATTCAGGCTCGAGAGTGTACATTACTGTAGTCTGTATCCGTGTATAAAACTGTATATTATATTCCGGTGGCTGACGTGGGCCTGTATATCGACGCAGGGGTGTCTATATTCTCATTGGCACACACCCACACACACCCACACACATACACCACACACACACACACACACACACACACACACACACACACACAGACACACACAATCCTGCCTCCCAAACCCTCTCCAACAGCGTATCAGGGATTTGTAGTGGTTACATTATTGGGATTCAGTTCCTTATAGAGTTTTTGGGCCTCTTATTGCAGCGACCGAGACCCCCCCCCCCCCCCCGTAATATTGGGGCCTGGCTTTGATTAACTTTATTGATGTTATTCTGGTTTGTCGTTGTGTGATTGTTTCGGTGGCATCAAGTTTGTTGTTGATTCAGTTTTTTTATATACTATTTGGTTTGCTGTCGATTGAGTTTGTTTCATCATATTATATATATATACGTGTATATATATATATATATATATATATATATATATATATATATATATATATATATATATACAGTATACAGTATGTATTTTATTTTTTTATTTTTTTTTATTATACATTTCACAAATACACGTGTACTACAAAACAAATGTATACTCTCAGCCGGGCTCTAATCACTGACTGTCAAGATGAGTGTCCATGCCTTAATCCAATATGCTTCGGCGTGATAAAGAAGAGCTGATCTTTTCCTATTCATATTAAGGAGAAGGAGAAATCCTACTTGGAGACAGTATTACATTTCAAACACACGTCGTATGGCCCAAATTCCAGAGTACCATATACAGAGATGTTTACAACTATCCCTACGCAACTCACTCGCTTTAAGTGATCTAATTAAATTCTCACCCAGCCAAACAAGGGAGTCATTAATATTAACCCTTTCTGTACCGGTGATATCCTTTTCACTTTGTTTTGGCTACTATTAGACGAGATTATTCCGCTTAGGAAGGACGTCTACCTAAGAAGTGCGTACGTCTACCATTCAACCTAAGAAGTGCGTACGTCTACCATTCAACCTTAGAAGTGCCTAGGTATGGTATTTGAAACGTCCCGCCAGGCGAAGGTAATTTGGTTCATTCCTGACTAAAATCGTCATTTTACCATTAATATCGTTATTACTTATTCATATGCGCCTATTTTATGTTTAATATGAAGATAATAACATGTAACAACAATACAAACAAGTGGGAATAGTGTCTGGCTGGTCAAAATCGCGAATTATTGCCGACCGGTCATTCATGAAGTGAGAGAGAGAGAGAGAGAGAGAGAGAGAGAGAGAGAGAGAGAGAGAGAGAGAGAGAGAGAGAGGAAGCGTTAATATAAATGTGAATATGTCGATACCTGAATGTGGGTGGAGTGTCACGTAGTAGCCAAACTAATGAGATGAAACGTCTTACTTAATATCTCAAAACAAATGGAGTGAAACTGGCAGGATAAAACAAAATCTGATTCAGACTGGGCCATTATGTGTGTAGTAGAGTGTACAGTCGGCCCAAATAAGTGATGTTGCGGCACCAAATATATTCGATCAATATTTGGTATCAGCTCTACCTAAGATTTAATTCATCATTTCGAGTGATACATACAAAGATGTTCCTATCTAAAAACACCCTAGTCAACATCCGACAGACATTAATACAGCACACAGTGAGCAAAACGTTAACGGCGACGTTATTTATTTGGCCCACTGTATATCAACATACTATTACCGACGATGAAGCCGCTTGGGGTGTGAAAGAAGGCTCCCACGATAAAGCCGCGGTATTTAAATGAAGGCATTATGGAGGCCGCTCAGACACCTTCATAGTCTCCGGGGGGATATTATATTGTCCTTAGTGTTATGAAGGGTGGGGATTGGCTGCCTGGGAGAGAGAGAGAGAGGGAAGGGGGGGGGGGGGGGAGGGAGAGGAAGGGAGGGACATAGAGAGAGAGGGAGAGAGAGAGAGAGAGAGAGAGAGAGAGAGAGAGAGAAAGAATGAAGGTGAGTAAGTTATTGAGTGAGAATGAAAAAAGTATATGAGCGAGAGAAACAAATATATTGACAGATTTATCTTGAACATTAAATAATAGGATACTTAAGGGGGGTCACCGTTTTTTTTTATCTTTCTCTCCTTTTCTCTCTTTCCCTGGTTTGTATCCGTTCGGCCCCATTCAGCCAACTGTTTTAAGATGATTAAGTCGATTTCTTCCTGGCGAGCGATAGCGAGCTAGCATTGTATGGAGAAATCTGGCTTCGCTGCAGATATTTTTCTATCGAAAAATGTACAAATTTAGCTTGCTGTCAAAACAAATATATATATATGCTGGCTTGCTATCGCTCGCAGCCTCGCCAGGAAAATATTGACACCTGGATGTGGGTAAACGTCTTAAAACAGTAGGTTGAATGGGGCCGAATGGATACAAGCCAAAGAGAGAGGGAGAGAAAGAGAAAAAAAAGCGAGGTGGACTCCCTTATAATACAATCGTCTAGTGATAGCCAGAATAAACTGTCTTCGGCTGAAGAAGGACCTCTAACAATTAAAAGGCCAAAATACTATCTCAAATAATTCCTTTTAGCTACCACAGATCCTTCCTAAGCTGAATAAAATCGTCTAACAGCTGCCAGAGTATGATGAAAAGGGACGTCACTGGTACTGAACGGGTTAATAAAGCCTCATAATCTTCTATGGATCAATTGAATTGAGTTTTTGATAGTGGTAACCTACGGTCTGATTATAGGGAAGGTGGGTCGTATAGTTGGTCTCCCTCCTTCCTCATGTTTAGCCCCATTAGTTTGCAGATTTTATGACGTTCGGTTCATTAGTTTGGCGATTTTAAGACCTTTCGCCCTATTTCTTTGTCCATATTATGACTTTTCTTGTTAATTAGGTGTCAAATTCTTCCTGGCGAGCGATAGCGAGCGTTATTTAAGAGGAACCGGCCTTCGACTGGAAAAAAATTCTATCGAAAAATGTACATATTTATCTTGAAGGAGGGTCTTGGGGGGGATTTGTTTTAATCTTGATGGAGGTCTAGGGAGGAAACTAACAAAAATTATAATAACTGTGTTGGTGGTGTAATGGTGTAGATGCTTATCATCTGGGTGTGGTGTCCTGAGTTCGAATCCCGGGAGGACCATAAACTTTAATTTGTTTATTCAAATGCATTAGGGTTTGTAATTGATGAATAATGTTGAGAACGGGGTGTTACTTAATAAGATATATAAATGAGCAAATAAATACGCCCATCCCCCCTTAACAATACGCCCATCCCCCCTTAACAATAGATTTACAGATTAGAGTAAAAGTGTGGAGGGCGTGACTGGCCAAAAATGAGTGTGTGGGATGCATGAATGAGTGTGTGGGATGCATGAATGAGTGTGTGGGATGCATGAATGAGTGTGTGGGATGCATGAATGAGTGTGTGGGATGCATGAATGAGTGTGTGGGATGCATGAATGAGTGTGTGGGGTGCATGAATGAGTGTGTGGGATGCATGAATGAGTGTGTGGGATGCATGAATGAGTGTGTGGGATGCATGAATGAGTGTGTGGGATGCATGAATGAGTGTGTGGGATGCATGAATGAGTGTGTGGGATGCATGAATGAGTGTGTGGGATGCATGAATGAGTGTGTGGGATGCATGAATGAGTGTGTGGGATGCATGAATGAGTGTGTGGGATGCATGAATGAGTGTGTGGGATGCATGAATGAGTGTGTGGGATGCATGAATGAGTGTGTGGGATGCATGAATGAGTGTGTGGGATGCATGAATGAGTGTGTGGGATGCATGAATGAGTGTGTGGGATGCATGAATGAGTGTGTGGGATGCATGAATGAGTGTGTGGGATGCATGAATGAGCTTACTGGAATAATTAACGTTTTATGTGTGGTTAATTAAGAGAGAGTGAGTGAGTGTGTGTGTTCAGACGTGCTGTGTGTGTGTGTGTGTGTGTGTGTGTGTGTATGTTAGTGTGTGTGTGTGTGTATATGTGGAGAATATGGAGCGGAATGTAACTCGAAAGGTCGATATAATTATGCATGTGACAGAAACACACATAAACCCCTTGGATGGCACCGATTTGTGTGTTTTCGGCATGTGCCCCCACCGACTACTGTAAAATACTTCAGTTGTTCACCAGCACCGGAGGGGGGACGTTGTGTTGTTATCCCACTCCTGAGGGGGTAAGTGCTGCTGCCACCTTGTTATGGCCCTAAATGTTAAAGGTCCGGCCTCTGTACCGGCGACGTCTTCTTCGTTATATTCTAGGTATATTTAGATGATGTTATGCAGTTTAAGAAGGATCTGTGGTAGTGAAAAGTGTTAGGCGTGATAGTTTGACGCCTATTAATTGCTGGAGGCCCTTTTTAAGCTGAATAATGTTTTCTAATAGTAGCCAGAATAAAGTTATAATGTTGGCACCGGTACTGAATACAGTATATACAGTATGTATGTATGTATGTATGTATTTATGTATTTATGTAAATATGTATGTATGTATGTATGTAATAATAATAAATAATAATAATCGGTTTATTTCAAGCCGGCAGCCAATGGGGCTGAAAATACACAGACTTAACCTAGATCTTATCCTAATGGATCAACAGACTGATCCTGGCAGCTAACGAGAGCGCCTACATACTCCCAAGGGAGTAGGACGTGGGCAGGAGACTTTGTGGGTCCCCCGAGACGATCCGCCCAGATCTTGCCTTCACGGCCAGGGAAAGTTTTTGAGAGAACTTCCCCTGCCGGCGCGTGGGATTGAACCCCCGACACCAGAGCTAGCGCTCCCAATACAGAGTACTAAGCGCGCTCGGCCACCGTGACCAACGAGAGATGTATGTATGTATGTATGTATGTATGTATGTATGTATGTATGTATGTATGTATGTGCGTGTAAGAATTTAAATACCATATGAAGGAGAGAGCGGTTCACCCACCTCTCTCACCCCTGCGGGCCCTAGGAATATAAATTTGGATTTCGTCAGGAACTCACAAAATTTTTGATGAAAGGTGTTCTTTGTTGGCGAGGAAAATGTGTACAGAGAAAGACTCTTCCAAGGTGGAGAGAGAGAGAGAGAGAGAGAGAGAGAGAGAGAGAGAGAGAGAGAGAGAGAGAGAGAGAGAGAGAGAGAGAGAGACGTACGTTTGCGTATATAACCCTTAAAAATTATATAATGCTTGCACGAATGTATTCATAAGGTACGCCCCTTCCATTTCTCTCATCAGCTTCACCTAATTCCTGGGGCCAATATGCACTTCCACCGCGGGCAGATTACAGGGGTCCGCTATTTTACCAGCACCCTCCCTCCATCAAGTACGGGGGGAAACTGGTCGGGGTGTGAGATTATATAGCGTCCCCGGTGGTTATAAGCCCAAGCGACCTCCTATTATGTTACGGGGGAAGGGTCAGGGTTACCAAGTGTGCTAGATAGTAAATGAATGCTAACAACTGCTAGACTCAAGGCACAATCTGAATGGGGACCAATGGATACAACCCAGAGAGAGAGAGAAGAAAAAAAGGTGACCCCCTTAATTTCACTCCAACACCAAACAACTCCGTATGAAATTAATGAAAGCATGTGATCCACCGGGGTTCGAACCTGGGCTATCACACACAGATTTTAAACACGCTAACCATTACACCACCAATACAACACATGACCACGATTAACATCCATTCATAAAAGACGACCATAGCAATCAAGCAAATATTTGACAAGAGTCGGACAGTGAATAGGCATAGCAATTTACAGCTCATTTGCTCTAGCCCTTTTTTGTGCTCCAGAGGTTGGGGTTCACGATTTCTGGCCTACCTATAAAGAACAGGGTATAGATACTCCTCACCACACCTCATTTCTGGCCTACCTATAAAGAACAGGGTATAGATACTCCTCACCACACATCATTTCACGTCAGGTTCATCATACACAACAATATAGTCCTCATCTCACCTCACCTCACCTCACCTTACCTTACCACCTCACCTCACCTCACCTCACCTTACCACCTCACCTTACCTTACCACCTCACCTCACCTCACCTCACCTTACCACCTCACCTCACCTCACCTCACCTTACCTCACCTCACCTTACCACCTCACCTCACCTTACCTTACCACCTCACCTCACCTCACCTCACCTCACCTCACCTCACCTTACCACCTCACCTCACCTCACCTCATCAGACACCACTAGGTATTAAACACTTCCCTTGGCCTTAAGCTTATTTTGACAGACTCATTGAATCGTGTTATGTAGGAGCTTTGGCCAGGTGGAAAGTTGATAGAAGGATGATTAAATGCTGATGGAATTTTGACATTATAAAATATTGATACATTGTTGATATACTGTGCTGTTAGTAGAATATTAATTACTATAAATTGTTGATAGCTTATTAATTGAATGATTTTATCATTGTTGGTAGAATGATAATAAATTGTTCAAAGAGTGGCTCCGTCACTCTTTCAACTTTGGGGATGACACTTGTTTCAAAAAGCTTTACCTTTGTTCCTTCATACCCGTAAACAATTTTTTTTTATATATATATATATATATATATATACTGTATATCGGCCGAAGGCCGATTCCTCTTCAAATACAGACTCGCTACCGCTCGCCAGGAAAACAAATCGACACCTAAATGGCACGAAAGGTCTTAATATTGGCAAAGAAATGGGGCAAAACGTACAAATTTATATCGAAGGTTGGGTCTTGTGGGTGTTTTTTAAAGTTTGATAGAGGTTTAGAGAGCAAACTAAACCCCTTCCTTAAACCATTGAGCCGAACCAGTCAATTATGCTGCACAATATCGTCTGAGCTCCCTTAACCCTCTCTGTACCGTCCTTTTCATTATATTCTGGCAACTATTAGACCATTTGACTCCGTTTTAGAAGGATCTGTGGTAACTAAAAGGATTAATTGTGATAGTTTGTAAGCTTTTAATGGTTAGAGGTCCTTCTTAAACTTTAATGTAATCATCTAATAGTTACCAGCATCTAAGGAAAAGAACGTCACCGGTACAGTATGCGGTTAAGGGAAGATGATTGATTTTTCTGGCCCCCCCTTCTCCCTTATGTTTAGCCCCATAAATGTTCAGGTTTTAAGACGTTCGGCTCATTTGCTTGGCGTTTTTAAGACTTTTTGCGTCATTTTTTTGTCAATATCAAGACCTTTCGTGCAATTTAGGTGTTGATTTTTTACTGACGAGCGATAGCCAGCCTGTAATATAGGAGGAATCGGGCCGAGACATCTTTCTACCAAAAAAAGTACAAATTTATCTAGAAGAGGGATCTTGGGAATGTTTTTGTTTATGTGTTTTAAGCTTGATGGAGAACTAGGGAGGAAACTGAAAGAATGTTAAATAAATAAATATATATAATTATTATATATACATCGATCAATGAATAAACCCTCTTCTCTTAACCCCTTCTGTACCGACGACGTATTTTTTTATTTGATATCAGCTATATTTAGACGATTCCATGAAGCTTGGGACGGATATATGGTAGCTAAAAGGGTGAATTGAGATAGTCTGTAGCCTTTTAATGGGTCGACGTCTTTCCTAAACTGAATAAAATCGTCTAATAGTACCCTGAATAAATTTATAGAGATGTCACCAGTACAGAAGGGGTTAACCCACACAAGGGGCGGGTACCTATTATAGTGGTATGATAGAAGGGTTAAATTCTCAAAATGGAAGGGGAAAAAAATCGAAAAATATAATAAAATGAAACAACGGGAAAATATACGCGGGTGTATTAGGCCAATAAACGCGGGTGTATTAGGCCAATATACGCGGGTGTATTAGGCCAATATAGGCGGGTGTATTAGGCCAATATACGCGGGTGTATTAGGCCAATATAGGCGGGTGTATTAGGCCAATATAGGCGGGTGTATTAGGCCAATATAGGCGGGTGTATTAGGCCAATATACGCGGGTGTATTAGGCCAATATAGGCGGGTGTATTAGGCCAATATACGCGGGTGTATTAGGCCAATATAGGCGGGTGTATTAGGCCAATATAGGCGGGTGTATTAGGCCAATATACGCGGGTGTATTAGGCCAATATACGCGGGTGTATTAGGCCAATATAGGCGGGTGTATTAGGCCAATATACGCGGGTGTATTAGGCCAATATACGCGGGTGTATTAGGCCAATATAGGCGGGTGTATTAGGCCAATCAAGTCGCAGTGGAGAGAGCCTAACTTTAATGACATCTTTTGCAATTTATGGCTCCTTTGATACCACTATTTTTATTTGAGAAAGAGAGAGAGAGTGGGAGTGAGAGTGAGAGTGGGAGTGAGAGAGAGAGAAGGAGAGTAACACAGAGTTACACGAATACTCAGACCACACAGACCTTTTAGTCCCTACTAGGTGGTCGGGCCTTAATACTACTAGAGACAGGGACAGTGTCTAGTAGAAGAATAGGACAGCAAAATAGAAGGCTCTCTCCCCACTCTCAGCTATCTCCGGCTAAAAAGCCGTAACACACAAGGAAAGTTTTTGTATACGACAGAAATACATTAGTCTGGAAGGTAACTTATACTTACATACTGTACTTCCGGATTCATTAGTTTAATAGAGAGAGAGAGAGAGAGAGAGAGAGAGAGAGAGAGAGAGAGAGAGAGAGAGAGAGAGAGAGAGAGAGAAAGTCATACCATATTACAATGCATAGTCAACTTGGTGTGTGTGATATATATATATATACTTTATATAAGCTGTATAAATGTGAGTATAATATTCGTGAAGATATTGTGTAGTGTCCATGTATCTCTGTGGGTTGGTGGGTTGATGAAGCCTCTGCGGGGTAACAGGCTTACCATTATTACAGTCTCCTCCTCCACAACATATTATTACTGCCGCCGGGTAAACGAGCGGGAGGTATATGGACGCTCGATTTCCTCTTGGTTTTGGTTATTGTTGTTTTTTGTGGTCTGGATTAGCAAAGTTCTCTCTCTCTGGATTAACTATAGATCTCTATACTCATTTTTTTTTTTTTTTTTACCATCATTGTGGTCTGGATTAGCAAGGTTCTCTCTCTCTCTCTCTCTCTCTCTCTCTCTCTCTCTCTCTCTCTCTCTCTCTCTCTCTCTCTCTCTCTCTCTCTCTCTCTCTCTCTCACCTTCCTTAAAAGTCACATTCATATTATAAAATGTCCGGAGAATTCCTGAGTAAAATTTTCCCGAGATGGTGCAGCTATTAAAGTGAAATACATGCAGGCCCGGATCCTTAAAATAGTCTAAAGGGGGATCACCGTATTTTTTTTTATCTTTCTCTCCCTCACTCTTTGGCTTGTATCCCTTCGGCCCCATTCAGCCAACTGTTTTAAGACGTTTATCCCCATGCAGATGTCGATATCTTCCTGGCGAGCGATAGCGAGTCAGCATTGTATGGAGAAATCCGGCTTCGCCGGAGAAATTTTTCTATTGAAAAATATACAAATTTAGCTTGCTGTCATAACAAAAATATATATATGCTGGCTCGCTACCTCTCGTCAGGAAAATATTGACACCTGGATGGGGGTAAGCGTCTTAAAACAGTAGGCTGAATGGGTCCGAATGGAGAGAAAGAGAAAAAAAGCGAGGTGGGCTCCCTTAACTTACAACAGGGTAAGCGTCATAACAAGCAAGAGTCATAACAAACATACGACGTCATATCAAACTTACGACTGATTCAAAACTTACCAAAGATACGAAGGAGTAAAACGAGCACTTTTTCCCTCAACATTTATCCTCAACACTGATCTGGCAGCCAAGGAGAGGCTGAAGTCTTGACCCCCAAGTCAGCCTGTATAAGAAATAGTGTTTTTCTTCAAGTATACCATCTTATTACCAATGGAAATACTAAGACTCGCTGAAAAAAATCAGCTCTCTATGTCAGAATTTCATTGAAATATTTGTAAAATAATTTTCTCACTCAAAATTGTTCAAATTTCCCGCAATTTTTGCATGGCGTATTCTACCTGCATCCCCTACAAGAAAATGCACTAGTTTTACCATATTGCATAATAGAAGGGGCTGAAAAAACTATATAATATATATATATATGCTTTTTTTAGCCAACATTTCAACTTAAACAATGTCGAATCTTGAAAAATATGTGAGATAATGCCATTATCTCTGCATTTTCCAGTTGCTATATAGTCCTATATGTAGTGTGTAGAAGGGGAATGAATTTGAGCAATAAACACAAAAGTAGATGATCTCGTAAATACCAAAATATCATCTCTGGCAAGCTAAAATCAAAGATTTTCATCAGGCAAAACTATTTTGGGGGCAGATAAAATAGTTAGTCCTCCTTAGCTTCCGTTTTCTACCATAGCGTGCACATAGAAGATCGAGATTAATGACCAACTAAACAATTTTCATCAGGGGAAAACTTTGTAGAATTATTTTAGACAATTTTTTACCAAAATCCGGGGGGCCCTAGGGATGTCATATGGGTGTTTATGCCCTCATATGATCATTTCTATTGCTTACAGCAGCCCTTTAGACTACAGACACAAAACAAAAATTTGGGTGGCTGAAAGATTTTTTTTTAGTTTTTCGGGGGTCGAGGTCGAACCCCCGGCCCGGGGGGTTATGGATGCGATATTTTTTTGTGTTCCTTCCTATGCTATTCTCCTATGTTGAAAGAAGCATTATAGAACAAGAACACAAAAATTCGAAATTTTGATATCTGGGCTCAGCGAAGGTTCAGCCTCCCCTAAAATTTATAAAAGGTCAAAATGTATAATATTTGGGAAACCTAAGATCACTTATCATGAGTCTAGTTTCCGATACCAGTGCAAAATATACCATAAATGTTTCCAGAAAAATTATGATTATCGAATGTTGACTATAAAAGCTCTCGTGTGATACTGGTTTAAGTGTCATAACAAATATAAGTCATACCAATCATACAATGTAATTCCAAACTTAGTATGCAGAAAACAGGGTAAGCGTCACAGCAAACATACGATGTCGTATTAAACATACAACATACGACGTCGTAAATGTCTGGAGGCTCCGAACCCCGGGCTAGTACTAATACAAGTAAAAATAAGGGACACATTTAAGTTGGACCAAAAACCCAAATGAGTCTTGGATTGGCCAAAGCGAGAAACTGGGTCCCTTCACATGTTTTGGGAACTCTTCTGCCCCAAATGATTAGCGGGAAATTATGTAGGTTCTTATATTATCTCTCTCTCTCTCTCTCTCTCTCTCTCTCTCTCTCTCTCTCTCTCTCTCTCTCTCTCTCTCTCATAAATTAGTAGCAGAATGGTGTAGGTAAGCATACTATCTCACTCTCACTCTCTCTCTCTCTCTCTCTCTCTCTCATAAATTAGTAGCAGAATGGTGTAGGTAAGTATAATATCTCACTCTCACTCTCTCTCTCTGTCTCTCTCTCTCTCTCTGTCTCTCTCTCTCTCTGTCTCTCTCTCTCTCTCTCTCTCTCTCTCTCTCTCTCTCTCTCTCTCTCTCACTGTGACTGTGCTATATTAATGCCAGCTGGGGAAAAATGCCAATACGGAGAAATTTATTTCGAGGATAAAAAAAAAAAACTTTCCCACGTAAATCAAATAAAGTTTCTCCCTCTCTGCCATCCTCAGAGAGAGAGAGAGAGAGAGATCCGCTCCATTAATATTTATTAACCCTTTCAGTACCAGCGACGTGCGTTATACTTAATTCTAGCTGTATTTATACGATATATTATGCAGCTTAGAATGGATCTGTGGTAGTTAAAAAGGTTGTTCGAGCTAGTTTGAAGCCTTATTATTGCTAGAGGTCCTTCCTAAGTTGAATACAATCGTCTATTAGTTGCTAGAATATGATAAAAAGGAAACATTTAGATAAGTTATCATCAACATACTCTGTCCTAGCCTTAGTCCCCCAGTTATATAAGATACACTGCACCCCTAAAAGGTTATTATCTACGGACCAAAAAACCATGGCCTTTTATGTTTAATGTGTATACCGGCACCCAATGATTCTAAATACCCCTTACATACCCAAATTACTCGTGTACAGTATATTAAGTAACACCCCGTTCTTAACATTAATCATCAATTACAAACCCCAATGCACTTGAATGAACTAATGAAAGCATATGGTCCTCCCGGGATTCGAACTGGGGACACCACACCCAGAATGTATATACCCAATGATTCTATAGATACCCTTTGACAGTGTTGGTCTATATCTCTTGATAGTGTCACCGTTCAGGCCTTCTTCTCTCTCCCTCCCCCCAACAGCTTGATGTATCGGGCCACCCATTTCTTCTTCCAACACATTAACCGTTATCACCTCTTTAATTCCCATAAACATTTTTCTCCTCACGTTTTTCCGACGGCCGTTCCTCTTTGCGCGTTGTAAAAATGGAGGGTTATAATAAAAGGGTGTGAAAAAAGGGTATACGCGACCAACTGAAGGGTAAAATAAAGGGCATGAAGAAAGGGTATTCGGAATCAACTGAAGGGTAATAGGGGATCTTGTTGTCATTAGGCGCTATTTTACAGTTTAGAAAAAATCTCTAGGTATCAACAGGGTAAAACAATCTCTCACTCCGACAAGTTCTTCCTAAGCTGAATAAAATCATCCAGTGATAGCCCCATACAATGAAGAATGGTGTAACTGTATATTGAAAGTATTTAGAAAACGGGGATTAGTAAAATAATCGTACCGATAAATGCATCATAAACAGTGAGAGAGAGAGTGTGTGTGTGTGTGTGTGTGTGTGTGTGTGTGTGTGTGAGTGTGTGAGTGTGAGAGAGAGAGAGAGAACAAAAAGAGAGAGAGAGAGAGAGAGAGAGAGAGAGAACAAAAGAGAGAGAGAGAGAGAGAGAAGCAGAGATATCCAGGCCAGATCACGAGAGAGAGAGAGAGAGAGAGAGAGAGAGGGGGGGGGGGCAGAGAGAGAGAGAAGAGAGAGAGAGAGAGAGAGAGAGAGAGAGAGAGAGAGAGAGAGAGAGAGAGAGAGAGAGAGAAAAAGAAAGAGCAGAGATACGTACCCAGGCCAAATCACCAAAAAGCGGCCCATTTTCACCGTTTCCGAAATACCCAATCAAGGCCCGGCGAGAAATTATACCGTTCAGATAATAATGAGTGCAGGAGATAAACGGAATATAAACGGAAAAAACAGAATATAAACAGAATATAAACAGAATGTAAACAGTATATAAAGAGAATATACAGAATATAAACGGCATATAAACGGAATATAAACGGCATATAAACGGAATATAAACAGAATATAAACAGAATATAAACAGAATATAAACAGAATATAAACAGAATGTAAACAGAATGTAAACAGTATATAAACAGAATATACAGAATATAAACGGAATATAAACAGAATATAAACAGAATATAAACAGAATATAAACAGAATATAAACAGAATGTAAACAGAATGTAAACAGAATGTAAACAGTATATAAACAGAATATAAACAGAATATAAACGGAATATAAACAGAATATAAACAGAATATAAACAGAATATAAACGGAATATAAACGGAATATAAACAGAATATAAACAGAATATAAACAAATTATAAACAGAATATATACGGAATATAAACAGAATATAAACAGTATATAAACAGTATATAAACAGAATATAAACATGATATAAACGGAATACAAACAGAATATAAACAGAATATAAACATGATATAAACGGAATACAAACCGAATATAAACAGTATATAAACTCTAGATTATTATAGTGTGTTTAATAATAACCGTATCTGAACCGAGGGGGGTCTTTTGAGCTTCTCTAGTTACCTTCATAAAGCCGGAGTCACACGAGCCCTTTTTCGAGCAATTTTTACGGGCACTTTTGGTCTGGAAGCTAAGAAAAAAATACACTTTATCATAATTCAACCATCTAACATAATCTACCTAGTTAGGTGTCAATATATTCCTGGCGAGCGGTAGAAAGCCAGCATATATATATATTTGTTTTGACAGCAAGCTAAATTTTTACATTTTTCGATAGCAAAATGTCTCCGGCGAAGCCGAATTTCTCCATACAATGCTGGCTTACTATCGCCCGCAGGAAGAATCGACACCTGGATGGCGATAAGCGTCTTAAAACAGTAGGCTGAATGGGGCCGAATGGATACAAGCCAGGGAAAGAGAGAAAAGGAGAGAAAATAAAAAGCCGGCGACCCCCCTTAAACGAAGCTCCGAAATGCCAATACCCGGTAGAGCGCTAAGAAGGAGCTTCAATTCAACCCGAGACAGCTTCGAATATGTCTGTATCATCATCAATGAGCGCGGCTGTACAAAGGCTTGAATAGGTAAGCAAATACGGTATATAGGTAGTTGTGTGTGAGAGAGAGAGAGAGAGAGAGAGATAGCGCAGGTTAATCTCAATAGAAGGGTCGCGTCGCCACTATTGAGAATATCGGTACCATAGGCGAGGCTATTCATCATATACTATCCATTCATCACAGTTCCCAAGATCAAAGAGCAATCCTATCCCTCTCATCTCCTTTGCCTAGAGACGTGACGAAAGTACAGTCGCGCTAATAAGTGATGCCGAGGCACCCAAGTATGTTTTGATCAATAATTAGTATCAGCAATATCTAAGCTTCGTTTCTTTATATCGAGTTAAATATACAAACATGTTCCTACACTTACCCACCCTATTCAACATCTGACAGACATTAATACAGCACAGTACAAGCCAAGCGTAATGACAGCTGGGACATGACTTTATTAGCGCGACCGTACAGCTGCTGACAGATGTTTGTGAGCTCTGGCGATCTCCATTATGTAGATATCTCCATTGTTCAGATCAAATCAGCTTTATATTGCTAAAGACATAATAAGTGTTTATTAATATATAGGTGATTATAATGAAGCTTAGATATTGCTGATACTAATTATTGATCAAAACATACTAGGTGCCGATACGTCACTTATTAGCACGACTGTACTTTCGTCATGTCTCTAGGAAAACTATAGAACAATCTTCCTGAAATGTTTTGTTTCGCTACAAATCCTTCATATTGTGTATAACAAACATCTAATAACAAATGTGGAATATACCTCAAGGGGTTAATTTTCCTACCGACTCCACCCCCAACGATCCCTAACATCTTAACATTCCTACTTTTCTTCTGCTTATCCAAATATATTCATATCTTCAAGTCAACCGATTAATATAAATATATTTCAACTAAGTTAAGTCAACCCATGTTTTTCAAAATTGTCTAGAATGTAGTTAACTTACTTGGTTAATCGATAAAAGTTAAGTTAATGAAGCTACCGACCCAGTTCTGTTGGTGGTGTAATGATTTAGATGCTTATGTTCTGGGTGTGGTGTACCGAGTTAGAGTCCCGGCAGGACCATATGCTTTCATTAGTTTATTCAAGTGCATTGGGGTTTGTAATTGATGATTAATGTTAAGAACGGGGTGTTACTTAATACAGTATATATTTAGGCCTGGATGTATATATATATGTCAGTGTATATGTACCTGTGTCTATTTATGTTTATGTTTATGTACACTCGGATGCCATAGTCTCGAGCCCACTCATCAATATTCGTGGACTTCAATAATTAGAGAAGTATACGTTTGGAAACGAATGTATGCATCAACTAAGAGTGAAACATTATTGTCAGTCTTTCTTCTATTCAACTGCTGAGCTCTGGAACTCTCTTCCAGAATCAATCTTTCCCTCTTCCTATGACTTAAATTGCTGCAAACTCCGTGTGTCCAGGCTCGAACGTCCCTTGATTTTAGCCCTGTCACTCTCTCAACTCTGGGGGAGGCACTCGATACAGTCCGTTCTGCCTTTTGTTTCCCTCACTCACATAGAAAGACAAAAAAAAACTATATAAATTATACTATTCATTAAAAAGCAAGTTCCATCTAAAAGTCAATACAGAGAGTGATAATTAAGCTCTTGATGCTCTGACGGGGTTTAGCAGTATATTTTGGCTATCATTAGACGATTTTATGCAGCTTAGGAAGGATCTGTGGGTATTTAAAGGGTAAAGACTCTCTCAATCAACCCTCTGACTTCCATATACCCTTCCTAATCTGAATAAAATTGTCTAATAATTACCAGAAAACAAAACAGAAATGCGTATTGGAGCTTGAAAGGGTTAATCATTGCCTAAAGTAAAACAATAGGGGGGGGGGGGGAGTTCATGAACTTTTATAAGTTACTGTACACACACCGGTAAGCCCCCAAGCTAAAGGGGGGTCATAGGCTTGTTTTATCTTTCTCTCCTTTTCTCTCTTTCCCTGGCTTGTATCCATTCGGCCCCATTCAGCCAACTGTTTTAAGATGTTTATCCCCATCCAGGTGTCGATTTCTTCCTGGCGAGCGATAGCGAGCCAGCATTATATGGAGAAATCCGGCTTCGCCGGAGAAATTTTTCTGTCGAAAAAATGTACAAATTTAGCTTGCTGTCAAAACAAATATATATATATGTGCTGGCTCGCTACCGCTCGCCAGGAAAATATTGACACCTGGATGGGGGTAAACGTCTTAAAACAGTAGGCTGAATGGGGCCGAATGGATACAAGCCAAAGAGAGAGGAAGAGAAAGAGAAAACAAGTGGGTCGGTCCCCTTAAGATTGCAACTGTTCGCAGCACTCTATATAATGCTAGACAATATAAAATGATTGTCTGGGGGGAATTTGTGGGATTATCCGTTAATCCTTTGAGTGCCAGCGACGTGTGTTATATTTCATTCTAGATATATTTAGGCGATATTGTAGTTAAAAGGGTTGGATGAGATAGTTTCCATTCTTATTATTGCTAGAGGCCCTTTTGAAACTGAATAAAATCGTCTAATAAAAGCCCGAATAAAATTAAAAGTACGGCACTGGTATTGTAAAGGTTAATCCTCCTTCACGGGTCAGTGGCAGGTCATATTTGGTGTTTGCTTTTAAGCCTATTATTGGGGATTTTCATTGTGTGTGTGTGTGTTACTTTTTTTTTTTTTTTTTTTTCAATTTGCTACCTATCCATGTTTTTTTGTTTTTTTTCTAACTCTGTTGGGGGGGGGGGGCAGAAAATAGTTTAACCTCGGATAAATAGTTAAGGGGAGGTTTGTAATTTGCGGCCAAGACCTCCATCAAGCTTAAAAGAAAATCCCCCAAGATTCCCCCCTTCCCCCCCCCCCCGCCCCACCCCCATGGAGATAAATGTGTAATTGTTTTCAATAGAAAAATTTCCTGGCCGAGGGCTGGTTCCTCCTAAAATACAGGTTCGCTATCACTCGCCAGAATAAAAAATCGCCACATAAGTTGCACAAAAGGTCTTAAAATCGCCAGGATTATGGGGCTAAGCATGAGAGACAAGGGATTACAGCAAACTAAACCTCCCTTTAAAGAAGGTGTGAACAGGGGAATAAAAACGTGCATACTAATATTCTGGTACCCTTTGTCCTGCAGTGAACCCAATCAAGCTGATGCTATAAAGGAGTACAAAGGAAAACAGGTCACAGCAGACTGATTGATCCTCACGAGGCTGCTTGTAGCTAAACTACCAAGCCTTTGTGAAAGAGTCACGGTAGCACAGTAAAGAGTGGTGCTATTCACTTGTAAACGCGATCAATCGGGAGTTAAGAGCGAGGTATTTATCTGGTCGAATTTCGAACGTTTCAACAGTACTGCACTAACTGACATTACTAGGTAGCCCCTTGGCGATGGGCTGGTCTATCAGAGTGAGACCTGAGCGATCTCTGCCATACCCATAGCTTACTCTGACTGTTCCTTTTACTTATATATTTTCTAGATCTCAAGTGACGGCGTCTCTTCCGTGGATTGACCTCCCAATCTACCAAGATTGGAAGCTAAAGCGTCACATTATTCCTTTGCCCCTCAACTTTCTCTTCATAATTGCTGAGGGGCACAGGGCCCTGGGTGGGGCTTTGGTTTCCCGGGTGTTTACGCACCCTCTCAGCTCCCCGCCATGGAGTGGCTTCGGTCACCCAGGCTTTATTGTGGTTGGCAGAGAGGGTTCTGTGGGGGCGCTCGTTTATGGCCTTGGCCTTACTCGGGGCCTTGGGGCTGTTCGGCCAGGCAGCTTGGGGAACAACAACAACTAGGTAGCCCATTCCAGAGGATTCGATTGAAAAATAAATGCTCTGTCTCATGTGAGTGCCAATTATCTTACAACCATTTCCTCTAGTGTAATTTGCATTATCAATTGTGAAGTATTTGTTGTAGTGCAGCGGTTAGTTAGAAGAATTGTGCATTTGTTGATGAAAGTATCAAAATTGGCGCACACGATCATAAAGGCAATATAATAAAAATTAGATCGGGAGGTATAATAGGTTTAGTCTATGTTGGCTTCAGCAGCCCCATTTCAATTAATTTCCATTATGGTTCTATAACACTGATTTTTGCCTCAAACTGTATAACGTGGTAGAGATGTCAAACTAGTCTCAAATGACTCGTCTGGACAAGGGAAATCACTTCTATTTAGACAATGTTTGGCTAATGTTGACCGTTTGATTGGTACAGTCTCCTGTAATTAATTATGCCACAAATTGATAAGAAATGCCAATTGTCCCTAACTTGTTGAACCACAGGAACCAGTACAAGTCGGTAAAGCCGGAGTCACACGGGCCCTTTTTCGAGCAATTTTTACGGGCAATTATGGTCTGGAAGCTAAAAATAATACACTTTATCAGAATTCAGCCGCCTAACATAATCTACCGTCAGTCTAGTTGCCGATACCAGAGCGAAAAAGTCCCCCAAAAGTACGAGAACAAACTTGCTCATGGAAAATTGACGGAAAAAGCGCTCGTGTGACAGCGGCTTTATTGTTTCAATCGTGTACGTGATCAAAGATTAACTTGCTCATGTAGTAATGTACACCCTATGTGGTGGATTGTGTTCTTTTATTTCATTCATTTTATTTTAGTAAGCGTTGTTTCCACATAGCGATTTTGATAAGTTAATTTGACTTTATATTGTCTTTGTCCCAGTTTTGGTTTGTTTAGTTTGCAAGTTTTACATTTCAATAGTTGACAGAGACATAATTTGTACATTGTATTAAAATGTAAAACTTGCAAACTAAACAAACATAAACGAGTTCCAGTAACATTCTGAAACTTATAGGTATTTTCTTTTCTAAGCTGAATAAAATCGATTAATGATAGTGAGAGAGATCGAGGCGTGATCATACTATTTAAGGAGTTAAAGTGAGATAAAGTGGTTAGAAATGGTGTTAATCTCTCTCTCTCTCTCTCTCTCTCTCTCTCTCTCTCTCTCTCTCTCTCTCTCTCTCTCTCTCCAGAACAGACAGAGGAAGAACAAGCTGAGAAGTGAGAAGTACAGTAGAAGACTGAAAGTTCTCGGGCTCAACCAAGTTTACTTCATTCTCTCTCTCTCTCTCTCTCTCTCTCTCTCTCTCTCTCTCTCTCTCTCTCTCTCTCTCATTTATTATAAGACTGATTAGGACCAGTTGAGAGCTGTTAATTGGTCTCTTGTCGTTGAATATACGTAGGCTACACGAGCATTGAAAATCATTATTGGGTTTGACAACGTGGATCATAGTAAATTGTTTACCCCCCAATTTGAACACAATACGCAACCATGGCCGGAAGTTATAGTTATAAGGGTTCAGTACTAGTATGAGTTCAAATTTGTTCTCATAATTAAGAACTGTTCTACCTGGAACAAACTTCTCTCAGAAGCTGTTAATGGTCAGTAAGTGGATAAGTTCAAGACAATAGTAGATAGTATTATGCATGTGTGTGAATGTGTATTTTGTTTTTGGGTGTTCATTGTTTTCTGCTGTGTTGTCCCGATTCGGGTTCTGTCTTGAGTCGTCCCCCCACGCCCCATTTTATTTTTATTTTATTTTTTTTAATCGGAAAAGTGGGGAATGGGCCTGAGTAAATACATACATACATGCATACATTATGCATGTCCTGCAATGAGTATTACCCTGCACCATCTCTCTTTCCACGTACAGTATCTCCCCGGAATGAACCACAAAGTCTCTGAGACACTAACTATGTCTTGTAACTTTCCTCGCAACCGTGGGTGGAAGTTGGAGTGGAAGAGGTTTAACACTAGTCCATGTGGAAACTTTTTCTGGACCCCCTTCTGCCTCGTGTTTAGCATATTAGTGTTGAGGTTTTAAGACGCTTGTTCCGTTAGTTTGTCGATTTTAAGACCTTTCGTCCCATTTTTTTTATTGATATCAAGACCTTTCGTGCCATTTAGGTGTCGATTTTTTCCTGGCGAGAAATAGCGAGCCTCTAGTTTTAGAGGAAACCGGCCTTTGGCCGGAACATTTTTCTCCCGAAAAATGTACAAATTTATCTTGAAAGGGGGGTCTACGTTTTTTTTTCTTCTAAGCTTGATGAAGGTATAGCGAGAAACTCAAAAATAAGTAAATAAATACATATATAGACCACAAACCAAGCCCTACCCCCTTAACACTAGTCCATGTGGGAACTTTTTCACTTATGAGATCTGTTTTACGTGGAACCAACCAACTCTCCTCGGCGGCGGCGGTGAATAGTTCTTTAGTAGAGCAGTTTGGGGGGGGGGGGGGGGAGGTCATGTGTTTCTCAGAACTTGGGGGTGAGAGTCTACTGCACTACACACCATGGCTGTATCTTTAGGGGTGAGAGTCTACTGCACTACACACCATGGCTGTATCTTTGGGGGTGAGAGTCTACTGCACTACACACCATGGCTGTATCTTTAGGGGTGAGAGTCTACTGCACTACACACCATGGCTGTATCTTTAGGGGTGAGAGTCTACTGCACTACACACCATGGCTGTATCTATGGGGGTGAGAGTCTACTGCACTACACACCATGGCTGTATCTTTGGGGGTGAGAGTCTACTGCACTACACACCATGGCTGTATCTTTAGGGGTGAGAGTCTACTGCACTACACACCATGGCTGTATCTTTAGGGGTGTGAGTCTACTGCACTACACACCATGGCTGTATCTTTAGGGGTGAGAGTCTACTGCACTACACACCATGGCTGTATCTATGGGGGTGAGAGTCTACTGCACTACACACCATGGCTGTATCTTTGGGGGTGAGAGTCTACTGCACTACACACCATGGCTGTATCTTTGGGGGGGTGAGTCTACTGCACTACACACCATGGCTGTATCTTTGGGGCTGAGAGTCTACTGCACTACACACCATGGCTGTATCTTTAGGGGTGTGAGTCTACTGCACTACACACCATGGCTGTATCTTTGGGGGTGAGAGTCTACTGCACTACACACCATGGCTGTATCTTTAGGGGTGAGAGTCTACTGCACTACACACCATGGCTGTATCTTTGGGGGTGAGAGTCTACTGCACTACACACCATGGCTGTATCTTTAGGGGTGAGAGTCTACTGCACTACACACCATGGCTGTATCTTTAGGGGTGAGAGTCTACTGCACTACACACCATGGCTGTATCTTTAGGGGGTAGTACCGTACTTGTTTTTTGGGTCTGTGTATTTATTGATTATTATTAAATTATTATTATTATTATTATAATATTATTTTAGTTTCCTTGCTAGACCTCCATGAAGCTTAAAAAAAAACCCCTAGACCCCTTTTCAAGATAAATGTGTACATTTTTCGGTAGAAAAGTGTCCCGGCCGAAGGCCTGTTACTTCTATAATTAGAGGTTCGCTATCGCTCGCCAGGAAAAAATCGACACCTAAATGGCACGAAAGCTCTTAATATTGGCAAAGAAATGGGGCAAAAGGCCTGAATAGCGCCAAACTAATGGGGCGAATGTCTTGAAATCTCATAACTAATAGGGCTAAACATGAGGGAGGAGGAGGACTCGAAAAACCAACTCCCTCCCCTTAATACGATTTCAGCAAACCCTCTGAATGGCATAGGTCCTTGTTAAACTGCATACCATCATATTCTGCTTACCATTAGACGAATTTTTAGTTTCGCTTATCAAAGATCTCAGCAAACCCTCTGAATTGCCCTTTCTCCTGTTAACCCCTTCTTTACCGGTGATGTATTTTGATAATATTCTGGCTACTGCTAATCGATTTTATTCAACTTAGAGAAGGGTCTTTAGCAATAATAAGGCCTCGAACTATCTCAATCAACCCTTTCAACTACCACAGATCCTTTCTAAGCTGCACAAATCGTCTAAATGTATAGCTAGAATAAATTATAACAGACGTCGCCGGTACAGAAGGGGTTGAACTGCATATGAGCGTCTGATGTAGCCAGAATCAGAGGTAACAACGCATCGTCGGGCTGAAGGGGTTAATTTGGTTCCTTGTAACTCTCTCTCTCTCTCTCTCTCTCTCTCCCACCTGGGCTACTGGGGTACTAACGACATTGACGTGACTGCCTTACAAGATATAGCACTAGACCCCCCCCCCCCTCCTCCACTCCCTTACCCCCCCAACCCCCCTCGCCCGAGGGGGGTTGGGAGGGTTTCCTGGGGGGGGGGGTCCTTTTTTTGTTTTTTTGTTTTTTTCCTTTCATTTGGGCGAAAAATTTGATTTGTTGTTCTATCATTTGGGCGCCAGTTCACTATGTCATTTGGAGGCCAGTTCACTATGTCATTTGGGCGCCAGTTCACTATGTCATTTGGGCGCCAGTTCACTATGTCATTTGGGCGCCAGTTCACTATGTCATTTGGGCGCCAGTTCACTATGTCATTTGGGCGCCAGTTCACTATGTCATTTGGGCGCCAGTTCACTATGTCATTTGGGCGCCAGTTCACTATGTCATTTGGGCGCCAGTTCACTATGTCATTTGGGCGCCAGTTCACTATGTCATTTGGGCGCCAGTTCACTATGTCATTTGGGCGCCAGTTCACTATGTCATTTGGGCGCCAGTTCACTATGTCATTTGGGCGCCAGTTCACTATGTCATTTGGGCCACAACATATCAGTAATTCTGTGAAATGGTAACCATCATTTGGGCGAAATCAGAATAAGGCAACAACAGCGTAAATGCTATAGAACTGCTTGTCAAGGATGGCTGATATTTTAGAGTAATTTTACTGAGTAGTGGGAGCCGCAGGAACACACAGATTAGAACCACAGGATCCAACACAAGGGCGAGATGAAGAAACGAGGCTGAGGGTGCATATACTGTAATATATCATTGTGTGAGACTCATCCCCTAGACTTGAGAGAGACGTTTATTCCTCGAGCAGGACCATGGAAGGCACCATCTCAGAAGCCAACAGAAAAAAAAATAAAAATAAAAATAACAAATAATGATAATAATATTCGATGGATTCTCGTTTCTAGTTGATACAGTACTGACAAATAGTGATACTACATGGAGGTGTACAAGGAACAAAGCCAGATGTAAAACCCGAATTAGGAAAAACAATCATAAAAACTATGAGTGAGTATATAACCATCCAAGTGATATTAAGAACATTGAAGCACAACAACTTACAGTGCAAGTTAAAAGAGGCGCAGAGTCTGGCATAAGCGCCAAACATTTAAACATTATTAGAAAAGAACTTGTGGATGATAGTGAAAGCCAACTTGAACCAAAAGACCTGAGAAACGTTTCCCTTGCACTGTACAGAGAGCGCAGAAGAAAACAAATCCCGGTCGTCATGAAGGTCTTGTGTATCTTTCCGCAAATGATTCTCGCCCAAATGAAGTGTCGAGTAAGTCAAAATGGAGCTTAACTTTTCGCCCAAATGAAGAGATAAATAGCGCCCGAATGATATGTATTTTTCGCTCAAATGAAGAGCTTAATCGCCCAAATGAAGTGCGCCCACTAGAAGGGCTGTAGTGAGAGAAAGAGAGAGAGAGAGAAAAAATAAAAAAGACAGAGAGTATGTGTGTGTGTGTGAAAGTGGGTCAGGAGTGGTAGCTAGTACACACACACACACACACACACGCACGCACGCACAGAAAATCACTCTCACTCAATCTCTGTGATATTGAAAAAGCCAGACAAAGTAATAGATTCGGGAGAGAGAGAGAGAGAGAGAGAGAGAGAGAGAGAGGGGGGGGGGGGGGTATGATACCTCCCTCTGTTGATCTATCTATATCTATCTAACCATACATCCCGAATAAAGAGTAGTGGAAGACAAGGATAACACACAAGATGAAAAGAGAAATAGCCAGAAGAGCCAGACTGAGTGCTAATGGAAAATGTTGAATTATTAGGGGTGGTACGAGAGAGAGAGAGAGAGAGAGAGAGAGAGAGAGAGAGATTAATGGCAAACGAGAGAGAGAGAGAGAGAGAGTGAGAGAGCGAGAGAGAGAGAGAGAGAAAGGAAGAGGGGTATAGCCAAACAGAAGGCTCTCTCCCCACCCTCCAAACCCTCCGGCATATTGCGATCAAATATAGAAAGTAGGATGGGACTAAACTGTAGGAGAAGGGGGTCCAGAAAAAAAAAAACCTTAAGTGAAAATCTCTCCTTCAATCCCCACTAAGTTTGGCGTTCACTATATAATATGTTTAGATTTTATGCAATATACAACCTGAGAATTTGTTAAGGGGAGATGGGCCGTTTTTTCTGTTCCCCCTTCTTCCTCATCTTTAGCCCCGTTAGTTTTCAGATTTTGTGACGTTTGGTCCATTAGTTTGGCGATTTTAAGACCTTTCGCCCCATTTCTTTGACAATATTTAGACTTTTCGGGTCATTTAGGTGACGATTATTTTCCTGGCAAGCGATAACTCTCTCTCTCTCTCTCTCTCTCTCTCTCTCTCTCTCTCTCTCTCTCTCTCTCTCTCTCTCTCTCTCTCTCCTGTGATGAACATTTTTTCTTCATCTCTACAATACATCCCTCTTTCATACCCTTGGCCAGAAAAAGAACAAAACTAAAAATTAATATACCCATTGTATACAGCCTTTTATAATACTACTGATCAATGCATGTTTAGAGATACGTACTGCATGCTCCAAAAAATAAAAATAAAATAAAAACAAATAAAATAAATAATGAGTTTAAAGAAGGTGTGAAAAAACATCAATACATAATAAATAATGAGGCTAAAGAAGTAATGCACCTATTCCGTACCGTTAAGGGAGCCCATCTCGCCTTTTGTCTCTTTCTCTCCCTCTCTCTTTGGCTTGTATCCATTCGGCCCCATTCAGCCTACTGTTGTAAGACGTTTACCCCCATCTAGGTGTCAATATTGTCCTGGTGAGCGGTAGCAAGCCAGCATATACTGTATATATTTTTGTTTTGAGAGCAAGCTAAATTTGTACATTTTTCGATAGTAAAAATGTCTCCGGCGAAGCCGGGTTTCTCCATACAATGCTGGCTCGCTATCGTTCGCCAGGAAGAAATCGACACCTGGATGGGGATAACCGTCTTAAAACAGTTGGCTGAATGGGGCCGAATGTAGGCTATACAAGCCAGAGAAAGATAAAAAAAAAAAACGGTCCAGCTTAGGATGGACCTCTAGCAATTAAGAGGCTCCAGACTATCTTAATTAATCCTTTTAGCTACCACAGATCCTTCCTAAGCTAAGTAAAGTTATCTAATAGTTGCCAGAATAAAAATAAAGGGACAGCAGCGATACTAAATGGGTTAAAGTCGTCACTTATAAACATTCGTGGACCCAGTATGTTATTGTTTATGCAAGTATAACTCTCTGGATTGATATGTAAATAGAACTTGCCTATCAATAAACAGTATATACAGTTTTGAAGTTGATGTAAAGATAAATTTATTTATAAATTCGATTCCAGAGATACCCCCATGAGCCCCCTTCAAGATAAATGTGTGCCTTTTTTTCAGTATAAAAATTATCCGGCCAAAGGCCTAAACTGCAGGCTTGCTATTGCTTGCCAGGAAAACATCGATATATAAAAGGATAGAAAGGTCTTATCGCCAAACCAGTGGGGGCGAATGTCTTAAAATACCAAAACTAATAAGGCTAAACATGAGGGAGAAGGGGATCCAACCCCCCCTACACACACACACACACACACACACACACACACACACACACACACACACACACACACACACTAAATTATTATTATTATTATTATTATTATTACACACACACACACACACACACACACACACACAGACTGCCTTCCACCATAAAGGTTCATCTTTCTTCCGGACTCAATCCCCATTAATCCCATACTCAAGATTATCATTTCGGAGCTTCGTTGGTTCTGTTCGGTGGTTATATTTCGGAGGCTCGTTATATATATCTATATTAATATACCCTTCAATGGTCGATTATTTTCGACATTTTATTTGCCGGTACCTATTTCATACACCTCTTTATAGAAATGGGTTGAAAGTTTTTAAAATCGCCAAAGTAATGGGGAGAACGTCTTAAAATCTCAAAAGCAATGGGGTGAAACATAAGGGAGAAAGAGGTCCAGAAATAAATCCCTCAAGTGGAAATCTCCCCTTAAGGCTTTCTGCGACTCATGATATTGATTGTGCCTTCAAATTCCAAATGATTCCAAATAATTCCAAATAATTCCAAAAATAATTCCAATAGTTCCAAATAATTCCAATAGTTCCAAATAATTCCAATAATAATAATAATAATAATAATAATAATAATAATAATAATAATAAATAATTCCAATAGTTCCAAAATAATTCCAAATAATTCCAAAACAATTTCCAATAATAATAATAAATAATTCCAATAATTCCAAAATAATTTCAAATAATTCCAAAAATAATTCCAAAATAATTCCATAAAAATTCAATAATAACAATAATGACAACAATAACATAGTAATAATGATAATAGTAATGAAAAATAATTCCAAATAATTCCAATAATAAAAATAATAAAAATAGTAATATTAATAAAAATAAATAATTCTAATAACTCAAAAATAATTCCAAATTATTCCAAAAAGGGTCTCTCTCTCTCTCTCTCTCTCTCTCTCTCTCTCTCTCTCTCTCTCTCTCTCTCTCTCTCTCTCTGTCTTATTGCCTGGTAAATCTCTGGCCTTGATCTCTCTCTGCGTCTCTCTCTCTCATCCTCTCTGATACGGAGCTCAGTCTTAATTTCCCTCAGAGCCGGCGGGTATGTTCTTGATTCTCTGCCTTCTCCTGTGGGTGGGTGTGTGAGTGGGTGGGTGTGTTAAAGTGTGTGTGTGTGTGTGTTTGTGTGTGCGTGCATGTGTGTGGTTTAAAGAGAGAGAGAGTGTATGTGTGTGTATATATATGAAATACTGTACATGCATTGATGAATGGGGTCAAAATGAAATAATAACTAGTTTGTGTTTTTGAACATAATATATAACGGTATATTTCAAAATAATTAGAATGTACTGCTGAATTAATTAGAATAATTAGAATAATTAGAATGTACTGCTGAAATTGCATCTATCAAAATATTATACAAGTAACAGGTGTTGTTCAAATAAGTATAATTATCTACTATTTGGTGTTGTCAACATGAAATAGAAAGTAATGGGAACTATCATAGTCAATGTTTACGTCATCGTGCTGAAGGGGTTAATCTTTTTTGGTGGTTTTATTATTATTAGGGTTTTTTTTTTTTTTTTTTTTTTTTTTTTTTTTTTTAATTTATATGGAGTTCCAAAGAATCAGCATTCACTCATTGACACGTGTGTACCCTAACCAGCTTATTAATCCATTCAGTACCAGGGACGTCCTTTTCATCATATTCTGGCAACTATTAGACGATTTCATTCAACTTCGGAGGGACCTCTAGCAACAGCAAGGGTTCAAACTAGCACAACCAACCCGTTTAACTACCCCAGATCCTTCCTAAGCTGCATAATATCGTCTAAATATAGCTTGAACAAAATATACCACACGTCGCTGGTACTCAAAGGGTTAATCCAACGCTTCCAGGAAACATAATTATATGTAGTTATGGTCTTCAGGGAGGTCATCGTCTTTTTTATTTTTTTTCTCCTTTTCTCTCTTTTCTCTGGCTTGTATCCATTCGGCCCCATTCAGCCAACTGTTTTAAGACGTTTATCCCCATCCAGGTGTCAATTATTTCCTGGCGAGCGATAGCAAGCCTGTAATTTTGAGAAGTGTACAAAGTCATCTCGAAGGGGGGTCTAGGGAGTGTTATTTTATGCTTGATGGAGGTCTCGCGAGGAAACTAAACAAATATAGGAATACATATTATATAAATATACCAACAAATAACCACTGCCCCCTCAAACATATACGATCGCAACTCAATATAAAGTATGATATCTGGCCGTTGTTAGCCTCACCGTTGTTAGCCTCACCGTTGTTAGCCTCAACCGTTGTTAGCCTCAACGTTGTTAGCCTCACCGTTGTTAGCCTCACCGTTGTTAGCCTCACCGTTGTTAGCCTCACCGTTGTTAGCCTCAACCGTTGTTAGCCTCACCGTTGTTAGCCTCACCGTTGTTAGCCTCACCGTTGTTAGCCTCACCGTTGTTAGCCTCACCGTTGTTAGCCTCACCGTTGTTAGCCTCACCGTTGTTAGCCTCACCGTTGTTAGCCTCACCGTTGTTAGCCTCACCGATGTTAGCCTCACCGTTGTTAGCCTCACCGTTGTTAGCCTAACCGTTGTTAGTCTCAAACCCAGAAGGAGATATTGAGATATTGTATTATGGTTTTCCAAGATGTCCTACTGACGTATCCTCTAACCAACTTACTACACCAACGCTACCAGTAAACATAATTATACATAGTTATGGTGTGTTTCTTGAAGCCCCTTTCATCTCACTGACGTGCCCCCTAACCAACTTACTAAACGAACGCTGCCAGGAAATATAATATATAGGTTAGTCAAGTTATGGGCCGTCGTTTGATCTTAAGGGGGGTCACCGGCTTTTTTAATCTTTCTCTCCTTTGCTCTCTTTCCCTGGCTTGTATCCATTCGGCTCCATTCAGCCAACGGTTTTAAGACGTTTATCCCCATCCAGGTGTTGATTTTTTCCTGGCGAGCGATAGCGAGCCTGCATTGTATGGAGAAATCCGGCTTCGCCGGAGACATTTTTCTATCGAAAAATGTAAAAAAATTAGCCTTCTCTCAAAAACATTTTAAAAATTTGCTAATTGACACAAACTGGATGGAGATAAACGTCTTAAAACAGTAGGTTGAATGGGGCCAAATGGATACAAGCCACAGAAAGAGAGAAAAGGAGATACGAACAGCAGGTGACCCCCCTTAATAAAATCGTCTATTGGTAGCCAGAATCAAGTTAAACAGAGGTTCAGAAAATACAGTATCGGGGGTTTATCCTAATTGGGTGTATCTCATTCTAGGCACTTCAATACCTATATTTCCTTAAGAGGATGGGCGTATTTATTTGTTCATTTATATATCTTTTATTATCATTCTAGTTTCCTCCCTAGACCTCCATCAAGGTTAAAATAAAAAAAAAAAACCTGCCCAAGATCCTCCTTCAAGATAGGTAAGTACATTTTCGATGGAAAAATTACCCGGCCGAAGGCTGATTCTTCTTAAAATACAGGCTCGCTCTCGCTCGCCAGTAATAAAATCGACACTTAAATGACACTAAAAGTTTTAATATCAACGAATAAATAGAGCGAAAGGTCTTACAATCACCAAACTAATGGGGTTAAACATGAGGAAGAAGGGGGTTCAGAAAACTATCCATCTCCCCTTAAGCCTTGATATTGTACACCTATATCTCACAGCTGCGCCGTATTTTGTTCTCCCATTTCTTTCACAATCCTCACTGAGCTCTCCAATTCCTTTCCGATTGTTTATGTTACAGGATTTTATTGGAAGTCATTTTCCGTTTGTATCTTTCATATTGCACACCTTCATTTTGATATTGGCATTGCTAGCTTATAAATGTGGCTAGTATTAGTGTCTTCCTAACTATTCTTGATCATAATTTGCCTTTACTTCGTGCAATGTCATTTTGTCATATGTATTGTATTTCTTTTATTCTTGTACGTGGACGAATAAGGTGAATACAAATACAACTTTTTATCTTACTTTATAGGCTAACTATATTTTCAGTTTTAGCTTACTTCTTAAATTCCTATTTTTGCAGACTACTTTTCACTATCCATTTTTTTTCAGAGTTCATATTATACCATCATCATAATTATTATGACAACTTATTACCTTACTTTTATATCAGACTACTTTTAACCTTAGTATACTTTCTTTTGTGACTCCTTTATTTTTATCAGAATACTTCTTATCTTACTTTTTTATCAGACTACTTTTGACCTTACTTTTGACCTTACTTTTTGTATTACACTACTTTGTTTTCCTTCTTTTTCTAACAGACTACTTTTGATCTACCTTATTTAACAGACTACTTTTACCTTCCTTTTGAACAGACTGACATTTACCTTCCTATTTAACAGACTACTTTTTATCATACTTTTATTTTTTTACTTTTTGCATTCCCTTTTTGTCAGAATAGTTTATACTTTACTATTTTATCAGACTTTCCCTTATTTTGTTTTCTCACCAAAATTACTGTTTACCTAACTTTTTATCAGACTGTTACCTTACTTATTTATCAAGATTACTTTTTACCATACTTTTTTCATCAAGACTACTTTTTTAATTATTTTTTAAGAGACTGGCAGTAACATAGCTACTGTATCGTCACATAAGTAACATAGCATTACCTATCATGGTTTCACATAACATAACATAGCCGTACAGTTATGCTATTTTTTTAGTAAACTAGCTTGTTCATTTGTGTTTTTTTTTTCTTTTTACATGGCTTAGTTTTCTGGTATAGATTGGCTGTCCAAACTATATCAAAAAACAAACCAAACAACAGAAAATAAGACCAGAAAAGACACAAATAAACCAGGTAGTTTTGCCACTGTCCTCCATGTCACAATTATACCATTATCATTTTTGTTGGCACACTGTCCTCCACAACTAACCCCAACACCTCCACTTGAACTCTCAACATAACACTCACAAAACACCGGGGAGGAAATTAACTGTTATGGGGCTAGTGGTTATATTTCGGTCTATTTATTTCATTATTATCTTATTTATATTATTTATTTATTTATTTATATATTCATTTTTTAGTTTCCTCGTTAGACCTCCATCAAGCTTAAAAAAAACACCCCCCAAGACCTTCCTTCAAGATAAATTTGTACATTTTTCGATAGAAAATAATCCCAGCCAAAGGCCGGTTCCTCCTATATTACAGGATTGCTATTACTCGCCAGGCAAAAATCGACACCTAAATGGCTCGAAAGGTCTTAAAATCGACAGAAATGGGGCGAAAGGTTTTAAAATCGCCAAACTAATTGGCCGAACGTCATAAAACCTGAAAACAAATGGGGCTAAACATGAGGAAGAAGGGAGGCCAGAAAAACGACCCATCTCCCCGTAAGCTCTCACCATAACACTTACAAAAACACTGGCTCGGAAATTAACTGTTAAACAAGACTAAATAAAAGAAAAATAAATGTAGCAGTGCGGTGTTGTGTGTATCTAGTGCGACGCTTTAGGGGGTTAATATATTTAATTTAATTCGTTGTTGTTTTTGTTTTTTGTTAGATGTGTGTGAATTTGTATTTGGTGTTTGTGTGTTCATTGTTTTCTGTTGGGTTTTGTGTTGCTTACTTTTGATACTTTTGATGTGTTCGCCACTCTTCTAGTGGCACCAAGGAGCGCGGCGCCCCTCGTTATGGATGGTGATTTTGGTGTAGTAGACTGTTTGAAGCGACAGCTCGCTCCCTCGCGAGGATGGGCTCGTCTGGCACTTTTTGCAGTTCGACATCGAGGGCTCTCTTGAAGTTGTCTAACGAGACGTCCCTCATGTCTCTTACTCGCTGTGGGAGTTTGTTGAAGAGACGTGGGCCTCTGTGTGATAACCAGCCCTCTCGCAGAGAGCCCATAGCACCCCTGTTATTCATCCGGGGGATTTCCCAGCCTCTCCTATCACTGAATTTCATGACTATCGGAGTATGTAGGTTTGGTACTAAACCCTCTGCGATTTTCCACGTGTATATTATTAGGTAACGTTCTCTTCTACGTTCCAGCGAGTACAGATTCAGTGCTCTTAAACGCTCCCAATAGTGTAGATGTTTTATCGAACTTATATGCGAAGTGAAATTTCTTTGTACACTCTCTAAGTCATTTATTTCACCTGCTTTATATGGGGATGTTAATGTGCTACAGTATTCAAGCCGCGGTAGCACTAGAGATTTGAAGAGCGTTATCATAGGTAATTCACCGCGTGTTTTAAATGTACGTAGAATCCAACCCGTTATACGTTTCGCAGCCGCAACTTTGACCTGGTTATGTACTTTGAAACCCATATTTTCAGACATTAATACCCCAAGGTCTTTCACACTGTCTTTCCGTTCTATTATGTGGTTAGATTCTGTTGAAGTAATTTGTAATTTCTTTAACGCCATTATTATCTCCGTACCGTATTAATTGGAATTTTTCTTCATTGAATTGCATGTTGTTTTGCCTGGTCCACTGGAACACTACATTCATGTCTTCCTGCAGTCGGCCCGTGTCCTCTTGTGTGTTTACTATCTTGCTTAATTTTGTGTCATCAGCAAAAGACGACACCGTACTGTGTCCAGTGTTGGTATCTATGTCGCAAATTAGTATGAGGAACAGAAGGGGCGCTTGCACTGTTCCTTGAGGCACTGAGCTTTTGACATCCGAAGGCTCAGATGTTACTTGGTTTACTGCTACTGATTGTTTTCGGTTTATTAGGAAATTGTATATCCACCTTCCGATTTTCCCCGTTATACCTTTTGCTTTGAGTTTGTGGGCTATTATACCATGGTCACATTTATCAAATGCCTTAGCAAAATCGGTGTAAATGACATCCACGTTTTTCTTTTCTTCTAGCGCTTCAAGAATTTTGTCATAGTGTTCCAAAAGTTGTGAGAGACATGATCTTCCCGATCTGAATCCATGTTGACCAGTGTTGTGTAGTTCATTTGCCTCCATGAATGTTGAGATTTTGCTTCGCAGGACTCGCTCGAAAACTTTAATGATGTGGGAGGTTAGAGCTACCGGGCGGTAGTGCTTTACTCCCTCCTTTATGCAGTGGGCAATTATTGCGTTTTTCAAGCTATCTGGTATTTCACCAGTGTCTAGACTCCTTCTCCACATTATAGCCAGGGGTTTTGAGAGGTTTTCCTTACATTTCTTCATTAGGATCGAGTTCCATGAGTCCGGGCCTGGTGACGAGTGGGATGGCATGTTGGAAATGGCCTCTTCTATGTCTTTTGAACCGAAATCAATATCCAGCATCTGGGGGGTTTCCGTGGGGGAGGTTTCCATGAAAAATATATTTTGGTCTCTGATGACTTTTGTTTCATCAGGCTCACTGAATGCCATTTCATACTGCCTGCGTAAGAGTTCGCTCATTTCCTTTTTGTCCCCTGTGAAAGAGCCGTCCCCTTTGCTTAGTGGGCCGATGTTTGATGCTGTTTTAGCCTTTTGTTTGGTGTATGAAAAGAAGTATTTGGAATTTTCCTTTATACCTGCAATAGCTTTCCTCTCCTCTTCCATATGCTGTAGTTCATATGATATTCTTAGCCTTTGTTCAATTTCCACAATTTCTCTATCTATTTCGGCCTTTTGCCTATCCTGTAGATTTTGATGTGTGCGTCTTTGTGCGAGTAATTTTCTTCTTCTGTACAGCCTCCTCCTTTCCCGATCTTGTTTGCTTCTTCGTTTTGTTTGTCTTGCAGGTATATGGTGGCTATGTTGTCCCTATTCTTGCTCTGTCTTGAGTCCCCCCCCAAAAAAAATATATATGTATATATAATTATACAGTATATAGGAAAAGTGGGGATTGGACCTCAGTGTATAGATAGATAGATATATTTAATTAGTATTGAGGGTTTGGAATGCTATTGCTGTTTTTGAGCATTGTGTTCTTCGTTTAAATAAATGCCTCCACGACCCCTTCAAACTAAGTAAAACGCCGCTCAGACCCCCTCCAAGCTAAATATGTACAGTTTGCCGCACATATTCTATTCTGTTGGGGTCGTGATTTGCCAGCGCTGCACTCTCTCACTCCACCTCCTATTGGTAGGAGGTGGAGTGAGGGAGGGGGGTTGAGGAAGTGGGTGCAGCTCTGCCAAATCACAACCCCAACGGAATAGAATATGTGCGGCGAACTGTACCATACAAGTTTAGTAGAGAAATGTGCCGGCCAAAAACTGGTTCTCCTAAAGCCTCGGTTAATAATTATAATACAAATAACTTTATGTTTGCCTTTGTACATACTTACATGATATTTAATACACACACATACACACACACACACACATATACACACACACACACACACAGGAAGTACTTTGTCGCCACATAGTGCTTTCACGATGTATGTAACAGTGAAAGTAAACTCTATTAAAGCTTGGGGTAAAAGTTGGTCCATCCCTCTTTCTCTCTCGGCACTGCACAATTACTCTTTGCTCTCTCTCTCTCTCTCTCGCTCTCGCTCTCTCTCTCTCTCTCTCTCTCTCTCTCTCTCTCTCTCTCTCTCTCTCTCTCTCTCTCTCTCTCTCTCTCTCTCTCTCTCTCTCTCTCTTTATTCATATGATTCCAATATTACACCATAAAAATTTGTTCAAATGGTGCCCTAGTGACATTAATTAATATCAATTATTTATCCATATGTTGCAATGAGTTCGCATGCATTGTCGATAGTAATTTAAGGGGAGATGGGTCGTTTTTCTGGTTCCCTTTCTCCCTCGTGTTAAGCCCCACTTGTTTCGAGATTATAAGACGTTCGGACCATTAGTTTGGCGATTTTAACACCTTTCGCCCAATTTCGTTGTCAATTTTAAGATTTGTTCATGCCATTCAGGTGTCGATTTTGTTCATGGTGAGCGATAGCGAACCTGAAATTTTAAGCGGAACAACATGCCCTTTCCTCCTGGGACACCCTGTATATATATGAGTGAGTGTGTGTGTGTGTGTGCAGAAAGAGAGAGAGAGAGAGAGAAAGAGAGAGAGAGAGAGAGGAGAAGAGAAGAGAGAGAGAGAGAGAGAGAGAGAGAGAGACCGAGAGCGAGAGCGAGAAAAAGACATAAGAGAGAGATATTCTACATATATTACACCCACATGCATTACACATCCTAGCTTACATTCCTGACTGCAAGGGCTCTCCCAGTATCCGGAAGAGAGGGAGGGAGGGGTGGTAGGGGTGTGAGAGAGTGGTGGTGTGCGGGAGTTTTACTGGGGGGTCTTTTACCGACTTAGCGCACACGGTGAATTTAGATGAGCGGGGATAAGGCACAGAGAGGGAGACAAAGAGAGCGAGAGCGAGAGCGAGAGCGAGAGCGAGAGAGAGAGAGAGAGAGAGAGGGGGGGGGGGGGTGGGGGGCATGGTATTTTGACACTACCATCACTACTACAAACTCCTAATAAGTTTTCTTTCTTTTTTCTTCTTTGTTATCACTACTCTCACTGAGCCTGTGCGTGTCTCCTCTATACCCTAGACAGAGTCGGAACGGTTATCGATGCACAGGGCCATAAAGCCACAGTGACTCTTTTCGTTCAGGTCTTTGCAAAATAAGGACAAATAATTTAAATTGCAGCGGTAAAGACATATATTGCGGTGACTAATGGAAGAGAGAACTATAGAAAACACTTGGAGAATTATATCCCATACGTGACCTAAAATGCATATTGTCCGAAGGCGGTGCTGGTTGGGAGGAGGGGCGTCGACTGACTGGTGACAGAGGTGCATGGGGGCGTTTCATTCGTGGCCACAGGCAATAGATAGATAGATAGATAGATAGATAGATAGATAGATAGATAGATCTTATAATAGCTCTTTTCATACCCTGTATACATCCTTAAGGGGAGACTGGCCGTTTGTTTGGGCTATTAATTAATTTATTCATATATGTTTTTTAGTTTCCTCCCTAGACCTCCATCAAGCTTAGAAAAACACCCCGTAGACCCCCCTTCAAGATAAATTTGTACATTTTTTCGGTAGACAAATTTCCCAGCCGAAGGCCGGTTCCTCTTAAAATTGCAGGCTTGCTATCGCTCGCCCGGAAATAATCGACACCTAAATAGCACGAAAGGTCTTAAAATTGACAACGAAATGGGGCAAAAGGTGTTAAAATCGCCAAACGAATGGGCCAAACGTCTTATAATATCAAAACTAGTGGGCTAAACATTAGGGAGAAGGGGTCCAGAAAAACGGTCTGCCTCCCCTTAACCCCTTCTGTACCGCGACGTCCTTTTATTTTAATTCTGGGTACTATTAGACGATGTTATGCAGTTGCAAAAGGACCTCCAGCAATTAACAGGCTTCGAACTATCTCACTTAACCCTTTTTACCACCACAGGTCCTTCTTAAACTGCACAAAATCGTCTAATTATAGCAAAAATTAAATTAAAAACACGGCACCGATACAGAAGGGGTTAATTCCTTCCAGTGTACCCCCAATCACTGCCTCGAACTCAAGGGATATAAAAGAGTGCGTTTCATCATGTTTGCACTCATCCGAACTCCAGCGGGACTCGAACTCTTTCATCCTACTCTTGAAGCTGATTGATTATCCTAAAAGAGATCCTGCGGTGAGAGAGAGAGAGAGAGAAAGTGTGGCCACATTGTTCTTGGGAGTTCATTTAAGGGGCAGGTAGTCGCTTTTCTGGACCCCCTTCGCCCTCATGTTTAGCGTATTAGTTTTGGCGATTTTGAGACCTTTGCCTCTTTTCTTTGTCATTATTAAGAACTATCGTGCCATTTAGGTGTCGATTTTTTTCCTGTCGAGCGATAGCGAGCCTGTAATTTTAGAAGGAATCGGCCTTCGGCTGGGACATTTTTCTACCGAAAAATGTACAAATTTATCTTGAAAGGGGGTCTAGAGGGTGTTATTTTAAGCTCGGTGGAGGTCTAGCGAGGTAACTCAAAAATATATAGACCAAAAAACAATCACTACCCCCTTAATGCCTTCGTGATCAAACATCGGAGTTTTAATTTAGTTTTGATCCTGTATATAGATGTATATGCATAGATAGAAATGTCGTATATCCATAGACCAAACTATATATCCTATACCAATATTCCCGAATGTTTTTTATGAGTATGAGTATCCTTTATTTATTAGTTTCATCGCTAGACCTCCATCAAGCTTAGAAAAACACCCCCTAGACCCCCCTTCAAGATAAATCTGTAAATTTGTCGGTAGAAAATGAGGTGAAAGGTGTTAAAATCGCCAAACTAATGGGCCGAACGTCTTATGATCTCAAAACAAATGGGGCTTAACACGAGGGAAACAGTGGATCAGAAAAGCAATCCTTCTCCCCTTAAGTGTCAAGAAATCAACTGCTAGGGGATTACATTGTCCGCCAGGTGTGGTATAAATAGACCGCAATCCAGCAATTCCCTACAGCTTGTGCCCTGAGTTGTCGCAAATTAAACAACTCCCTACCCTCCTCCTCTTTCCCCTCCTCCACCTTTACCATGCTCGCCCCTCCCACGCAGAGACCTCCTTCACCCCACAAACTCACCTCCTTCACCTACCCCCTCCCCCATCATCCCCCACCTCCCTCCCCCCTTCACCCACCCTCCCCTAACCTCCCCCTCCCCCCCTCCTTTCCCTCCCCCCCCTTCCTTCTCCCTTCCCCCTCCCCTCCCCCTCCCCATCCTCTCCCTCCCAACTCAACCCCTCGTTCACCCTTCACCTCCCAAACCTCACCTCCTTCTTTCCCCCCTTCCCCATCCCCCCCCTCCCCCCTATACATCCCCTGATTCCCCGCAATCCAGCATTCCCCTTTCTGAGTTGTCGCAAATTAAACTCCCTCCCCCTCACCTACCCTCCCTCTTCCCTCTCCACCTTTACATCCTCCCCCCCACCCCCCACCCTCAGACCTCCTTCACCCCACAATCTCACCTCCTACACCTACCCCCCCCCCCCCACCATCTCCCCTCACTCCCAAACCTCCCTCTTCCCCCCCCCCACCTTCTTCCCCTCCCTCAAACCTCCTTCCCTCCCCAACCCCGCTCTAACTCCCTCCCCCTTCTTCACCCCTTCCATTCTTCTCCCCCCCCCCATCTCCCCCACCCCCCCCCCCCCGCACCGAAGCCTGATTGCTGCCTTTAAGGAGAAAATACAAGAGCGCTATTTTTTTCACCAACCTTTTTTTCCGCAACGCTCCTCGGGCAGCTTCTAAGATATACTATTTACCCCTTGAGGATTATGACGCGTTTTAACAATTAATTCTGGCTATCATTAGTCGATTTTATACAGCTTGGGAAGGATCTGTGGGAGTAATATCGGTAGAACGGCCCAATTAACCCTCTGACTTCCATATACCCTTCCTAATCTGAATAAAATCGTCCAAGTATAGCCAGAAAGTAGAACAAGAATGCGTCCTAAATACCGAGGCTAAACGCATTCAATCTCACGTAGCAACCAAGTTCAGCCTACTGATCCTAAGGATCATTACGCATTTTGATAGTATATTCTGGCTATCATTAGACGATAGTATACAACTTAGGAAGGATCTGCGGGCATCAAGAGGGCAAATACTATGAACTACCCTAATTTAAGATAACCAACTAAACCTAACCTAGTGCAATTAAATTAAGTAAAAAATGGGCTCCTTTTTAAATGCATCAGAATTAACCCTTTCTGTACCGGCGACGTCTTTTTAATATTATTCTAGCTATATTTAGATGATCATGTGCAGTTTAAGAAGGATCTGGTTAAATGGTTAAACGTGAGATAGTTCAAAGCCTGTTTATTGCTGGAAGTCAATTTTAAACTAAATAAAATCGTCTAATAGTAGAGAAAGTATAGTTAAAAGGACGGCACCGGTACTGAAAGGGTTAATGACCGCGACTGTACATACACACTAAGAGAGAGAGAGAGATAGAGAGAGTACAAAGGAGTAGAAAGGAGTACAAAGGAAATCAAGCAACAACAGATCTAGTGACCATTCTAGGCTGCTTGTCCTCCAAAACACTGAGGATCAAGTGTCCAAACAGTGGTTTAGAGTGGGTAAGGGAACATTGGAAAGGGAACTACTTCCCTGGAACTAATGTCCGTGGCAGGATTAGGAAGTTGGTAGGGGACGGATGGGTTAGTAACTGAGGGGGGGATAAAATAAAGTTATTCATTTACAAACGCAGTCAGTCGCGGGTTTGATGCGAGATATTTGTCTAAGCGGAGTTTAAATGCATCAACGGTGCTGCAGTCTATAGAGAGAGGGAGAGAGACAGAGAGAGAGAGAGACAGAGAGATAGAGAGAGACGGGGGGGGGGGTAGACAGGTGTCTGTGATTGGTGTGAGGGTGAGGGGAGTGGCGCAGGTGTGTGTGTGTGTGTGTGTGTGTGTTGGAGGGAGGGGTTAAAGTAAAGCAAGTTTCTGATTGGTGTGAGAGTAAGGGGAGAGGGGCAGGTGTGTATGTGTGTTTTTGTGTGTATGTGTGAGGATGTGTACCGTGTGTGTGTGTATGTGTGTGAGAGGATGTGTATATACGTATGTGTGTGGGTGTGTGAAGATGTGTATATACGTGTGTGTGTGTATGTGTGGGTTTGTGTGTGTGTGTGTGAGGATGTGTATATACGTGTGTGAGTGTGTATGTGTGTGAGGATGTGTATATACGTATGTGTGAAGATGTGTATATACGTGTGTGTGTATGTGTGTGGGTGTGTATGTGTGTGAGGATGCGTATATACATGTGTGTGTGCAGTAAGGTCAACATCTGCAATTGACTACTTGCGAGTATCAGGCTATAAGGAAGTTGGAGACGTAAACATCGATATTAAACAGATATACAATGATGAACGGTCAGGCTATGGAGATCGTCAACTCTTTTAAGTATCTGGGCAGTGTGTTGAGTAAAGATGGGACTATGGATGAAGAGGTGCGGGAGAGGGTACAACAGGGGAAGAGGGTTGTAGGAACGCTAAAAGCAGTAACAAAAAATAGGGTGGTCAGTATGGAAGTGAAGAAGTCCTTGCATGACAGTGTGGTAATCCCGACACTGACTTACGGAAGCGAAGCATGGACGTTGGTTGAGAGACTCAGACCAAGAGTGAGAGCAGTGGAAATGAATTACTTAAGGAGTGCGTGCGGAGTTACATGGAGGGATAGACAGACTAATGAGGAAGTAAGAAGGAGGTGTGGTGTGGAGGTAGATGTGCTGGAAAGTGTGAAAAGGAACAACTTGAGATGGTTCGGCCATATGGAACGTATGGAAAGCGAGAGAATGACTAAGAGGGTGTATGAGAGCGACAGAGGGGGAGAGGTAGACCGAATATGAGGTGGAAGGATGGAGGGAGAAGTACATGAACGAAGGTGGTGCTGGTTGGGGGGAGGGGCGTCGACTGACTGGGGACAGAGGTGCATGGGGGCGGTTCGTTCGTGGCCACCCCTTCGGGGATCACGGCGTCAGGCAATAGATAGACAATGATAATGTAGGTTGCTAATGGATACAAAAGTATGTTGAATTGGGTTTTATGTATTTGTAAGTGCACTACAACCGTATTTGTAAGTGCACTACAACCGTATTTGTAAGTGCACTACAACCGTATTTGCTGTAGTCTATAACATCCATAGTAAGGAATCAACGGTGCTGTAGTCTATAACATCCATAGTAAGGAATCAACGGTGCTGTAGTCTATAACATCCATAGTCTATAACATCCATTGTAAGGAATCAACGGTGCTGTAGTCTATAACATCCATAGTCTATAGCATCCATAGTCTATAGCATCCATAGTCTATAACATCCATAGTCTATAACATCCATAGTCTATAACATCCATAGTCTATAACATCCATAGTCTATAACATCCATAGTCTATAACATCCATAGTCTATAACATCCATAGTCTATAACATCCATAGTCTATAACATCCATTGTAAGGAATCAACGGTGCTGTAGTCTATAACATCCATAGTCTATAACATCCATAGTCTATAACATCCATATATACATCCATAGTCTATAACATCCATAGTCTATAACATCCATAGTCTATAACATCCATAGTCTATAACATCCATAGTCTATAACATCCATTGTAAGGAATCAACGGTGCTGTAGTCTAACATCCATAGTCTATAAACATCCATAGTCTATAACATCCATGTCTATAACATCCATAGTCTATAACATCCATAGTCTATAACATCCATAGTCTATAACATCCATAGTCTATAACATCCATAGTCTATAACATCCATAGTCTATAACATCCATAGTCTATAACATCCATAGTCTATAACATCCATAGTCTATAACATCCATAGTCTATAACATCCATAGTCTATAACATCCATAGTCTATAGCATCCATAGTCTATAACATCCATAGTCTATAACATCCATAGTCTATAGCATCCATAGTCTATAGCATCCATAGTCTATAGCATCCATAGTAAGCCCATTCCACAAGTTGAGAACTCGATTGGAGAAGAGTCCTTAGAGTGGTGTGAGCTGAAAGATTTACCAATGATTTTGCAACCATTTCCCCTCGCGTAATTTAATTGGTCGATCGTATAGTACTTTTTACACTTCATGTTGTCGGTCCTTTGATGATTCTGAACACTTGAATTAGGTCACCTCTTAACCCTTTGAGTACGAGTGACGTGTGCTATATTGTATTCTATGTATTGCTATACAAGGTGTCCCCAGGGATCGGTATTAGGTCCCCTGTTGTTTCTTATATACATAAATGACCTAGATTTAGGTATAACTAGTAGGATAAGTAAATTCGCAGACGATACTAAAATAGGGAGATCAATTGATTCAGATAGCGATATAGAGTGCCTCCAAAGGGATCTAGATACCTTACATGAATGGTCAGTAAATTGGCAGATGAAGTTTAACATTGACAAATGCAAGGTATTAAAGATAGGGAAGATGCAAACAAATGTTAAATATAAACTAGCTAATTTAGAATTAGAAAATTCAGACTGCGAGAAAGATCTAGGTGTGTTTGTTAGCAATGATTTGAAGCCTAGAAAACAGTGTATAAGCGTTCGTAATAAGGCAAACAGGATTCTCGGGTTCATCTCTAGGAGTGTGAGTAACAGAACTGCTGATGTTATCTTAAAACTTTACTTGTCATTAGTGAGACCCCATATGGATTATGCTGTCCAATTTTGGTGTCCTTATTACAGAATGGACATAGATTCATTGGAGAGAGTACAGCGTAGAATGACAAAAATGATCCATAATATTAGAAATCTTTCGTATGAAGAAAGGTTGAAGAAATTAGGTTTACATTCGTTAGAGAGACGCAGAGTTAGAGGGGATATGATAGAGGTGTTCAAGTGGGTTAGTGGGATTAACAAAGGGGACATGGCAAATGTACTAAAGCTCAGTGATAGCGAAAGAACTCGTACCAATGGTTTTTAAATTAGATAAATTTCGTTCTAGAAAAGATATAGGCAAGTATTGGTTTGGTAACAGAGTTGTAGACGGGTGGAATGGAATACCAAGTGCTATAGTGGGATCTAAAACTGTAGGGAGCTTTAAGATAAAATTGGATAAGCATATGGACGAGAAGGGTTGGGTGTGAAGGGGGATCAGCCGGGTTGGGCCAATCAGCGCTCTGCAGACCTCCATAATCCTGCGTTAATCTCTAACCGTTTTGGTAAGATGATCCTCAGGGTATTAGAGTGTGGAGCCTATAATTGGGCTTTGTAATGAATTGGGGTTGTGTGGGACAGGGATCTGCCTTGCTTAGGCTAATCGGCTTTCTGCAGACTCCCATTTTCTTATGTTCTTATGTTCTTATATTGTATTCTAGCTCTATTGTATTCTATTGTATTGCTATATTGTATTCTAGCTCTATTGTATTCTATTGTATTGCTATATTGTATTCTATTGTATTGCTATATTGTATTCTATTGTATTGCTATATTGTATTCTAGCTCTATTGTATTCTATTGTATTGCTATATTGTATTCTAGCTCTATTGTATTCTATTGTATTGCTATATTGTATTCTAGCTCTATTTAGACAATTTTGTGCAGTTTAAGAAGGATCTGTGGTAGTTAAAGGGGTTGGTTGAGATATGTTGAAGCCTTATTATTGCTAGAGGTCCTTCCTAAGCTGAATACAATCGTGTAATAGTTTCCATAATATAATGAAAAGGACGTCACCGGTCCTCAATGGCTTAATCTGCGTTGGGTTAAAGGAACTCATTTAATTCTCCAAGATGTTCTTCGTCTAGTTTGTTCTTTAGACTAGGTTTCATCAAACAAGTTATTAAGGGAGCCCACCTCGCTTTTTTCTCTTTCTTTCCCTCTCTCTTTGGCTTGTATCCATTCGGCCCCTTTCAGCCTACTGATTAAGACGTTTATCCCCATCCAGGTGTCAATATTTTACTGGCGAGCAGTAGCGAGCCAGCATATATATATATTTTTGCTTTGACAGCAAGCTAAATTTGTAAATTTTTCGATAGAATAATGTCTCCGGCGAAGCCGGATCTCTCCATACAATGCTGGCTCGCTATCACTCGCCAGGAAGAAATCGACACCTGGATGGCGATAAACGTCTTAAAACAGTTGGCTAAATGGGGCCGTATGGATACAAGCCAGAAAAGACAGAAAAGGAGAGAAAGATAAAAAAAAAAAAAAGTGATCCCCCTTAACGAACCAATTTTTCGAAAAAATATTGATTTTGACTATACTGGTGTTGAGAAGTGGGTTGCAGGTAAGAAAGTGGCAACACAGGATAAATCTTAGAGGCCGTGGGCATGAATCAGTGTTATTGGTATCAGCCCGCTACTGCTGATGAATGGAGTAACTTTACTCATTTATGGGAGAGTAAGAAAGAGCTAGAGAGAGACAGGGAGATGAAGTAGAGATAGGAAAGTAGGGTGAACTAGAGTTACTAGGAAGAGTTCGTATCTCATAAATCTTTCTGTCCATTCCGAGGTGATACTCTCGGTGGAAGAGATTGGGTAGTGCACTACACACATAATTGAACGTGTAAGGGAAGTTTTCTCAAGGTAGAACAGATCTGTTATGACAAAGTGTTTCCACACATACTAGTGCTGAACTTCTTAAAATTAAATTTCCAGCTATGGTTGGGTGTTGTATTCCTATTGAGAGTAAACATTTTGTTATCATGCGCGTTGTCAAACCGATTATCTGTTATACATTATTACTGAAGCCTATAAAATACTTATTGGTTTTGACAACGAGAGAAAGAGAGAGAGATTTAATACTGGCCACGCAGAACTTACGAGCCCAACGAGTTGGTCAGGACTTAATTCAAGTAGAGATAGCAAACCCGATAGTAAGAGAAAGTGGAAGGAGAGGAGAGCAAAGAAGAAGAGGGGAGAAAGAGAGACGCGGGGGGGGGGGGGGGGAAGAGGGATATATAGAACCCCCCCCCCCCCCCCCACACACACACACACAGCCAAACACACACTCACACAGACACACACAATATAGCTTCCTGTTGGATGGATTGGTAAGTTGTTATGAGTCGAGAAACTTCCCTACTTTATAAGGCATTGACCTATTGGGGGGCGGGCACTACACAAGATTTTTTTTTTCTCTTTCTCTCACTCTCACTCTCACTATCTCTCTTTCATATATATATATATATATATATAATTATATATATATATATATATTATATATATACGGTATATATATATATATACATATACACATATATATATATACTAACGACAGCCTAATATCTAAATTGGACATTGGTGGTTTGTTCACCTGATCACAAGTTCATTAGAACCAACATAAATTGCAAATACACTATTGACAAAAATTGAAGTTTGTAGGCTGCAAAAATGCGAATTTCGACGAACTTGAGGAAGCCCTCGTTAACATACATATATAGCTTAGAAATATTGATGTATTAAATAAACTGTGGGGCATATTTGAGGATATATTCATGACTGCACAGCGAAATTACCTACCCACTAAACTTAAAACAAAAGAAATATATAGTGAAGAAATTTACCTGGTAGGAAAATTATGAATCTAACATAGCAAAGGAAAGTGCTATATGTCGAACAATTCTACGGTGGCGTTAGTTAGCGGTTCTATTCCAGTTTTATTTATTTATTAATATTAATATTGACCAGTCAGTAACAGTAGACAAAAACATTGCACATTTGTTTAACCCCTCCAATTCTGGCAACATATTTCTTATATACTTTCAGCTATATGTAGACGATTTTATGAAGATTAGGAAAGACATAGCGTAGCTAAAACGATTAATTAAGATGGTCTGTAGCTTTTGTTTATGAATAGACGTCCTTCCTGAGCTTACTACAATCGTCTAATAGTTACTAGATTATAATGGAAAGTACGTCACCGGTACTATATGGGTTAATGAGTATGTTTGTTCCAGCTCTACTAAAGAAGAATATTACCCTACCTCAGAGAAGGAAAACAAATAATGGCGCACATACATGCATACAACTGGGAAGGTTGTAGGCACAAATCGAACAGGGCAGTACCCAGGGGAGGCCACATAGGAATATGATAAAGAGTTGCTGGAACTCCTGTTTCATTTACTTGGCTTCCCCCACTGTTTATATTTGTGCCTCACTTACACAGAGAGTAATCTAGCTAATTCTCACAACACTTCATCCTCCTATTCATTTCACTACATTTAACAAGCACGCCACACTTCTTTCCAACATACGTAAATTACCTCTAGTTAACAATTGTCAACTTCGTTCCTTAATGTAAATTTCCTAGTAGATTTTTTTTCATTCTGCTGTTTTTTTGTTCAACTATATTTCATTCCTACCCACAATCAAAGGTTGTGGTGGGTGGGGAGAGAGCTTTCAACTTTGGTATCCATATCTTCCACATATTATCAATTACTATGTTAGATATAAGTCCGGACTGTCTTGCAGGGACCGCACGGTCTGTGTAGCCCATGTGTCTATGTAATTATGTGTATCTCTCTGTCTGCCTGTCTGTCCGTTATTCGGTTCTGGGAGGATGTTAAAAACATTTATGCATGTAATTCACGTGTATTTGAGATATATACTTTATATATATATATATATATATATATGCAGACGACATTATATAGATTAACAGTGTGTTGTCATTTAGTAGCAACATATCGAACATGCACACATTAAACAGGGTAGAATCGTCTAATGATAGCCAAAACAGGGTAGAATCGTCTAATGATAGCCAAAACAGGGTAGAATCGTCTAATGATAGCCAAAACAGGGTAGAATCGTCTAATGATAGCCAAAACAGGGTAGAATCGTCTAATGATAGCCAAAACAGGGTAGAATCGCCTAATAATAGCCAAAACAGGGTAGAATCGTCTAATGATAGCCAAAACAGGGTAGAATCGTCTAATAATAGCCAAAACAGGGTAGAATCGCCTAATAATAGCCAAAACAGGGTAGAATCGTCTAATAATAGCCAAAACAGGGTAGAATCGTCTAATGATAGCCAAAACAGGGTAGAATCGTCTAATGATAGCCAAAACAGGGTAGAATCGTCTAATGATAGCCAAAACAGGGTAGAATCGCCTAATGATGACCAAAACAGGGTAGAATCGCCTAATGATAGCCAAAACAGGGTAGAATCGTCTAATGATAGCCAACACAGGGTAGAATCGTCTAATGATAGCCAAAACAGGGTAGAATCGTCTAATAATAGCCAAAACAGGGTAGAATCGTCTAATGATAGCCAAAACAGGGTAGACTCGTCTAATAATAGCCAAAACAGGGTAGAATCGTCTAATGATAGCCAAAAGAAAAATGTGTGATGGCAATGAAGGGGTTTAGGGGACACTGACTGCTCTTTTGGCCTATAAAGTTATTCATTCATAAATTCTTAGTTTCCTCGCTAGACATTCCTCAAACTTAAATAAACATCCCCTAGACCCCCCCTCAAGATAAATTTGTAAATTTTTCGGTAGAAAATGTCCCGGCCGAAGGCCGGTTCCTCTTACAATTACAGGCTCGCTATCGCTCGCCATAAAAATATCGACACCTAAATGGCACGATAGGTCTTAAAATATATAACGAAATGGGACGAAAGGTCTTAAAATCGCAAAACAAATGGTCCGAACGTCTGAAAATCTAAAACAAGAATGTGACTAAACACAGGGAGAAAGGGGACCCGAAAAACAACCGTCTCCCCTGAAATATATACAGGCGACGACATTATACAACTGGACCAATGGGGTGATCAACAGGAAGAGAGGGTAGTTAGCAGTGGGGTAACTTGGCCAAACAGAGTATATACCCGTACTTGATAGCTGGACGCCATTTTGTTTCTTACTCCCGATTTATCCTCCAGTTATCCATTTGTTGAAGGATTACAGGGAAGCATAATGGAAAGCAAACAACAACAGCCCTAATGATCCTAAGATACGCCTAGGCACCATAACTATCTAACTAACTATCTATTTATCTAAATAACTACCGGTATCTAACTAAAAATCTACCTATCTATCCATCCATAAACATGGATATATTTTCTCAGACTGCTTAAGTACCATGCAAAATGGGCATAGGATTCAAGATGGCTGCCAATGACTTGACTCCTCGGACCCTCTACGCCGGTACCCTGATCATCAAGGTACCCTAAATTAGTAGGACTCGCCATCGTTGGAATTACATTGTTTTACAGTCTGCTTTGCATGCTAATGAAACTTGGAATTCTTATTGTTGATTTTCTACTCCCTCTGCACTCTCTCTCTCTCTCTCTCTCTCGCTCTCTCAGGCAATGCTAATAATAGTACCCCCCCCCCCCCACCCCCTGCAGTCAAATCAAGTACTTTACCTTTCGTCCTTCGTTATAAAGATGACAATTATCGTTTTTTAGGCTTCCAATTCGCATCCTTAATGGAACTCACAGGCAAAAATGGAAATTGAGGATTTTTTTTCTTTTGGAACTTCGACAGCTATTGGGACCTTTCAATGGGGTAGGATATTTCACCTCATGAACCCTTTACCTCATAACCACTTGATCTTTTTAATTTAGCTCGATGCCACTTCAACTCATGACCACTTCACTTGACCACTTCACCTCATTATCACTCCACCTCATGACTCCCTCATCTCATGTCCACTTCACCTTATGACCACTTCATATCATGTAAAAACCTTGGGTTTTACTCCAGGCGAATCCGAGTACTTTGGCAGGTAATTTTCGAATTTTGTGTTTTCAAAGGTATATATGGATTCCTCTCGTCGTTGCGATTCCAACGGTATATATTGTTTTTTTTATTTAGACCATATTTAGGCCTATTAGACCTATTTTTTACTTTTATTTTGTTTTAGTTTTCAAGGGTATATATGGATTCCTCTCGTCGTTGCGATTCCAATGATATATATATACATAATATATATATACTTATTTTTTTTAGACCATATTTTGAATACTTCTAAATCACCCATAGACAAGTTATTTATGTATGGATTTTGCTCAATTTTCTACCACTATTACACTTTCACCCGCTGAATCCAATGGCATACACACAATTCAAATCGGACCATTACTTTATAATTTAGATTTCGAATCGAACTCCAGAAACGCCCTAAATTAGCACTTTTTCAACTAGTCTTCTGTAGCCCAAACTAAAATTCCAAATTAATTTTACATGGTGCCATTCGATTTTTCTCGCCCAACACCTTGCATAAATGGTGGTAGATTCCATTTTCAAAAAGCCATTCGCACAAAATCAAACGTTATTGTTTTAAAAACCTTGGGTCCAGGCGAAGCCGAGTACCTTGGCAGGTCATGTTCGAATTTTGTGTTTTCAAAGGTATATATGGATTCCTCTCGTCGTTGCGATTTCAACGGTATATTTTTATTTTATTTAGACAATTTTTAGGCCCAATAGACATATTTTTTTATTTTTATTGTCTTGAGTGTTCAAGGGTATATAATTATGGATTCCTCTCGTCGTTGCAATTCCAACGGTATATATATATATATATATATATATATATATATATATATATATACCTGTATAGACAAGTGGGATGCTTGCCTGCGGCGACCAAAGAGACCCTCTGCCAAGCGCTTGCTCAATGTCATTTTGACTATTCTGTGTCATCCTGGTACTCTGCATCATCTAAATCAGCACAGCACAAACTTCAGGTCAATCAAAATAAAATGGTTAGGTTCATGCTGAACCTAGGACCCAGATCACATGTTGGCCAGGAACAACTTCAGTCACTAGGCATGCTCAATGTCTCTGACAGGGCCAAACAAATCAGGCTCACTAATGCCTTCAACATTTTCTATGACAGAGCTCCAGAGTTTCTAGAATGATTTTGTTAAAGCAAATGAGAGGAGTGGACATAATACAAGAAACAGGATGTTTAATTTTAAGGTCCCGAGAATCCAAAGACTGGGTAAGCAAACATTCTTCTTCACTGCCATCAAAGACTGGAACGACCTACCCCAGTCAGTCCGTGAAAAGAGAACACTATTCCTTCAGACGTAGCCTGAAGGAACACCTGAACCGGACAGCTGCGAGAAGGGAACACCAAACTTATGTCTACTACTAAATGCGACATAAGAGATAGACAAACCAAACTGAAATGATTACTGATTACGGATTACTGATATTTACTATAGGATGTAAGGTATCTTAAAATAATCCCCTAGAAATACTTTCTCTAAAATATCTATTTCTTTATCCTCCCCATTTCCCCAGCTAACCTAATCCCACAAGGACCTCAATGGAAATACGCCTAACGGCCTTATTGGGCTATCCTTAGTTGGAATTATGCAAGGCTGGTACATGTCATATTTGTAACATACTATGTGGTACCAACTCTGTAAATTGCTAACTGAATAAATATTATCATTATTATTATTATTATTATTATTATTATTATTATTATTATTATTATTATTATTATATATTTTTTTTAGACCATACTATGAACACTTCTAAATCACCCATAGACGAGTTATTTATGTATGGATTTTGCTCAATTTTCTACCACTAGTACACTTTCACTTCGTGTTTACCTAATCGTATTTAGTGGGTGAGTAAGAAGAAGTCTTCTTGTGTGGACCCCCACCTCTATTTATGTATTTCCAATTAGTGCATTCCCATATATTTGTCATAGTTTCTCTTGAAATTTGAAATATTATCCGACACAATCACCCACTCGTGCAAGGAATTCCAATGTTTAATTACTCTTATAGATAAACTATTACCTCTCAGGTTGGTTCTCCAGTGGCTTGGGCGTTCTATTTTTAGACTGTGTCCTCACAGTGAATTTGAGCTGTATTCTGTAGAACGATCTTAGCGGAAGAAGGGGTATGTGTTTGTGAGTATATACGTGCGTGTGTGTGTGTGTGTCTTTATATGTGAGTGCATAAGTGTACCTATCCATATCGTGAATGTTGTTAGTGTTGAGCTTGTGAGAACATATTTTAGTTATCCCTACATTAATTATTTTCTTAAAGAAGAGCGATTTATAGAAAATTAATCCGTAGCACAGACTACGATATTATATTTTCATTGTGTTTGTTTGTTTGTTTTGTAGATGTTTAGGTGACAATCACCACGGTCGATCTGGGGATCCGCCGCTGATGAGCTCGTCCTGGAATCTTTACGACTCTGAATCTTACGATTCTGTACAGGACTGAACATGCCATTTTTATCGGCAATAGCTCCGAGAAGAGTGTTGAGAGGGGAGAAGGGGTGTTGGAGAGAGAGGAAGGTGTTGGAGTGGCTTTGTTATGTGTGTTTTGTCTGTATACGTCGTCAGGATGTCCCCTGACTGGGTGCAAGCATGTGAAACATGCTAGGACGTACTACCGCACCCACTAAATGTCCGCCGTGGCAGGGATTCGATCCCGGGTCTTTCAGAATCACACGCGAGCGTGCTCACCACTTGACCACCACGGCCCCAATTGCTTACCTTTAATAATAATAATAATAATAATAATAATAATAATATTTATTCAGTTAGCAATTTACAGAGTTGGTACCACATAGTATGTTACAAATATGACATGTACCAGCTTTGCATAAATCCAACTAAGGATAGCCCAATAAGGCCGTTAGGCGTATTTCCATTGGGGTCCTTGTGGGATTATGTTAGCTGGGGAAAAGGGGAGGATAAAAGAAATAGATACTTTAGAGAAATTATTTCTAGGGGGTTATTTTAAGATACCTTACATCCTATGGTAAATATAAGTAATCCGTAATCAGTAATTATTTCAGTTTGGTTTGCCTATCAATATCAACGCCCTCACCAGGAAGCTGGAATCACTCCAAGAGTTTGTAACACTCAACGTTGGAGTATCACTAACTCCAATTGTTTCAACTCCAACATCCACCACCGCCCCAACGTCATCTGCCAACAATCCAACACCTGCAGTAGCCACTGCAGCATCTTCTGATGAACCTGAGCCGACATAAACCAGGACAGCCGCCCCGTTCACCTTAGCCTCTCCCCCACTCCTAGTGCAAGAAGCCTGCTAGCACGAACAGTACCAACCCCTCGCCCCCGTTCTAACCACTCCTCTCCCCGACCTGTACGCAGAGTCCCGCCACCGAAGGTTTCCGGATTTACACCAGTGAGGAACGGTGCACGGCCAACGCAGAAAAGGTCTCATCTACCAGTCACAATGTCAAACAGATTTGAGATATTGGTAGAGATGGAAGACGAACCAGAAGAGACCAGGCTCGTTGGGGATTCCATCCTACGAGGACAGGTCGAAGAGTTCTGCGACAGAGTCCCAAATCGACGAAAAAGATTTTGCATCCCAGGAGCTGGACTGGACGACATTGTGGAAGCCTTCGAAGATACCACAAAGGATGCAAATGAAAATACCCTTTTTGTCATCCATGCTGGTTCAAATGACGTCATGCGCACCAGATCCGAAGAGTTGATGGAGAAATATCGCAAGATGATCCAGCACTACAAAAACAAGTCAAGGAATATCATCATCTCAGGCATTCTCCCCAAGATCGACGCACCTGACAAATTCTACGACAAGGCCTTCAGCACAAATAGCCGACTAAAATATTTGTGTCTGAGGGAAGAAGTTGAATTCATCAACCTCTGGGACAACTTCTATAACCAGCCTACTCTGTTCCGCAAGGATGGCAATCATCTAAACCCTGTGGGTTCAGCACGCATGGGTCGTCTCCTACACGAAGCAGTCCGCAGCCATGGATCAAAAAACGCCATCCGAGAAGAAGCAGCAGTGACATAAATCATCCAACGCCAAGCAAAAAACAGAGGCAACTGAGGACCACCAGCGATAAGGACCGAAGACAGCGAGGACCGAGGACAGCCATGAACATAAATGTAGATCCGACAAGAACCAAATATATTATAAAGAGCGTTCCGTGAGTTCTAAAATAACAAATTTAAAGGTTTTCTATGCAAACGCTTGTAGCATACGCAATAAATTTTCAGATTTAGAGGAGCTAGTGTTTACAGAAAATTATGATGTGATTGGCATAACAGAATCTTGGCCCAATACAGAAGATAGACTTTTTAGCAGAGTATTCACTTCCCGGTTATGTAATGTTTGAGAGAAAAGCTGAATAAATCGAAATGGAGGTGGCGTTTTACTTTATATCAAAGAAAGTCTTAACCCTACCCTCTTGTCAAAACCTCAAATTGTGAACGTCGACACATCTTTTGTGCTAATAAAGAATAATAAAGGTACAAACATAATACTTGCGTTAATATACAGACCTCCAGCTCAATCAGTGCAAACTGACCAACAATTTACGAACAAATTGCAGATGTAAGTAACTCACAAGATACCGTAATTTTTGGCGACTTTAATTTACCTGTGACCAAGTGAGGCGATACTCTTAGTTCACACTCCGGACATGACTTGTATACGAACTTGCAAGAGAGTTCACTTTATCAATTTGTTCGAACGCCGACCCGTGGTAATAAGGTTCTTGACAATGTACTTGCAACAAAAGAAGAATTGATAGAGAATTTGAATGTTGGTGATGAATTCAGTAACAGCGACCATCGTACGATAACTTTCACTTTAAAGTTTACTAGTAACGAACCAAATAGTAGCATCGTAAAAGTCCCTAATTTCAAGAAAGCAAACTTCCATAAACTTAGAGCTATGTTTAAAGAAACTGACAGGAGCTTTTTTAATTAACAATAACGACATAAATACATCTTGGAAGTTATTCGAAACCACTTACCTAAAAGCAGTGCAAGACTGCATACCATCGAAAATACGGCATCCAGGCCATAATAATAAGCCCAAATGGTGGAATAAAGATATTTCAAACTGCCTGCTTGCTAAAAAATTGCTAATGATAGATTTAAAATCCTCACAAAATGACGAAGAACGGGTGAAATTTGTAGAGCTACGACGCAAAGCCAAAAAGTTAATTAAGCAAAGTAAAAAGACCTTAGAGTTACATATTGCGAATCAAAGTAAAACAAACCCGAAAGAATCCTATAGTTATATCAGAAAGAAAAAAGTAGTTACTTCAACTGTTGGACCGTTAGTCGATGAAAATGGAGAATACACCAAAGACGAAGTACAAATGAGTAATGCCCTCAATACCTTCTTTGCATCAGTTTTTACAACAGAAGACCTCAGTGATATCCCTACACCATCGCCGATTCAGATTGATAATTCAGATGTTCTAAGCAATATCACCGTTACAGAGAGAGAAGTATTGAATTGTTTAGATAAACTCAAGGTAAATAAAACGCCTGGACCTGATACAATCTCGCCTAGAGTTCTAAAGGAAGCTAAGGATGAGCTCTCCAAACCACTGACATTACTATTCAATAAATCCTTGCAGTCTGGAACTATGCCTGATCAGTGGAAGCTAGCCAACGTAACACCGATATTCAAAAAAGGCAGCAAATCCCTACCCAGTAACTATCGGCCAATTAGCTTAACCTCAGTTGTATGTAAAATGCTAGAAACGGTCATACGAGACAGACTCGTAAATCACTTAGAGGAAAATAACATACTTAAAGATACTCAACACGGCTTTCGTAAAAAACGTTCCTGTTTAACAAACCTCTTAGACTTCTTCCACAATATCCTCAACCTCTACGATGAGAGTAAAGCTGTAGATATTATATACCTTGATTTTCAAAAGGCCTTTGACAAAGTTCCCCACAAACGTTTACTGCTAAAACTAAAAGCGCATGCAATACAGGACGGTGTGTTGAAATGGATAGAAAATTGGCTCAGCAACAGAAAGCAAAGAGTAGTCATAAACGGTAAGGCATCTAAATAGACCAATGTAAGTAGCGGGGTACCCCAGGGATCGGTACTAGGACCAATTCTCTTTCTAATTTACATCAATGACATAGATGAGGGTCTCACCTGTACAATCTCAAAATTTGCTGACGATACAAAAATTGCAAATAGCGTACTCTCAAAAGAACAAGTTGACGATATGCAACACAATCTAGATAAATTGTCATGTCGGGCCCAAATTTGGCAAATGAGTTTCAATGCGGATAAATGTAAAGTACTACATATCGGATACCTAAATGAGAAAGCAAACTATTCGATGAATGGCACTCAGCTTAAGAATGTAAACAGAGAAACTGATCTGGGAGTAACAATATCGAGTAACCTAAAACCGAGTCAACAATGTTCAGAAGTTGTTAAGAAGGCAAACAAAATAATTGGCTTTATAGGCAGATCATTTGAGCATAAATCCAAAGAAGTTATCCTAACCCTTTACAATTCCTTAGTCCGCCCTCTTCTGGAATACTGCGTTCAATCCTGGTGCCCTTATTACCAAAAAGATATAAACAAGCTAGAACGAGTTCAACGTAGAGTTACCAAAATGATACCTAGCCTAAAGAACAAACTATACGAAGAGCGTCTTAGAGAATTGAATCTATTTCCTTTAACCCAGCGCAGATTAAGAGGTGACTTAATTCAAGTGTTCAAAATCATCAAAGGCATCGACAATATGAACTGTAGTAAGTACTTCACTATCGACCAATCTAATTACACGCGGGGAAACGGTTGCAAAATTATTGGTAAATCTTTTAACTCGCACGAATCTAAGAATTTCTTCTTCAATCGAGTTGTCAACTTGTGGAATGGGCTTCCCCGAAACGTTATAGACTGCATCACCGTTGATTCTTTTAAACTCCGCCTAGACAAATATCTCGCATCAAATCTGCGACTGACTGCGTTTGTAAATGAATAACTTTATTTTATCCCCCCCTCAGTTACTAACCCATCAGTCCTCTACTAACTTCCTAATCCTGCCACGGACATTAGTTCCAGGGCAGTAATTCCCTTTCCAATGTTCCCTTACCCACTCTAAACCACTGTTTGGACACTTGATCCTCAGTGTTTTGGAGGACAAGCAACCTAGAAGGGTCACTAGATCTGCTGTTGCTTGATTTCCTTTGTACTCCTTTGTACTCTTATGTCGTATTTAGTAGTAGACATAAGCTTGGTGCTCCCTTCTCGCAGCTGTCCGGTTCAGGTGTTCCTTCAGGCTACGTCTGAAGGAATACAGTGTTCTCTTTTCACGGACTGACTGGGGTAGGTCGTTCCAGTCTTTGATGGCAGTGAAGAAGAATGTTTGCTTACCCTGTCCTTGGATTCTCGGGACCTTAAAATTAAACATCCTGTTTCTTGTATTATGTCCACTCCTCTCATTTGCTTTAACAAAATCACTCTTAAGATACTCTGGAGCTCTGTCATAGAAAATTTTGAAGGCATTAGTGAGCCTGATTTGTTTGGCCCTGTCAGAGACATTGAGCATACCTACACCACACTTCTTTCCAATACATCATAAAACATTCTTTTGAAGATGACCACTAACTGTCTTTAATTTGTCTCTGCACTTCTTTCAACTTTGGGAGAGACACTTGTTACATGCAGCTATGCCTTTTGCGTCCCTCATAAAAATACTGGCAAATTAGCAATGATTGGAGAATGCATGTGAATACAAGAGTGATATTCGGTCGTATGGAGAGGGGGCCAGGTACCAGTTGGACTAGATTATAGTCCGTCAAGCGCCTGGCCCAGGGAGCCGGTTTATCTTGTGAAGGGCCATTTCTGGAAGTAAGACGGGTGGGCATTGTGGTGGTAAGCTCCGCTGCAGGTCTGCCTGCTGAGACCAAACCTCTCTGGGAGGTCTGGGACCTGGGTGTCTTAGCTGGGGATCCCAAAATGGACCTGGGTCTCTGGGTCTTCTCCTGGGTGACCTAGATGTGTGCGTTTTTATTTTATTATTTTGTTGTCCCTGTTCGGGTTCTGTCTCGAGTCGGCCACCCCGAGGTGTGGGGTATGTGCCCGAGTATACTGTATACTGTATATACTGTATATACTACCTGGTGAGTTATCTGCTCAACAGGTGGCGTTGTGTGTGTGTAAGTGTGAGAGTCCGAGTGTAGGGGGTGAGACAGTGAAGCACGGGAACGAAGTGGCTTCAGAGATGGGGTCGTTTCGGGCCATGAGTGTGCACCGTGCCTCATGTGAAGGCAAGATGGCAGGTGCTCGTTGTACTCTACGTGCTTCACATGTCTCACTCCCTAGACTGGAACAAGACCTCACGGGCTTCACTGTTCATTGTAAAGCGGTGAATGTTAAGGCTCACAGCCTATGCCCGAGAGGAAGTAAGTTGGAATATAGAAAAAAAAAAAAAAAAAAAAACATACTGGCAAATGTGAGAAACTGCTTGAACCACAAATATCAAATTACTGTACTGTACTAGAATTAACTAGTCTATTCACTGTAAGTAGGAGAGAAAGGAGTGTTCAAGTTATAGAGGTATTAGTTTATTGTCAGTGGTTGGAAAGCTGTATGGCAGGGTGTTGATAGAGGATAATAAAGTGTACGGAAGTTGCAATAGGAGAAGAACAGTGCGGTTTTAGGAGGGGAAGAGGGTGCGTGGATCAGATATTTGCAGTAAGACAGTTATGCGAGAAGTATTTAGAGAAGCATAAGGAGATATTTTGGGCTTCTATGGACTTGGAAAAAGCGTATGATCGTGAAGCAATATGGAAGGTGTTAAGGATATGAAATAGGAGGAAATTTGTTAGAAGCAGTTAAGAGTTTTTATGAAGGGAGCAGAGCATGTGTGAGAGTAGGAAATGGTGAGTTGAGTGAATGGTTTGAGGTAAAGGTAGGTTTGCGACAGGGTTGTGTAATGTCACCATGGCTGTTTAATATGTTTATGGATGGTGTGGTGAGGGAGGTGAAAAGGAGAACTATGGGAAGAGGATTGGGTTTAGTAGGAAAGAATGGTAGAGATTGGGAGTTGAATCAGTTGCTGTTCGCTGATGACACAGCATTGGTGGCGGATTCTGATGAGAAACTGCAGCGGGTAGTCAAAGAGTTTGGTGTGGTTTGTGGAAGGAGGAAACTGAAGGTGAACGTCAATAAAAGTAAAGTAATGGTGTGTAATAGGGGAGAGCATAGGGTGAATCTAGATGTGAGGCTGGATGGGGAAATATTGGAACAAGTAGAGTGTTTTAAATATCTAGGAGGAACAATAAGCAGGAGTGGAGGTATGGAAGTGGAGGTAAAACAGAGAGTGTGTGAAGGAAGGAAGGTTTTCGGAGCAATGGGAAGTATGTGGAAGACGAGAAATCTCGGAGTGAAAGTAAAAAGTGCACTGTATCAAGGAATTGTTGTGCCAACAGTGATGTATGGGGCTGAGACATGGGCTCTGAAGAAAAAGGAGAAAAGAGGGCTGGATGTGATGGAGATGAGCTGCTTGAGGAGTATGTGTGGAGTTACTCGTAGAGACAGATTGAGGAATGAAGAGATACGTTGGAGAGTGGGGCAGCAGGAACATTTGTCAGCCAGAGTGGACAGAAGGGTGCTGAGCTGGTATGGTCATGTTGAACGAATGGGAGATGAAAGGCTTACAAAGAGAATATGTGAGTCAGGTACAAGGGGAGATAGAAGGGCAGGAAGACCCCCATTGAGATGGAGAGACTGTGTAAGAAAGGCTTTGGATGATAGAGGAATGACTATAGATCAGGCAAGGGAAGTGGTGGTGGACAGGAGTGAATGGAGAATGCTTGTGAATAGTTGAGTGAACACGTGGTCATTTGGAGTAAGGGGTCGGGCGCAAGTTGGACTAGATAATAGTCCATCAGGCGCCTGGCCCGGGGAGACGATTAATATGAAGGGTGTGCCTGGAAGTGTGGTGGGAGGGCTTGTGGCTTTGGCTCCGCTGCATGTCTGCCTGCCGAGATCGGAACCTCTCCGGGTGGTCAGGGGCCAGGGGAGTGCTGGAGCGACCTTGGTAACCCTGGTCTCTGGGTCTTCTCCTGGGTGACCTGGATGTGTGAGAGTTTGTGTTTTTTATCTGTGTTTATTTTTTGTTTTATGTTGTTTTTGTGTTTTCCCTGTTCTTGCTCTGTCTTGAGTCGGCTACCCCCAAAATGGGGATTGGGCCTGAGCATATAGATAGATAGATAGATAGAGGAGAGAAATCACGACCTCTATCCTCTGCAACTCAGAAACGACCAGAGCAATCGAGCTAATATTTCTACCATTTGGGAAGATTCAGTCAAGGAATAAATGTGGCAATGTACAGCCAATTTGCTCTAGCCCTTTTTGAGTTACAGAGGATAGAGGTCGTGATTGCTCGCCCACTCACAGCGATTAGACTATAGTTTTTGTCATTATGCATTCAAGTCTTAACCCAGCAAGTGCGGGAAGACTCTTAAGAGTTTCCCCGGGCGACTGTGGGAAGACTCTTAAGAGACTGGGAAAAAACAAATCCATTAAAACACCCCAATTTTTGTTTGTTTTATTTTTTTCCCTTGCCCCTGGGCCACGCCAAACATCACTCCTCCACCTCCTTACCTTTAGTGATGGATAAGAGGCTAGGGAGCTGTACTCATAGGGTTGCCTCTTCTCAGGGATTCTTTGATGTAATTGTCGTAACTATTTCTAAAAGCATTAACACTAGTACTGGCTACTACATTTTCTGGGAGTCTGTTCCATTTGTTATCTACAGCAATTATAGGATTGCAAAAGTTATATAAATAAATATAATGCACATAGTAATATATCTATCGAACTGGTTACTGATATTTGTCCACAAATAACAATTGAAAAATGAAATCGAAATAGAAACTGTTGACCATTCTTTCGATTCTGACTATTATATTTTTTTTCACCAACCAACTTCACTTCTAAGCTCAATTAATGAAATCAACAAACCCATGTGGCACTCCAAGGACTCGAACCTAGGACACTCACACCTAAATTCCACGCACTTATGCATTACGAATGTAAAGGCAAAAGAATTGCAAAGCCTTTGCTATTTAGCCTATATTCAATTCCATGTTGTACAAAATATCTCAATATTAATCATTATTAGGAAGGAAACAACTGTTCAATGACAATTTATAGCAATACAGTAGCTAAGTATTATATAAAAGTTTTAGAGTAACCAAAGATCTGAAAGTCAATATGATACAGTTGAAGGATCTCGTGCAATAGATGTGTGGGTATGTTGTCATAGAGGAGAAGGTCAGAGTGTGTATCACTCTTGGTACGATGTCTGGTTGGTAGAGTGATGTTGGCTGGAAAGTGGACCAAGTGAAGCAAGTGACGGACCTCTTCTTCTGCAGTCTCCAAGTGGACCACATAGTCGTAGTGACGCTGACAGGGATTACAGATGGTGCTGAAGGCTGTCCAGTGAGGGTCATTTAGCCCCAACTTATGAGTCCACAATACGTGTTCCAAAAATTCTTTAAATGTGAAGGTAGCGTTCATAAACTGACTACTTAGCGTGTCAATTTTGCCTCTGTAAGCCTTTGTGACTAAGTTGACCATCAATGACTGAGATGGCCTCTTGTTCGCATATAGCTTTATATCTATTTTAGAGAAAAATGGACCCGAGTTGACTCTGCCACTTGATATTAAAGCTGGTAACCAATATGCCGTCCATCGTGTACTCCACCTCTCAACACTCTCAGTCTTCCTCTTGTAGTCTTTTTTGAATTCAGATATTGGCAAGCCACCAAGATACTTGTCTCTGTTGATGGAAAAGTAGTTTAAATTAATGCATATGATAGGAACATCAGGTTATTCATAAATCCCAAACATATGTAAAGCAACCTTCGTGACATAATAGTCGGTATATATTTATATTTCAATCATTGACTCGTAGATTAAATTACTACAAAGTAAGGCATGCACCAGCAGATCTATTGATAATTTGTTGGGGATCAGAGATCGGCTCTGGATAAGACATACTAGATTTGTACCCTGGAGGTTGGGAATCGGAACTCCACCTCCAGAATTTACTTCCACTAATGGATCAGCAAGCCTTTTCTTGCTGATCCTCCTTCCCCCTTGAAAGGAGCGCTGGTTTGGCTACTGACTGACTGACTGACTGACTAACATGATCTGTAATTTGGCATTCGGGTAGATATAACCCACCAAATGTCCTGTGCCACTTGGGAGCTAAAACTGCAAGTTCAACACTGAGAAATCCACGGTGGGATGTGGAGAATTCAAGTATTATTCATCGCCATATTTATTGAGATATTAACTTGAATTTTGGCAACAGTATATACTGTATATGGCTCATAGGAAGCCCCTTACTAATTTTTTGCTGAACAAAATTCTATTACTGACTCTGCAGACATGGGTGATTAAACAATATTGATTTCTAGCCACATTTGCTGAAATAGTGAGCTCAAATTTGGGAGAAAACAAAATCGTCCATAGTATATTTATATTGTATATATTGTAGACCATATTACCAGTCTTGCTAAGGCAGCCTCCCAGAAGCTGGGTGTGCTCAACCGCCTTAGGGGGTTCTTTTCCCCTGCACAGCTTCTTGCTCTGTACAGGGGCATAGTGCGCCCTTGTATTGAGTATTGTTCACATGTGTGGGGAGGTTCCTCTCACACCGCTCACCTAGACAAAGTTGAAAGGAAGGCCTTTCGTATCATTAACTCCCGTCCACTCACCAACTCTCTGCAATCTCTATCTCTCCGCCGCAATGTTGCATCTCTCTCGCTATTCTATCGCTACTATAATAATCAGTGTTCCTCAGAGCTATCCCAGTGCATACCACCTCCTTTACGTAGGGCACGTGGTACCCGTCTTGCAACTCAATCCCACCCCTACTCTGTGCAACTCTCCAACCCAAGAGTGAAACGTTACTCTCAAACTTTCTTCTACTCAACAGCTGAGCTCTGGAACTCTCTCCCAGAATCAGTCTTTCCCTCTTCCTATGACTTAAATTGCTTCAAACTCCGTGTGTCCAGGCATTTTGGCTCGAACGTCCCTTGATTTTGGCCCTGTCACTCTTTGAACTATGGGGGAGGCACTCGCTATAGGCAGTTATGCCTTTTGCCTCCCTCAATCACATAGAAGAAAAAAAAAATACATTGTATATATGTATATTTACTTGGATAAACATTGCATATCTTGCCCTGCAGGAGTGGAGAAAGAAACTTTATTTTATTTGTCACAGTATATCCAGAGATACCGAATTAAAATTTGCAGCCATGAGCACAACCCCTACAGAATCCACCCTATTTAGGAATTCTTTGGATCAAATAACTGCATATCAAATATTTGTAAAAGAAGGGGCTCAAATAATCCTCTTTTGGCGTTGTAATAGTTAACATACAGAGTTAGTATATGGTACCCTTGGATGCCCTAATCTATCGCCCACTCATAAGAATTCGTGGAACCCTATGTTTTTCTTTATGCAAATATAACAGTTTGGATTAATTTTTGGATATATCTTGGTTTTCAATAAATAGCATATACATTTGTTTTTAGTTGTCGTGTGTCCCGTGAGTTTTGTTGAATACTTCCAAAAATGAAAGATTTTCATTCTGAGTAAAACAAATACAGTTCTATACCCATAGGCTTTTGGGGGCATTTTTTTGAAGTTATGGTCGATTTAAGTCGAAATGTTTGTGTTCTTCGTCATATTTAAAGCAGTTTTCCCTCTAATGAAATGGCATAGAGAAGAAAATAAGTAGTTTGTGATAATGTATCGTATCAATAATTCATAGAAACCCCAAACAATACTGTAGGTTTCTTCATTTTTCCGTGACGATGAGTTGGATATTACAAATATAATCCTAAATCGTATATTTATCGCATTGCTAAAGGCAGATGAAGAATGCTACAGAGATTTGTTTATGTCACTTTAAAGTATGTATACCATACTCCATCATACACTACTCAGTTTTATATCCAGTTCTTTCATTTAGAGGACACAAAGGGATAAACCTGGCAAAACACGTAAATATGCCATGCAAAAAGGAGGGGATTTGATCGTTATTTGTCAGTTTTAACTAATTTTCCATGTAAAGAAAATTAATAGCAATAAGGTATTAATACTTTATGAAAACACCACGACATCTTCTGTAGCTCTTTTCTTCTTTTCGTGATGATAAGGTTACAATTAAATTTTGTTGGTGTCTTGTAATATTCAACTCAATGCCAAGGCAATATGAAGAATGATAGTGAACTTCCTGGAGTCCCTTTGAAGTATTGATACCATGCTTCATAATACACTTCTAAGTTATTTTTCCTATTCTAATATTATTGTAGAAAAACGTGGTTAAACATGACAAAACGCGCCAAAAAGCCGCCTTTAAGGGCTCACAACTGCAAAACAATGTCCCATAAAACCTATGTGTATATAACAGTGTTTACTTATAATTACTTGACCTTTCATCTATGGAAGTATCTGACAAAACTCGCAGGACACCCTAAGTATATAGGCCTATATATATATATATATATATATATATATATATATATATATATATATATATATATATATATAAGAATTCTCTCTCTCAATTCTTATATATATATATATATATATATATATATATATATATATATATATATATATATATATATATATCCTGTATATATATATATATATATATATATGTATATTTATATACACACAAACAAACACATACATAATTTTGAGCATTCCCATCCTACCTGTAACCTGAGGCAAGGCGGGCCAGGGGGTGACGAACACTCACTACTGCCAGGGTTGATGCCATCCCTCTCATGTAACTCGGGGATTTTAGTCGGTTTTTAAACTTTTTCCATGATGTTGATCCACCCTACGAGTAATGTGCAGATTAGTAATGTTTTAGATATTCATTTAAGTGCCAGTGGGGGTTTTGAAAGTTTGTTTTTATGCATTGGCTCTATGGAGAACGCTCGCCTTCCACCAGCAAAACCTCTCTAGAGGATATTCGCCATTCTTGGGTTAATCACTAAATATTTACCTATACCTTGTACAGTGTCAAGACTCGCACCCACACACCTTGTACAGTCATGAGCCTATATATATTTTCACATGTAGTAAGTAATTAATATTAGCAATAAATGTTGCTTTGGTATTTTGTCATTATAAGAGCAAACAATAAACTCGTTGAATATAAATGCTTTGAAACATATGAAGGGAAAACAATGTCTGACAATAAAATTCACTTAACAATCACCATATATTAATAATCCTCCAAACGAATAGCTCCATGCAAGTAAACTAAACATGTACAGAAATTAGTGTGTTTTTAGTTTCCTATCACACTCCAAATCTGTTCATTAACTCTTCAAATTCACTGCTGGTCGTAAGAGCCGAAACTGAGAAAAATGATTGATGAATCTTTAGCATATAGGGTAGAAAACTTGGCAATTATATTTCACTAAAATTACAGGAAAATATTCTTCCTAGTAGGTTTTAAATCAATGTTCACTAAAACTTGCTGTCGGGATTGACCTACCACATAATTAAGGAAATCGTTCACAAGTCTGTGAATTATTTTATCATTACTGAAAATATATACATCTATCTATCTATCTATATGCTCAGGCCCAATCCCCATTTTGGGGGTAGCCGACTCAAGACAGAGCAAGAAAAGGGAAAACACAAAAACAACATAAAACAAAAAATAAACACAGATAAAAAACACAAACTCACACACATCCAGGTCAACCAGGAGAAGACCCAGAGACCAGGGTTACCAAGGTCGCTCCAGCACTCCCCCGGCCCCTGACCACCCGGAGAGGTTCCGATCTCAGCAGGCAGACATGCAGCGGAGCCAAAGCCACAAGCCCTCCCACCACACTTCCAGGCACACCCTTCATATTAATCGTCCCCCCCGGGCCAGGCGCCTGATGGACTATTATCTAGTCGAACTTGCGCCCGACCCCTTACTCCAAATGACCATGTGTTCACTCAACTATTCACAAGCATTCTCCATTCACTCCTGTCCACCACCACTTCCCCTGCTTGATCTATAGTCATTCCTCTATCATCCAAAGCCTTTCTTACACAGTCTCTCCATCTCAATGGGGGTCTTCCTGCCCTTCTATCTCCCCTTGTACCTGACTCACATATTCTCTTTGTAAGCCTTTCATCTCCCATTCGTTCAACTTCGTTCAAATATATACATACAAAAACAAAAATAATAATAACATCTGAGGTGAAGCCATTGATTTCGGGGGCTGATTAGTGATTGCTGCTTCTGAATTGTGTGTGTTTGTTTTTATGTGGGCGAACTGTTGTGTTCTCCTGTCACCTCTTTTTCCTTTCTTGTGTCTCTTGCTGATCCTCTCTACCCTTTGTGGGAGTAAGGGCTGGCTACTGACTGACTGAAAACTTGTATTACTATCTATCCCGTCTTATATATACAGTATTGTACAAGTAATTAGTTATTTGTCTTCTTAATGACGATCAAAAGGTGACAGGACAACTCAACCAGTAGACCATTTCAACCAGTAGCTCTCAACCAGTACCAAATCAACCATAATGTTACCTTTGCAGCGGTGCACAAGTGGAAGGGCCCCTTGGTTCCCGTATGTTCCTTGGGTATTGCTGGATATCCTGGCGGTAGCCGTGGTCGTTCAGTGATACCCAGGAGGCCACACTGTTCCCGTAGGTGCTGAACCCTCTTCCTCATAATGGTGTCTAGTGTGGTGCTGGGGGCTGTTCGGGGAGAGGGGCGTGTCTTGGAGTTGAGTGATGTGGTTCTGGGGGCTGTTCGGGGTGAGGGCTGTGTCTTGGGGCCGCGTGTTGTATTGCTGAGGGTAGGATTTGGAGCCTCTGGGGTCTTGCTGAATGTAGATAAATGGCTGTGTAGTAGAGTACCGTTTTTGGCTTGAATATCAGTTCTCGCATCGCTGTCTTCTTTCTCCTTTGTTACCTGGAAGATTACAGATTAATTTAATTCAACTAACTACAATTTCAGCAGCAAAACTGATGCATTGAATATAACATGATAGGATATGTTAATTTAGGCTACACTCAGCCACAGGTGTCTTGAGAATGGAGTGTATGTGAATGAAGAGAGGTACCAGTTCGCGTTTTGTATAGAAGTTCGCGTACTCTATAGAAAACGCGAACAGGTAGCTCTCCATTCACACACACTCCACTCTCAACACCTTTGGCTGAGTGTAGCCTAAATTAACATAACCTATCATATAATAATAATTATATATATATATATATATATATATATATATATAGTTAGTAATGCCAAAGGTTTGAAAAGGAAATTTTCAATGACGCTGCATCTGTTATGTCACAAAAATATTTAATATATTAGGGCTCTACTTGCTTATTTAGAGAGACTTTCAATGTGAACCAGATTAAAAGTATCCTTCTCTAGTACTACGGCTCTCTTCCTCTCTCTCTCTCTAGTAGTGTTTGTGTGTGAGGCGTATGTTACTACCAATGTTTGCCATTATAAGTACAGTAGGTGTGCACTTTAGGGGAGCTGGGCCGATTTTCTGGACCACTTTCTCCCTCATGTTTAGCCCCATTAGTTTTGACATTTTAAGACATTCTGACCATTAGTTTGACGATGTTAACACTTTTCGACCCATTTCGTTGTAAATTTTAAGACCTTTCGTGCCATTTAGATGTCAAATATTTCCTGGTGAGCGATAGCGAGCCTGTAATTTTAAGAGGAACCGGCCTTCGGCCAAGACATTTTTCTACCGAAAAATGTACAAATTTGTCTTGAAGGGGGTCTAAGGGGTGTTTTTTTAAGCTTGATGGAAGTCTAGCGAGGAAACTAAATATTTTATGAATAGATTAATTAATAGACCAAAAGACCAGCCACTATCCCGTTAATACTAGTACCTACCTGCCGAACGATGAGCACCCCAGCGGTGAACATAACAAGCCGTAGGACCCATAGTCTTCGATACATCCCTTCACATATACCTGTGTAAATGTCTATTATTTATACAGTAATCATAGTAAGTGTATAGGTGTTTGCGTAATCCGGTGTGCATTATATATATATATATATATATATATATATATATATATATATATATATATATATATATATATATATATATATATAAAGTAAATCTCACACATACACGTGAAGTAATAAATGTGTTTATACTCCTAGCTGGGATCGAACCTTCGACATTCGGGAGTGTCCAAGCTTTTGATCCACTACACCACGACGTATCACGCCATGGTGTAGTGGATTAAATACTTGGACACTCCTGAATGTCGGAGGTTCGATCCCGGCTGGGAGCATATACATATATCATAGATATCATAGAGAGGTTGATTAGCTGAATCCCACGTCTGAATGGTGGTATTTGATATCGACCCTGTCTCCAGGGAAGGAAACTTGCGATCGAAACCAATTATGTTCCTTTCTACACAAAGGTGCCGTGAATGTGGAACCAACGGAACACAAATACGAAAAGCTCATTTAAATGACCCTCCTCACTCAAATGTGACCCTCATCTTGTTTCCACAGTGGCATACAGTATTTCCTTCAGAGTACACACACCGGCTCGTTCATCCACTTCAGAGTACACACACCGGCTCATTCATCCACTTCAGAGTACACACACCGGCTCGTTCATCCACTTCAGAGTACACACACCGGCTCGTTCATCCACTTGCCAATGCACAACTCAACTTAAGGGGAGATGGGTCACTTTTCTGGTCCACCTCCTTCCTCATGTTTAGCCCCATTAGTTTTCAGATTTTAAGACGTTGGGCCCATTAGTTTGTCGATTTTAATACCTTTCGTCCCATTTATGTGCCAATATCAAGACCTTTCATTTTAAACCTTTCGTCCCATTTATATGCCAATATCAAGACCTTTCGAGTATGGAGCTCAGTGGTCTGGTTAATTTGCTCTACATAACAAATAACAAACAAGACCTTTCGTGACATAATATTATGGGTGTCGATTTTGTCCTGGCTAGCGATAGCGAGCCTGTAATTTTAAGAGATACCGGCCTTCGGCCGGGATATTTGTCTATCTAAAAATGTAAAAGTTTATCTTGAAAGGGGGTCTAGGGAGGTTTTTGTTTTAAGCTTGCTGAAGGTCTAGCGAGGAAACTAAGAAATACATGAATATATAAATAAATAGACCCCATAACATAACCACTGTCCTCTTAACCACTTCAGCCAGTATATCACAAAGGTTTCCTCATCGATTAACAATGGATGAATTCTAATAGTGAAACACCACAATCATCGTTCACCACACTTAATTCTAATAGTGTAACACCACAATCATCATTCACCACACTTAATTCTACTAGTGTAACACCACAATCATCATTCACCACACTTAATTCTAATAGTGTAATACCACAATCATCATTCACCACACTTAATTCTAATAGTGTAACACCACAATCACCATTCACCACACTTAATTCGTATTTACAGTTCTCCTGACTAATAATCATCTTTTGGAATTGAATTTGGAATTGTTTATACTGTATATATAAAATATAGTATACAATATAGTTTAATTCAGTTTACATTATATTACTATAGTTATTATAAACGTTGTGAATTAGTTAATGAAGGCTACTAATATTATCAGTTATATCCCAGTCCCACACCTATTGCTCTTACCTCGGCTGACACCAGCAGAAAACTAGATACTCCTCTCTCGCATAACCGAGTCATCTGCAAATACACACACACGCTCATACACACGCGTACACACACACACACACACACACACACATACTTCCAAGACCCAGTTTCTCCCTCTATCTCTCCATCGCAATCTTCCACAAGACTATCAACTATTCTTCAACAACACACAACTCAACCCTTCATCTTCTCTCAACATTCTAGGTGTATCTTTTTTATCTGACCATCCTTGGAAAGATCATATTGCCACTCTTGCTAAAACAGCTTCCCAAAAGATAGGTGTGCTCAACCGTCTCTGTGGGTTCTTCACCCCCGCACAGCTTCTTGATCTGTATCGGGGCACAGTGCGCCCCTGTATTGAGTATTGTTCGCATATGTGGGGAGGCTCCACCCATACCGCACTTCTCGAACGAGTAGAATCAAAAGCATTTCGCCTCATCAATTCGCCTCAAAAGAGTTTGCCTAGGCAGGGAATGCATGACGTGATGCCCAAGAGGATTCGCTCGGTAATGCGTTCAGCACACTCCGAGGATCCCCAGCCACGGAAGCAAAACTAATTCCATGTAAAATCAAATAAGTACCGCCGAAAAGCCTCCCAATCAGCAGTGCCAAAGTGCCACAAGCGCCACCAGCTGGGAGGATCGAATGGCTGTACAGGAGAGATAGGACAGGTAACAGATCAGAGGAGCACAACGGAGAGAAAAAGTTAACAGGTTAAGTAGAATAATTGGAAGTTAGAAATAAGTCAAGGATGTTGGGCTGATTTCCAGGCGGTCAGGATATATATATATATATATAGTTATGAGAACTTCAGCAGGTGATCTTGGACACAGCAACTTCCAAATTAGTAGGGCAATGAGAAGAAATACGTTGTGGAACATCATGATTTATTCTAATTTTCGGCGACGTCACGCAGCCATCCTCAGGAAAGGGTTACCAACAGATCCTAAAAATTGAGTATAACTCTGTCTATATTGCTAAAACAGGATCACTAAAATGTAAGAGAGTATAAAACTAAGAGTATTTTTTGAAAAATAATTATAGGATGGATTTGTTTAACAGAGTGCTAAAACAATTTATGTATAATAAAGTGTCACACAGCAGCTCGGTAACTTACGGTGTGCCTAAACTTGTTAAGTATGTCGAAATGCCTTTCTATGGGAGAGTGAGCTATGATTTTCGCAAGTTACTTAGTAACGTACTCAGGGAAAGTTTTCCTGCAATAAATTTTAGAATTGTTTTCACCAATGATTTCAGGATAGGAACCTTCTTCAACTTCAAAGATCGGGTGCCGGACTCTTTATGCTCAAATATCGTGTATAAATTCGCTTGTCCCAGTTGTCAGGCTGGGTACATTGAATGTTCGAGTATATCATTCAAAATGAGAATATATGAGCATTTGGGGAAAAGCTTCAGGTCTGGAATATTTTTGAAGAGTATGTCTTTTTCTGCAGTAAGGGAACACTCCCGTAATGAAGATCACCCTTTTTCGGAGAGGGATTTTGAAATCAACGGCAGGTTTAGAAGCAAGTATGAGGCTTTAATAGGCGAACAAATGCTGATAAATAAGCACAAACCAGAAATAAATCTTGTCAATAATAGTTGAAGGTTCATTATTAGGTACAATTGGTTGCTTTTTGGGTGTTCATGAAGTTTGGTTTTTCATTTTATTTCGTTTAATTTTCACCATATATTGAGTTTACATATAGAGCTCAAATGTGTTCAGTTAATCAGTCCCTCATCGTCTTTCATTGGAGACTGGTGGTATCATGGTGAGTTCCGATTTGTTTGTGACAATTTTCCTTTATGTGAATTTCAACACTTTTCTTTTGATTTTGCATATAGATTCTTTTGATTCTTAGAGTAAAGTAATTGAAATGTACTTTTTTGCTTTATGTTTCGGTTCGATGTGATTAGGATTACTATAATTTGCTTTAATTTGTATTACTAGATAATTTGAAATGTTTTGTAAAGTCCTTCATCAACTCTGCGTAAGCAGAGTTTGGTATCGCCCCCCCGTATAGTGGGTACCACACGAAAAAAATGTCTGTCGTTGTCGTCGTCGTCCGTCTGTCTCGGAACTCCTCCTAGACCGTTGGACGGATTTTCACCAAATTTCACACGAACATTTGTTGCGTGAATGCGAACGTCAGTCAAAACAGATTTTTTGAATTTATGCAATAGTTATGATTTTAGGTCCAAAATATGGTTTCCCCCCCCACCTCCCCCACCTCCCCGCCGCCCCCCAACCCTCCCGGAATCCCCCCCCAGCAATGATGGCGTTCTGGGAGCGAAAACATCTCGCTACGTATTTGCTAGGTTAAGTTAGTTTAGTTGGCATTAGAAGTGATGGTAGTAATATTTGGATTTATGGTGATAGTAGTGATAATGGTGATAATTGTAGTGATGATGGTTGTAGTTGTATTGATGATGATGACAGTAGTAATGATGATGACAGTAATAGATATGATGGTGACAGTAGTAGTAATGATGGTCATAATAGTAGTGATGATGGTGACAAGTAATTATGATAGTTGTAGTGATAATAATGACAGTAGTGATGATGGTAGTGACGATGGTGTGAGTGTTAGTGATGATGGTGAGTAGTAGTGAGGATGGTGAAATTTGTAGTGATGATGATGATAGTTGTGGTGATGAAGTTCATAGTAATGGTGATGATGGCAGTAGTAGTGATGATGGTGACAGTAGAATAAATTATGGTAATATTTGTGACAGTAGTAATGATGATGGTTATAGTAGTAGTGATGATGTTAACAGTAGTAATGATGATTGTAAGATGGTGGTGATGATATTAGTAATGATGGTTGATAGTTGTAGTATCAATGATGATAGTAGTGATTAAGATGCTAGTGACAATGGACAGTGATGATGGTGAGAGTAGTAGTGATAATTGAAATTGTAGTAGTGATGATGATTTTTTTTTTTTTTTACACTGAATGAATTTTCTTGGTAACTTATACTCAGCTTCTTGGGCAGAAGCTAATATAAATATTTTTGTTTTAAGCTAAAGGAGAATGATGTGTCCATATCTCCTATTTCAAAGCTTAACCAAGTTTAATAATAGTTTTAGAACATTATTTATATTGTTTCTTATATATATATGTTGTTTTGTTTTATTATAATATGTATTTTTTTTTAATTTTTACTATTTCGTTTTATTATTATTATTATTATTATTATTATTATTATATATATATATATATATATATATTTTTTTTTAATTACCCATTGTCTATGACCTTAAGCCAAGAATTGACACTACTTTTGAATCCCTGCAGTGTGTACTCATGTTGGTTTAAACCAAATCTTAAGAATCTATTCCAAAATATGGAGTATCTGCTCGAAAACTGCCGTTGGTAATGAGAGGTATGGCAGCGAGGCTCCTCAAGTGCAGATGGTGCTTGTTTCACTCTTCTTGTGGTACTCAGAGGATTTCGCTGTTGTTGTCTCATTGACTGTAAGTGTGGAATATATTGTTTTTGTATCTTAAATAGTGTGCACAGTCCTGCCACATCTCTTCTGTGCTGAAGGCTATCGATGGAATTTTGAATTGGTGTTTGGTTGTCATCAATTATGCGTCTGGCGCGGGCTTGAATTTTATCGAGAAGGCTAAGGTGTTTCTTGGCTGCACCACCCCATGAGAGTGAAGAGTATTCCATTGAAGATCTAATTTGTGCCTTGTACAGCACTTCCCTTCCCTCTCTGTCCAAAAGCCAGGAAACTCTTAATGCAGCTAGTTTCCTAGAAGCAGCTCGAGCAACATTTTCGATGTGCTTTTTGAAAGTTAGCTTTCTGTCAAAAGTCATGCCTAGGATGTTAATTTCTTCTTGTGAGTTTATTAGTGAGTCTCTCTCTCTCTCTCTCTCTCTCTCTCTCTCTCTCTCTCTCTCTCTCTCTCTCTCTCTCTCTATCTAGTTCTCAAGGAAACTATTTTAAGGTACACCACGGAGGGATCTAATGTGTTTTCATGTTTTATTGACCTGACAAAAGCTTTTGATAAGGTGAATCATTTCAAACTTGCAAATAAGCTTTTAAAACTAGGATTACCAAATTTCTTGGTTAATATTTTATTTTACTTTTACAGAAACCAACATGTTGTTGTCAAATTTAAAGATTCAATTTCAACTGAATGGACTATGAAAAATGGAGTGAGACAGGGTGGGTTTTTTTATCTCCCTTGTTGTTTTCAATTTATATTGATGACTTATTAAGTAAATTATCTGCAAGTAATGTAGGCTGTAGACTAGGTTTACAAGTCAACAATGTGATCGCCTATGCAGACGATCTTGTAATATTGGCTCCTTCGGTTAGAGGTCTGCAAACATTGATAGATATTATGGATCATGAAATTAAACAACTAGGCTTATCTATTAACTCTGCAAAATCAGTATGAATGATCTTTAAATATAAGTATGGACAGGAAATGAATCCTTTCATATATTTAGACAATAACAAATTAAATATTGTTTCTGAATACACATATTTGGGTTTTATAATTGATTGTAATCTTAATAATGACTTGGATATGATAAGATGCAGAAATAAGTTTTACAATGAGTTTAATTGTCTTTTAAGAAAGTTTAGCAACACGAGTACTGAAGTATTTTTAAATTTATTTCAAAGCTACTGTTTGAATTTTTATGGCGCTGAACTTTGGTTTAATAATAGAAAATGTTATATACCGTTTAAGCAGTTTTCCATTGGATACCACAAGGCAATAAAGAAAATATTGAATATGAAGTACTGGGAGAGCAACCACAGTGCTTGTAGAGAATGTGGAGTGATGGTGTTTAGGCATTTGGTTAACTGGATGAAAATAAGATTTGTATATAGAAATCTCATAAAGCCATGTAGTTTTATAGAGAAGAACATGTATTACATGTTACATAGATCTTTTCTTGTAAAGGATGTTGAAAAAATAATCCTACATGAGTATGGATTTACTAACTTATTGCTAAATGATATCAATGCTATCAGATCAAGAATTGTTTATGTACAGAACACAGAACCAACTATGCGCTAAGGACTTTTAGCTTAATGTAGATTACGTAAATAACTCTGTAAAAAGTGTATGTATATGTCTTTTTATGAAATAAAATTATGACCTGACCTGACCTGACTGACTGACTGACTGACTGACTATCTCTCTCTCTCTCTCTCTCTCTCTCTCTCTCTCTCTCTCTCTCGGCAAAGTCCAAATAATATAATATATACCATGATAATTAGATTTATAAATTAATTACCAATATAATCTCTCTCTATGCAGGATTTACTGAGAATCTATTTAATGTTATCAATATTTTGATTTTGGTATAGACTCTAGAATATTGGCTAGGGCAATTAATTAGTAAACGTGCACATGTTCGAGCTCTCTCTCACTCACTCTCACTTTCTCTCTCTCTCTCTCACTCACTCGCTCACTATCTCACTCACTCACTCTTTCTCTCTCTCTCTCTCTCTCTGCGTATTTATTTGTTCATTTATTTATCATTTCATTATTGTTTATTAGTGTCCCCCCTAGACCTCCATCAAGCGTAAAGAAACACCCACCAAAACCCTCTGTCAAGATAAATTTGTACGTTTTTCGATAGAAAAATGTCCCGGCCGGAGGTCGGTTTCTCATAAAAATTACAGGCTTGCTATCGCTCGCCAGGAATAAATCGACTAAATGAAAGTCTTAATATGGACAAATAAATGGGTCAAAAAGTCTTAAAATCGCCAAAGTAATGTGCCGAACGTCATAAAATCTCAAAACTAAAGGGGCTAAACATGAGGAAGAAGGGGGACAACAGAAAAACGACCCAACTCCCCCTAATTAAAAGGACGTCACCGGTACAGAAAGGGTTAAGTGCCAAGGAGATTACATATTGGGGGCATTAAGGGGGGTCACCTGCTTTTTTTTCTTGCTCTCCTTTTACCCTTTCTTTGGCTTGTATCCATTCGGACCCATTCAGCCAACTGTTTTAAGACGTTTATCTCCATCCAGGTTTCGATATCTTCCAGGCGAGAGATAGCGAGCCAGCATTGTATGGAGAAATCCGGCTTCGCCGGAGAAATTTTTCTATCGAAAAATGTACAAATTTAGCTTGCTCTCAAAACAAAACATATATATGCTGGCTCGCTACCGCTCGACAAGGAACATATTGACACCTGGATGGAGGTAATCGTCTTAAAACAGTAGGCGGAATGTGGCCAAATGGATACAAGCCAAAGAGAGAGGGAGAGGAAGATAAAAAATGGCGTCATGGTGCTAAAGAGGTTAACATTGTCCACATCTGTGACCTAAATTCTAAATATTATGGAATTATATATATTGTTGTGTTCATTTATTTACTTATTCATTATTTATTATTTATTATTTATTATTGTTTATTATTATTATTTGTTTTTATTTATTTATTATTTATTATTAATTAGTATATATTATTTATTTTTATTTATTTAAATTCTCATTTACTTATTTATTTATTTATTATTTATTATTTATTATTATTTATTATAATTAATTATTTTTTATATATTATTTATCATTTATTATTTATATATTGATTTATTTATTTACTTATTCATAATTATCTTTAGCTTCCTCCCAAGGGGAGTTTTGGAGTTTTTGAGTTTTTTTTTTTAAAGTTTGTTAGAGGTCTATGGAAAAAACCTAATACAACGTATAACAATATATACAATAGAAATTAAAACAAAACAAATGGAACTAATATTTTTCCCAGCTGCCAGACTACAATTGCCCGTAAATATTGCCGGTAAATTGCTCGTGTGACACCGCCTTATTGTAGCATGAAAGTCACAAATGGTTAGTTGGTCATATTATTTAACTTCTGGTCCGGAAAATGCGCGTTTAAGGGGGAAAAGGGTTTATTTTTTAGTCGGTTATTTCATATATATATTTTTTTTTCTCTCCCTAGACCTCCATCAAACTTTAAAAAAACATCGATTTTCCTCCCTAGACCTCTATCAAGCTTAAAAAATAAAAAAAAATAAAACATCCATTAGATCCCCCTTCTAAGTTAATTTGTAATTTTTTTCGGGAGAAAACAATTCCGGCCGAAAACCGGTTCTTCGAAAATTACAGGCTCGCTTTCGATTTTCCTCCTTAAAATTGGTATGTAACACAACCATATTAGTAAAAGATATGTGAAATAGACCCAGTATCTTGTGGTATTGATATGAATAGCCAAAGTTCAGGACTTCGATTTTTCCATAATATTGTTGTATTTAAAATATAATTAATATTGATATCGATCTTCCTCATAGAAATTGGTATGTGACACGGACACATCGAAAATGTACTGTTAGTAACAATATCATTAAAATATGAAAATTACCGAAATTTCGAATATCGAACATCGAACTAACTTCAGGTTCAGGGTAGGAATGATACAGTTGGCTCAATAAATGTCTTCGCACCATACCATATAATATTGTTCATCAAGGCAACTTCATTTGTTCGGGGCATCAAACAAGACACTATTCTAAGCCGTTAAAAAAGCTCCAGTCTCTTTTCTCAGTTATAATTATTAGAAATGCGAAGTTGTTGCTTACAGTGTTACGACCGGGGCTACGAATAAAACAAGGGCACTTAATGATTGGACTAGTAATAGGGCACTATGCAACAACGGTACGTACGCTAGATCCAAACCCTTGAACTTATATGCCGGCTAACAAAAACACCTATACCCTCCAAAGTTAATCTGCGATAACGGGGTATCCTTAACTGGGCATAAATGTACTCTACTTCAGGCTAACCCACACTGGTATAGCCTGATAACAAACAAGATGCAAGTTACGTTAAAATGCATAAAAGGGAAGCTATGGAAAGATCAATTAAATCACTGCAAGATTTAATACAATAAAAAGATGCTTCAATGCAGTTACTCTAAACAACAATAAACTCTTCACTCCTATCTGAAAGAAAGTGAAGTCTAGTTCTACAGCGTAGACCTGGAAACTTCTGAAGAAAGTCTGATACTCATAAGATGCTCGTGTCTTAAATTATCTAAAGGCAGGAGGCAGGACACCATACATGTAGACTTAATACACTAAAAGATAGGACATATAATGTTAACTGACATGGGAATACTATAAATGCGCAACGGCAGTAATGCTCGACACTAAAAGAGATACTTCCTCATCAACGAAACAGTCTGCTATGGTTGTGCAACTCAACAACAACCTAGACTAATAAATGCCATGAATAATAATGCATACATATCATAAAGAGCTCATGTCCTAACTAGTGTCTGCTCGGCAAATAAAGTCTAGCTGGGATATCAAGGTTAGGAAACTGTGGCTGAGCAAGACTGGCTCATAGCCTAGTGTTGTCCTTAAAGCGGTATGATTAAAGTTACGTTAATGACGTGACGGGGATGCTCTCTTGGTAGATCCAGATCTCAAGTATCTAGTTCTACCCTGGCAATCCCTCTAAAGTCAAGCAAAGAGGCAGCACTGTGTTATAAGGTAGTAGGCTAATGCCCTCTTACAACACGATGCTGCACTCGCAAAAGACACAACCAAAAGGACAACCTAGGCTACCACAGAAACTGTCGAAGTCGTGTAGGTATAAGCAAACCGTACACACATCGTTGACAACGACAACAGAAGCCTTATCCCAGTCTAGCATTAAATAACCCAGCAGAGCACTAAATCAATAATGGAGACACACACCGAGTTCTTAACCTCTACTAACTAAGAACCCTCAAACCTATTCTAAGTACAAGTAAATATCTCAGAGAGCGACGCACATAATATGATGGGCCGATATGAAATCGTGTGCAGAACCCAAAGGGAGTGTTGTGACGTTAAAAGATTAGAGGAATGAAAGAGAAGAAGTTGAGGAAGAGACTGTATCAGAATGGTGGAGATATGGGGGACAGTGGTAAAAAGGATGTTAGTCATGTGCGTCCCTAGCCTGCTCTGAAGAAGGCAGCTCCTGTGGACCCACATGCACACAGGAGCCCACAAAGATGCGGTGGTCGGCCAATCACGGGCCGAGACGTCACAAGGCAGCAGGTGTCACGTGAGACAGCCAAACACACCAGCCAATCACGAGGCGTGGGAAGGCACGCGTAACGAGCCTCCGAGCGGTGGAGGCAGCATATGTATACGCACGCACACACTACCACCTCACTGCCTATATTGTTCTCTCTCCTTAACTATATACAATACATGTTATATTCTATTCATAATATAAAATACTTCGCGTTGTCACAGACGAAAATAAAGACCACCACTGGACTGTCAGTAACAATGCAAGTACTATGAAAGAAAGAACAACATTCTCTGATAACTGTAGCCCACTTCACTGCCCTGGCGAGCGCTAGCGGCTAACGGGAGGCGATTCTGCCAACGCTGGTAGGCGTCACACCCCGCCCAAGATATGGGACGCTCAACATTAGGCGAGCACCATATCTGACAAGGCAGAATGCCAACAAGACCCGCCACAACCAGCCACTCCACCAGCAATGAAATGCAAAGCTCAATCATAAATAAAACAACATTTTAGCATAAATAAAATCTTATAACCCCTCCCAAACATAATAGTATAATTTTAGCCTGCTATGCTCCCTGAGCGAGCTTCACAGAGCCCAGCCTACTAAGTGAAAGACAGGTTCAACTTAGGACTTTAGCTATAACATTAGCAACTTACAATTAACTATAAAAAAGAAAGAGTTTTTATGTGATTTTTTTATTTAATTTTAATGTTGTTTTTGACGGCTGCTCTACAGGGGCAAGCCTGATTTTTCTCCACTCTCAACACACACTGACTGAACAGCGAGGGTTCTCCTGCAAACAAACCCTCCCGTGACAAACAATCAGCCAAAACATTATCAGTGCCCTTAGCATGCCACACATCCAACTTGTGTTCTGGCAGCAAGACAACACCTGACACTGATAAACTGCCCAGTTCATCACAAGACTGGCACTTCTCTTCGCTCTTTCCGGCAACGGGGCCTGCCAATAATCTTTCACTAGTTTTACCTTCGTGACGAGCGAGGCAGCCCCGATGCGGTCTATGGTATCGTCAACTCTAGGTAATGGATACCCCACCTCAAGATAAATTTGTAAATTTTTCGGTAGAAAATGTCCCGGCCGAAGGCCGGTTCCTCTTACAATTACAGGCTCGCTATCGCTCGCCATGAAAATATCGACACCTAAATGGCACGATAGGTCTTAAAATATATAACGAAATGGGACGAAAGGTCTTAAAATCGCCAAACAAATGGTCCGAACGTCTGAAAATCTAAACAAATAATGTGACTAAACACAGGGAGAAAGGGGACCCGAAAAACAACCGTCTCCCCTGAAATATATACAGGCGACGACATTATACAACTGGACCAATGGGGTGATCAACAGGAAGAGAGGGTAGTTAGCAGTGGGGTAACTTGGCCAAACAGAGTATATACCCGTACTTAATAGCTGGACGCCATTTTGTTTCTTACTCCCGATTTATCCTCCAGTTATCCATTTTGTTGAAGGATTACAGGGAAGCATAATGGAAAGCAAACAACAACAGCCCTAATGATCCTAAGATACGCCTTAGGATCTAACTAACTATCTATTAATTTATCTAAATAACTACCGGTATCTAACTAAAAATCTACCTATCTATCCATCCATAAACATGGATATATTTTCTCGGACTGCTTAAGTGCCATGCAAAATGGGCCTATGATTCAAGATGGCTGCCAATGACTTGGCTCCTCGGACCCTCTACGCCGGTACCCTGATCATCAAGGTACCCTAAATTAGTAGGACTCGCCATCGTTGGAATTACATTGTTTTACAGTCTGCTTTGTATGCTAATGAAACTTGGAATTCTTATTGTTGATTTTCTACTCCCTCTGCAGTCTCTCTCTCTCTCTCTTTCTCAGGCAATGCAAATAATAGTACCCCCCCCCCCCCACCCCCTGCAGTCAAATCAAGTACTTTACCTTTCGTCCTTCGTTATAAAGATGCCAATTATCGTTTTTTAGGCTTCCAATTCGCATCCTTAATGGAACTCGCAGGCAAAAATAGAAATTGAGGATTTTTTTTCTTTTGGAACTTCGACAGCTATTGGGACCTTTCAATGGGGTAGGATATTTCACCTCATGAACCCTTTACCTCATAACCACTTGATCTTTTTAATTTAGCTCGATGCCACTTCAACTCATGACCACTTCACTTGACCACTTCACCTCATGACCACTTCACCTCATGACCACTTCGCATGACCACTTCACCTCATGACCACTTCACCTCATGACCACTTCACCTTATGACCACTTCACCTTATGACCACTTCACCTCATGACCCCCTCACCTCATTACCACTTAATCTCATGACCACTTCACCTCATGACCCCTTCACCTCATGACCCCCTCACCTCATTACCACTTCATATCATGACCACTTCATCTCATGACCCCCTCATCTCATGACCACTTCACCTCATGGACACATCACCTCATGAACACTTCATCTCATGACCCCCTCATCTCATGACCACTTCACCTTATGACCACTTCACTTCATGACCACTTCACCTCATGACCACTTCACCTTATAACCAACTCACCTCATAACCACTTCATATCATGTAAAAACCTTGGGTTTTACTCCAGGCGAAGCCGAGTACCTTGGCAGGTCATGTTCGAATTTTGTGTTTTCAAAGGTATATTTGGATTCCTCTCGTCGTTGCGATTCCAACGGTATATACAGTATATATATATATATATATATATATATATATATATATATATATATATATACTTTTTATTTAGACCATTTTATGAACACTTCTAAATCACCCATAAACGGGTTATTTATTTATGAATTTTGCTCAATTTTCTACCACTAGTACACTTTCACCCGCTGAATCCAAAGGCACAACAAAATTCAAATAGGAACATTACTTTAGGATTTGGATTTTGAATCGAACTCCAGAAATGCCCGAAATGAGCACTTTTTCAACATTAAAAGATTCTGTAGAAGAACTAAAAGTCCAATTTAATTTTACATAGTGCCATTCGATTTATCTCACCCAACACCTTCCACACATGGTCGTAGAATCCATTTTCGAAAAGCCATTCGCCCAGAATCAAACGTTATTTTTTTTTAAACCCTTGGTTTCCAGGCGAAGCCGAGTACCTTGGCAGGTCATGTTCGATTTTTTGTTTTCAAAGGTATATTTGGATTCCTCTCGTCGTTGCGATTCCAACGGTATATATATTTTTGTTATTTAGACCATTTTTAGGCCCATTAGACCTATTTTGTATATACATTTGAGTTTTCAAGGGTATACATGGATTCCTCTCGTCGTTGCGTTTCCAACGGTATATACTGTATATATATACACTTTATTTTTTTAGACCATATTATGAACACTTCTAAATCACCCATAGCCGGGTTATTTATGTATGGATTTTGCTCAATTTTCTACCACTAGTACACTTTCACTTCGTGTTTACCTAATCGTATTTAGTGGGTGAGTAAGAAGAAGTCTTCTTGTGTGGACCCCCACCTCTATTTATGTATTTCAAATTAGTGCATTCCCATATATTTATCATAGTTTCTCTTGCAATTTGAAATATTGTCCGACACAATCACTCACTTGGGCAAGGAATTCCAATGCTTAATTACTCTTATAGAGAAACTATTACCTCTCAGGTTGGTTCTCCAGTGGCTTGGGCGTTCTATTTTTAGACTGTGTCCTCTCAGTGAATTTGAGCTGTATTCTGTAGAACGATCTTGGCGGAAGAAGGGGTATGTGTTTGTGAATATAAACGTGTGTGTGTGTGTGTCTTTATATGTGAGTGCATAAGTGTACCTATCCATATCGTGAATGTTGTTAGTGTTGAGCTTGTGAGAAAATATTTTAGTTATCCCTAAAATACTTATTTTCTTAAAGAAGAGTAATTTATAGAAAATTAATCCGTAGCACAGACTACGATATTATATTTTCATTATGTTGCTTACCTTTAGTGATTGCTAACCTTTAGTGATGATTAAGAGGCTAGGGAGCTGTATTCATAGGGTTGCGTCTTCTCAGGGATTCTTTAATGTAATTTTCGTAACTATTCTTAAAAGCATTAACACTTGATCTGGCTACTACATTTGCTGGGAGTCTGTTCCATTTGTTATCTACAGCAATTATAGGATTGTAAAAGTGATATAAATAAATATAATGCACATAGTAATATATCTATCGAACTGGTTACTGATAATATTTGTCCACAAATAACAATTGAAAAATTAAATCGAAATAGAAACTGTTGACCATTCTTTCGATTCTGACTATTATATTTTTTTCACCAACCAACTTCACTTCTAAGCTCAATTAATGAAATCAACAAACCCATGTGGCACTCCAAGGACTCGAACCTAGGACACTCACACCTAAATTCCGCTCACTTCTGCATTACGAATATAAAGGCAAAATAATTGCAAAGACTTTTCTATTTAGCCTATATTCAATTCCATGTTGTACAAAATATCTCAATATTAATCATTATTAGGAAGGAAACGACTGTTCAATGACAATTTATAGCAATACAGTAGCTAAGTATTATATAAAAGTTTTAGAGTAACCAAAGAGCTGAAAGTCAAGATGATACAGTTGAAGGATCTCGTGCAACAGATGTGTGGGTATGTTGTCATAGAGGAGAAGGTCAGAGTGTGTATCACTCTTGGTACGATGTTTGGTTGGTAGAGTGATGTTGGCTGGAAAGTGGACCAAGTGAAGCAAGTGACGGACCTCTTCTTCGGCAGTCTCCAAGTGGACCACATAGTCATAGTGACGCTGACAGGGATTACAGATGGTGCTGAAGGCTGTCCAGTGAGGGTCATTTAGCCCCAACTTATGAGTCCACAATACGTGTTCCAAAAATTCTTTAAATGTGAAGGTAGCGTTCATAAACTGACTACTTAGCGTGTCAATTTTGCCTCTGTAAGCCTTTTTGACTAAGTGGCCCATCAATATTTCAGATGGCATCATGTTTGCATGTCGCTTTATATCTAGTGTAGAGAGAAGTGGACCCGAGGTGACTCTGCAACTTGATATTAAAGCTGGTAACCAATATTCCTTCCATCGTGTACTCCACCTCTGAAGACTCTCAGTCTTCCTCTTGTAGTCTTTGTTGTATTCAGATATTGGCAAGCCACCAAGATACTTGTCTCTGTTGATGGAAAAGTAGTTTAAATTAATGCATATGATAGGAACATCAGGTTATTCATAAATCCCAAACATATGTAAAGCAACCTTCGTGGCATAATAGTCGGTATATATTTATATTTCAATCATTGACTCGTAGATTAAATGACTACAAAGTAAAGCATGCACCAGCAGATCTATTGATAATTTGTTAGGGATCAGAGATCGGCTCTGGATAAGACATACTAGATTTGTACCCTGGAGGTTGGGAATCGAAACTCCACCTCCAGCATTTACTTCCCCTAATGGATCAGCAAGCCTTTTCTTGCTGATCCTCCTTCCTCCTTGAAAGGAGCACGGGTTTTGGCTACTGACTGACTGACTGACTGACATGATCTGTAATTTGGCATTCAGGTAGATATAACTCACCAAATGTCCTGTGCCACTTGGGAGCTAAAACTGCAAGTTCAACACTGAGAAATCCACGGTGGGATGTGGAGAATTCAAGTATTATTCATCGCCATATTTATTGAGATATTAACTTGAATTTTGGCAACAGTATATACTGTATATGGCTCATAGGAAGCCCCTTACTAATTTTTTGCTGAACAAAATTCTATTACTGACCCTGCAGACATGGGTGATTAAACAATATTGATTTCTAGCCACATTTGCTGAAATAGTGAGCTCAATTTTGGGAGAAAACAAAATCGTCTATAGTATATTTATATAGTATATATTGTATACATTGTATATATTGTATATTTACTTGGATAAACATTACATATCTTGCCCTGCAGGAGTGGAGAAAGAAACTTTATTTGATTTGTCATAGTATATCCAGAGATACCGAATTCAAATTTGCAGCCATGAGCACAACCCCTACAGAATCCACCCTATTTAGGAATTCTTTGGATCAAATAACTGCATATCAAATATTTGTAAAAGAAGGGGCTCAAATAATCCTCTTTTGGCGTTGTAATAGTTAACATACAGAGTTAGTATATGGTACTCTTGGATGCCCTAATCTATCGCCCACTCATAAGAAGTCGTGGAACCCTATGTTTTTCTTTATGCAAATATAACAGTATGGATTAATTTTTGGATATATCTTGGTTTTCAATAAATAGCATATACATTTTTTTTTAGTTGTCGTATAGATAACATTTGAAATGAAAAGATTTATATATACTTAATACGATCCCTTTAGATATAGCATTAGCGGATTACCGATTTGTTAACTTAATAGCAAGTGTTACATTCGGTAATTCCTACACATATGATTGAATTTCTGAAGCATACCCGGAATACTGATTAGTTATCTTGACAGCATGCTTTGCATACGCTAATGAGTAAAAAAAAATCGTTTATATTATTTGTTTTTTTATATATATATATATATATATATATACAGGGTGTCCCGTGAGTTTTGTTGAATACTTCCAAAAATGAAAGATTGTCATTCTGAGTAAAACAAATTAAGTTCTATACACATAGGCTTTTGGGGGCATTTTTTTGAAGTTATGGTCGATTAAAGTCGAAATGTTTGGGTTCTTCGTCATATTTAAAGCAGTTTTCCATCTAATGAAATGGTATAGAGAAGAAAATAAGTAGTTTGTGATAATGTATCGTATCAATAATTCATAGAAACTCCAAACAATACTGTAGGCTTCTTCATTTTTCCATGACGATGAGTTGGATATTACAAATATAATCCTAAATCGTATATTTATCGAATTGCTAAAGGCAGATGAAGAATGCTACAGAGATTTGTTTATGTCACTTTAAAGTATGTATGCCATACTCCATCATACACTACTCAGTTTTATATCCAGTTCTTTCATTTAGAGGACACAAAGGGATAAACCTGGCAAAACACGTAAATATGCCATGCAAAAAGGAGGGGATTTGATCGTTATTTGCCAGTTTTAACTAATTTTCCATGTAAAGAAAATGAATAGCAATAAGGTATTAATACTTTATGAAAACACCAACACATCCTCTGTAGCTCTTTTCTTCTTTTCGTGATGATAAGGTTACAATTAAATTTTGTTGGTGTCTTGTAATATTAGCTCAATGCCCAGGCAATATGAAGAATAATAGTGAACTTCCTGGAGTCCCTTTGAAGTATTGATACCATGCTTCATAATACACTTCTAAGTTATTTTTCCTATTCTCATATTATTGTAGAAAAACGTGGTTAAACATGACAAAACTCGCCAAAAAGCCGCCTTTAAGGGCTCACAACTGCAAAACAATGTCCCATAAAACCTATGTGTATATAACAGTGTTTACTTAGAATTACTTGACCTTTCTTCTCTGGAAGTATCTGACAAAACTCGCAGGACACCCTAAGTATATATATATATATATATATATATATATATATATATATATATATATATATATATATATATATATATATATATATATGTATATTTATATACACACAAACAAACACATACATAATTTTGAGCATTCCCATCCTACCTGTAACCTGAGGCAAGGCGGGCCAGGGGGTGACGAACACTCACTACTGCCAGGGTTGATGCCTTTCCTCTCTTGTAACTCAGGGATTTTAGTTGGTTATTAAACTTTCCCCATGATGATGATCCACCCTACAAGTAATGTGCCGATTAGTAAATTTATAGATATTCATTTAAGTGCCAGTGGGGGGTTTTGAAAGTTTGTTTTTATGCATTGGCTCTATGGAGAACGCTCGCCTTCCACCAGCAAAACCTATCTAGAGGATACTCGCCATTCTTGGGTTAATCACTAAATATATACCTACAGTATACCTTGTACAATGTCAAGACTCGCAACCACACACCTTGTACAGTCATGAGCCTATATATATTTTCACATGTAGTAAGCAATTAATATTAGCAATAAATGTTGCTTTGGTATTTTGTCATTATAAGAGCAAACAATAAACTCGTTGAATATAAATATTTTGAAACATATGAAGGGAAACAATGTCTGACAATATAATTCACTTAACAGTCACCATATATTAATTACTTTTATTACTATCTATCCCGTCATATATATTATACAGTATTGTACAAGTAATTAGTTATTTGTCTTCTTAATGACGATTATAAGGTGACCGGACAACTCAACCAGTAGACCATGTCAACCAGTAGCTCTCAACCAGTACCAAATCAACCATAATGTTACCTTTGGAGCGCAGCACAAGTGGAAGGGCCCCGTGGTTCCCGTATGTTCCTTGGGTATTGCTGGATATCCTGGCGGTAGCCGTGGTCGTTCAGTGATACCCAGGAGGCCACACTGTTCCCGTAGGTGCTGAACCCTCTTCCTCATAATGGTGTCTAGTGTGGTGCTGTGGGCTGTTCGGGGCGAGGGGGGTGTCTTGGAGTTGAGTGATGTGGTGCTGGGGGCTGTTCGGGGAAAGAGGTGTGTCTTGGAGTTGAGAGATGTGGTGCTGGGGGCTGTTCGGGGAGAGGGGGGTGTCTTGGAGTTGAGTGATGTGGTGCTGGGGGCTGTTCGGGGAGAGAGGGGTGTCTTGGAGTTGAGTGATGTGGTGCTGTGGGCTGTTCGAGGCGAGGGGGGTGTCTTGGAGTTGAGTGATGTGGTGCTGGGGGCTGTTCGGGGCGAGGGGGGTGTCTTGGAGTTGAGTGATGTGGTGCTGTGGGCTGTTCGAGGCGAGGGGGGTGTCATGGACTTGAGTGATGTGGTGCTGGGGGCTGTTCGGGGTGAGGGCTGTGTCTTGGGGCCGTGTGTTGTACTGCTGAGGGAAGGATTTGGAGCCTCTGGGGTCTGGCTGAGTGTAGATAAATGGCTGTGTAGTAGAGTACCGTGTATATTTTTGGCTTGAATATCAATTATCGCATCGCTGTCTTCTTTCTCCTTTGTTACCTGGAAGATTACAGATTAATTTAATTCAACTAACTACAATTTCAGCAGCAAAACTGATGCATTGAATATAACATGATAGGATATGTTAATTTAGGCTACACTCAGCCACAGGTGTCTTGAGAATGGAGTGTATGTGAATGAAGAGAGGTACCAGTTCGCGTTTTTTATAGAAGTTCGCGTTCTCTATAGAAAACGCGAACAGGTACCTCTCCATTTACACACACACACTCTCAAGACACCTGTGGCTGAGTGTAGCCTAAATTAACATAACCTATCATATATATATATATATATATATATATATATATATATATATATATATATATATATATATATATATAGTTAGTAATGCCAAAGGTTTGAAAAGGAAATTTTCAATGACGCTGCATCTGTTATGTCACAAAAATATTTAATATATTAGGGCTCTACTTGTTTATTTAGAGAGACTTTCAATGTTTTCTAGTACTACGGCTCTCTTCCTCTCTCTCGCTCTCTCTCTCTCTCTCTCTCTCTCTCTCTCTCTCTCTCTCTAGTAGTGATTGTGTGTGAGGCGTATGTTACTACCAATGTTTGCCATTATAAGTAGGTGTGCACTTTAGGGGAGATGGGCCGATTTTCTGGACCACTTTCTCCTTCATGTTTAACCCCATTAGTTTTGACATTTTAAGACATTCTGACCATTAGTTTGACGATGTTAACACTTTTCGACCCATTTCGTTGTACATTTTAAGACCTTTCGTGCCATTTAGGTGTCAAATATTTCCTGGCGAGCGATAGCGAACTTGTAATTTTCGGCCAAGACCTTTTCCTAACGAAAAATTTACAAATTTGTCTTGAAGGGAGGTCTAAGGGGTGTTTTTTAAATCTTGATGGAAGTCTAGCGAGGAAACTAAAAATGATATGAATAGATTAATTAATAGACCAAAAGACCAGCCACTATTCCGTTAATACTAGTACCTACCTGCCGAACGATGAGCACCCCAGCGGTGAACATAACAAGCCGCCGGACCCATAGTCTTCGATACATCCCTTCACATATACCTGTGTAAATGTCTATTATTTATACAGTAATCATAGTAAGTGTATAGGTGTTTGCGTAATCCGGTGTGCATTATATATATATATATATACCGGTATATATATATATATATATATATATATATATATATATATATATATATATATATATATATATATATATATATCAAGTAAATCTCACACATACACGTGAATTAATAAATGTGTTTATACTCCTAGCTGGGATCGAACCTTCGACATTCGGGAGTGTCCAAGCTTTTAATCCACTACACCACGACGTATCACGCCATGGTGTAGTGGATTAAATACTTGGACACTCCTGAATGTCGGAGGTTCGATCCCGGCTGGGAGCATATACATATATCATTGAGAGGTTGATTAGCTGAATCCCACGTCTGAATGGTGGTATTTGATATCGACCCTGTCACCAGGGAAGGAAACTTGCGATCGAGACCAATTATGTTCCTTTCTACACAAAGGTGCCGTGAATGTGGAACCAACAGAACACAAATCAGAAAAGCTCATTTAAATGACCCTCCTCACTCAAATGTGACCCTCATCTTGTTTCCACAGTGGCATACAGTATTTCCTTCAGAGTACACACACCGGCTCGTTCATCCACTTCAGAGTACACACACCGGCTCGTTCATCCACTTCAGAGTACACACACCGGCTCGTTCATCCTCTTCAGAGTACACACACCGGCTCGTTCATCCACTTGCCAATGTACAACTCAACTTAAGGGGAGATGGGTCCCTTTTCTGGTCCACCTCCTTCCTCATGTTTAGCCCCATTAGTTTTCAGATTTTAAGACGTTGGGCCCATTAGTTTGTCGATTTTAATACCTTTCGTCCCATTTATGTGCCAATATCAAGACCTTTCGTTTTTAACCTTTCGTCCCATTTATATGCCAATATCAAGACCTTTCGAGTATGGAGCTCAGTGGTCTGGTTAATCTGCTCTACATAACAAATAACAAACAATACTTTTCGTGACATATGGGTGTCGATTTTGTCCTGGCCAGCGATAGCGAGCCTGTAATTTTAAGAGATACCGGCCTTCGGCCTGGATATTTGTCTATCTAAAAATGTAAAAGTTTATCTTGAAGGGGGGTCTAGGGAGGTTTTTGTTTTAAGCTTGCTGAAGGTCTAGCAAGGAAACTAAGAAATACATGAATATATAAATAAATAGACCCCATAACAAAACCACTGTCCCCTTAACCACTTCAGCCAGTATATCACAAAGGTTTCCTCATCGATTAACAATGGATGAATTCTAATAGTGAAACACCACAATCATCGTTCACCACACTTAATTCTAATAGTGTAACACCACAATCATCATTCACCACACTTAATTCTAATAGTGTAACACCACAATCATCGTTCACCACACTTAATTCTAATAGTGTAACACCACAATCATCATTCACCACACTTAATTCTAATAGTGTAACACCACAATCATCGTTCACCACACTTAATTCTAATAGTGTAACACCACAATCATCATTCACCACACTTAATTATAATAGTGTAACACCACAATCATCGTTCACCACACTTAATTCTAATAGTGTAACACCACAATCATCATTCACCACACTTAATTCTAATAGTGTAACACCACAATCATCATTCACCACACTTAATTATAATAGTGTAACACCACAATCATCATTCACCACACTTAATTCTAATAGTGTAACACCACAATCACCATTCACCACACTTAATTCTAATAGTGTAACACCACAATCACCATTCACCACACTTAATTCTAATAGTGTAACACCACAATCACCATTCACCACACTTAATTCTAATAGTGTAACACCACAATCACCATTCATCACACTTAATTCTAATAGTGTAACACCACAATCATCATTCACCACACTTAATTCTAATAGTGTAACACCACAATCATCATTCACCACACTTAATTCTAATAGTATAACACCACAATCATCATTCACCACACTTAATTCTAATAGTGTAACACCACAATCATCATTCACCACACTTAATTCTAATAGTGTAACACCACAATCATCATTCACCACACTTAATTCTAATAGTGTAACACCACAATCATCATTCACCACACTTAATTCGTATTTACAGTTCTCCTGACTAAAAATCATCTTTTGGAATTGAATTTGGAATTGTTTATACTGTATATATAAAATATAGTATACAATATAGTTTAATTCAGTTTACATTATATTTCTATAGTTATTATAAACGTTGTGAATTAGTTAATGAAGGCTACTAATATTATCAGTTATATCCCAGTCCCAAACCTAGTGCTGTGACCTAGGCTGACACCAGCAGAAAACTAGATATTCCTCTCTCGCATAACCGAGTCATCTGCAAATACACACACACGCTCATACACACGGGCACACGCGCACACACACACACACACACACACACACACACACACACACACACACACACACACACACACACACACACACACCACCGACGAGACAACATCTCTGCACCCACGCTCCTGAAAATCAGGTGATCTAGCAAGCTGTTTACAGCGCTCGTCAAATAAACTCACCTAAACTTGAGTATAAGGATATTTTGTGTTGTTCTGTATTATAATGCAGTATTAAAGTAATTTGAGATTAAAATCAAGTGAGGATATTTCGAGTGATAAGAATAATTCAAGCGATAGTGAATACGAATGGATATAAACAAATATGGCTGACTTTGATGGATTTGAAGTCGGTGAGAGCGGGGGCATTCTAGGGAAAATTGTACGTGAGCTGAATGAGATTAAAAGGTGGAAGGAGGATATGCAGGAGTGGAAGGTGAGTGTTAGTTCACAGATTGAGGCTCTATGTTCAATATGTGGTGCTCAGGCTGCGGACATCGAGCCTGGACAAGGTTCGAGTCGGGCTAGCCTAAACGAAATTCAAACTCATATGGGGCTACTCCGGGACGAAAATTAAGCTTTAAGATTACAACTTGAACAATACAAAGGGCAAACCAAGGAAATGAAAACACATGTGGAGGAGATTAAGGAGAAACACAATAAATGGGTTAATGACGAAGGAGGTAGAGTGAAAGAAGTGGCAATGAAGGAAATCTTGGAGGAACAAAAGAAACAATCAGAAAGGGAAAATAAAGATCTAGAATCAGTGGTAGTAAAAGCTATGAGGAGAAACGAACAGGTCCTGCGTGAAACAATAGATAGAAATAAGTGTATTATTGTACTTGGGGGATATAGAGGAGCACATTATTGAGAGGAAAGCTAGGGATAAGGAAGAAATTAACAAGGTAAAAACATTAATCAAGCATGTCGATGAAGAAGGAAACAACTGGAGAGATGATATTTAAGAAGTTAGGAGAATGGGTAAATATAGTAAGGGAAACACAAGGCCAATGAGAGTGCAGTTTAGGTCTAGGGTAACAGTGGATGCAATAATGAACGTAACATGGAGACTTAACTTGACCAGCAAGTTTAAGACAATTACAATTAGAAAAGACATGAGTATTGAGGATCGAAACACAAGAAAAAGGAATTGCAAACCGAGGCAAATGAAAAGAATGGAGAAAGGACGAAAGAAGACGAAAAGAAGTTTTCCTGGAGAGTGTGGGAGGGAAAAGTCAAGAAATGGTATATAAAGCGAAGGGACGAAGTAGGGAGGGAAAGGGAGATGGTGAGGGTGACGGAGGAGAAAGGGGAGGTGGAAATAGAAAGAGAAACAGTTCAAGTGGAGGCAAAGGGAGGGGAGGTGGAAACGGAGCGAGAAACAGTCCAGGTGGAGACAAGAGAAGATGTGACAAGCTAGGAAATAAATTGGGAGGGGTACGTACAAAAAAGAAAGGAACGGGCAGGGACGAGAAAAATAGGGAAAATACTGGTAACGCTAAGTTCATGTATACAAATATTGATGGGTTAATTTCCAAAAAGATTGAGTTTGACGAATATGTAAAGAGAGCGAGGCCCGGGGTAGTATGTTTGACTGAAACTAAGCTTAACCAGGAGGTAGACACGAATATAATTAGTTGTGCGGGATACAGTACATGGAGAAGAGACAGGTTAGGAAAGCCAGGAGGAGGAGTGTTGATCATGGTAGATAATAAAATTACTGCTAAAGAATTAAAACTTGGTGATAGCATTGCTGAAGTGGTAGTAGTTGAAATTGAGGATAATGATAGGTCAAAATTGGACATTGTATCAATGTATTTACCTCCTAAGACTAAATCTTGGAGCAACGATGAATATAATTAATTAATTTTGGAAACCTTGCGAATGTTGGAAATTATTTGTAAAAGGAAAAATAGGCTTATTCTTGCAGGGGACTTTAATTGCGGAGAGGTGGATTGGGAATGTTTGGATGCGGGTTCAAATGAAAATACTTAGGGTAGCAAATTTCTTGAACTAACAATGGGGTATCTACTAACACAACACGTTACGGAAAATACAAGATTTAGAGGAGGTGATGAACCATCAATACTTGACTTATTATTCACCAAAGACCCCCAAGAAACAAAGAACCTAACATATTTGAGTCCCATGGGAAAAAACGATCATGCTGTGATTGAATTTGAATTGACAGTGGAATTTCTGGAAGGCAGAGAGGAGGAACATAGGGAATATAGACTATATTATAGTAAGGCGGATTATGAATCATTACGAGGATACTTTGCAAATATAGATTGGTCATTTATTGAGCAAGAACAGAATATTCAGGTAAAATACACCATGTTACTAGATATTTACAGGGAGGGGGCAGATAAATATGTACCAACATTTAAGGATAGAAAGCTGGCTAAAGAGAAAGAGTGGTTTAACATGCGATGTCACATTGCCCAGAACAAAAAGAACTCTGCATGGAATAAAGTGAGAAGGAGACACACTGAGGAAAAATGGAATGAGTATAAGAATGTTAGAAACAACTATGTCAAGACTATAAGAGAGGAGAAAAAGAACTTTGAAAAAGATATAGTAAACAAATGTAATAAAGAACCCAAACTGTTCTATAGTTATATCAACGGCAAAACAAAAATAAAGGACAAAATAACAAAGCTTAGGGTAGAGGGTCAATTATATGAAGACACAGTGGGTATGTGTGAAATTATGAATGATACATTAACATCCGTGTTTGTGGAGGAGGATGACTATGTAGAACCTGTGGTGGAATTGAACGAGATACAGGGACTAGAGTCGATAGAAGTCAACAAGGATAAACTAAAATCTTTGTTGGAAGAATTGGAAGTGAGAAAATCTATGGGCCCGATAACATTGCTGGATGGGTATTAAGAGAATGTTCTGAACAACTAGTGAGACCTATTTTTAATATTGTTCAACACTCATTAAACAAGGGGGAACTTCCCTTAGAATGGAAACAAGCAAATATAACTCCAATATATAAAAGTGGAAATAAGAAGACCCGCTAAATTATCGACCGGTATCCTTAACGAGTGTTATATGCAAGCTTTGTGAAAAGATTATTAGAAAAAGATGGGTGGGTATGTTGGAGGAGTATGTAGGAGTTGGAGGAGTGGGTATGTATAATGTCACCGACCAAAATCGGTGATTTTGGTCGAATTTTGACTTGTCAATATTATTCCATATTTGAATTCGTCTCGCCGTTGCGGTTTCAATGGTATAATGATTTGTTTAATTTTGACCAATTTTTATGCCCAATAGGCCTATTTTAATTATTAAAAACGCCATAGACGACTTATTTATGTACGGATTTTGTTTAAATTTATACCATAAGAACACTTTGGCAAGCTGAATCGAATGGCATAAACAGAATTAAAATCGGACAATTAGTTTAGGATTTCGATTTTGACTTGGCCTTCCTGGAGGGCCCAGGGGACCGTTTATTGGACTTTAAAATTCCTCTGTAGCCCAAACTATAAGTCCTAGAGAATTATAACTGGTGCCATTCGTTTTTTCCCGCCGAGCTGCTTCTAGACATGGTCGTAGATTTCATTTTCGCCCAGCCATTCGCCCAGAATCGAAAATATTTTGGTCGAAAAACCTTGGGTGATTTTGGTCGAATTTTGACTGGTCAATATTGTTACATATTTAGATTTGTCTCGCCGTTGCAGTTTCAATGGTATAATTATTTCGTTGTCAATTTTAATACCTTTCAAGCCATTTAGGTGTCGATTTTTTCCTGGCGAGCGATAGCGAGCCTGCAATTTTATGAAGAACCGGCCTTCGTCCGTGACATTTTTCTGCCGAAAAATGTAGCCTACAAATTTATCTTGAAGGGGGGTCTAGGGGGTGTTTTTCTAAGCTTGATGGAGGTCTAGGGAGAAAAACTAAAAAATATATGAATAAATTAATTAATAGACCAAACAAACGGTTTGCCTCCCCTTAACCGTGGTAAAGCCAATGGGTAAAGCCTGTACGTGTGTGATAGGAATTGCCTGCGCTACTGGCTGAAAACGGAGATCGTAGAAGGGCGAGAATTTGGCCTAGTGTGATACTCGCTTATTAACGGCAGTGACCAGAGACTTGGTCCGTCCCGGTTGGCTCTGGTCTCTTGTGACGTCACAGTATATACAAACATGAACGCTCAACTGCAAGTTTTCCGCTGCTTACAATGCAATCTATCTATCTATCTATCTATTTATATTCTCAGGCCCAATCCCCACTTTTCCTATTTTTTATTGTTTATTTTCTATGTTATTAGTAGTAGTTAAAATGCCATTTCCGTTTTTACATCCGTAGACTTTACTGAAAAAATACCCCCCTGCCATTTTCGTTTTTACTTCCGTAGCCTTTATTGAAAAAGCCCCTGTCATTTTCGGTTTTATATCCGTAGACTTTATTGAAAAATCCCCTGCCAGAAAAAAAACCCTGCCATTTCCGTTTTTACATTCGTAGACTTTATTGAAAAAACCCTGCCATTTTGGTTTTTACGTTCGTAGACTTTATTGGTGAAATGCCTCTGCCATTTTGGTTTTTACATCCGTAGAGTTTATGGATTAATGTCAATGACATAATGTTTTTTACGCTATTAGAGTTTATGAACAAAAAGGGGGTACCAGTTAGGGGGGTACCAGTTAGGAGGGGTACCAGTTAGGGGGGGTACCAGTTAGGGGGGGTACCAGTTAGGGGGGTACCAGTTAGGGGGGGTACCAGTTAGGGGGGGTACCAGTTAGGGGTAACCTAACCGGAGGGAGCCTGCTCCAGAGTGGAGAAGTGTCCAAAATGGCGACGGTTGTCCGGTAGTGGTGGAAAAGGTGACCTACCAAAGTGGGCAGGGCATCTGATAAATCTGTCTTCGTGGTAATTATAAAAGGCAAATACTGTCATTGGCTAACTTTCATACATCCTTACTATTTTAAATATGACCGTCTCTCTCTCTCTTCCTTGCTCGCTCTCGCTCTCTCTCTCTCTCTCTCTCTCTCTCTCTCTCTCTCTCTCTCTCTCTCTCTCTCTCTCTCTCTCTCTCTCTCTCTCTCTCTCTCTCTCTCTCTCTCTGTATCTATCTTTCTATATCTCTCATTGTACACACACACGGTGCACCGCCCACTCCTCTGGACCTCATTCGTGATCACGTGTCAAGATAAACAACAAATAAAAAAAACCTAACCTAACCTAACCTAGCCTAGTCTTACCTAGCCTAACCCTTTCTCTCTCTCTCTCCCTAACCTAACCTAACCTAGCCTAGCCTAGCCTAGCCTAGCCTAAGCTAACCTAACCTAATCTAGCCTAACCCTTTCTCTCTCTCTCACTATCTTTCTCTTTCATCATATTTTTTCCACGCTATTCTTAGAGTTCAGATTTAAAGATACCAAGCCACCTGATTTCACCCATCTCTGTACCAAAAATACTTTTGGGTCAGCTGCTCCCGTAAATCAATCTACTATCTATATCTATATCTCTATCGGTCTGACAGCGACCCTTTCTTTCATCATATTTTGTCCACGCTATTCTTAGAGTTCAGATTTAAAGATACCAAGCCACCTGATTTCACCCATCTCTGTACCAAAAATACTTTTGGGTCAGCTGCTCCCGTAAATCAATCGGCTATCTATATCTATATCTCTATCTATATCGGTCAGACAGCGACCCCTTAGTAGTTTCTCTCTCTTTCATCATACTTTCGTTGTTTTTCCATATATATATATATCCACATCGATTCTCTTCCATCACCCAAGTTCTAAAAAAATACCTAAAAATATCCTCTCTCCCTCCCGTACATAAACACAACCTGACACATCTCAAAATCCATCTCTCTCTCTCTCTTGCTCTCGCTCTCGTTTTCGCTCTCGCCCTCGCTCTCGCTCGCTCTCTCTCTCTTGCTCAAGTATCCTACTGTTCTTAGAGTTCAGATTTAAAGATACCAACCATTATATCTCCTGACACCGCCCCCCTCCGTACCAAAATACTTTCGACCTGCCTGCACCCATAAATCAATATTTACCTCAACTTATCTTATTTCCATATCTATAGTGGGGCCACTATCCTTAATGAGCTTAACCTTTTTTTTATGTATCTCCTCATCGATTCTCCCTCCACCACCCGAGTTCTAAAAAATAATGTCTTAAAGATCAATAGGCATCCTCTCGCCTTCCCATACATAAAGACAGCCTGACCTACCTCAAGCACACAGAACAGAACAAATGAGCGACCTAGTTAGATGTTCCCAGTGTGGGGTACCCTCCACACCGGGTCATCTATGTATCAGATGTTCCTGGTGCGAGGGATATCAACCCCAAACAACATGGAGAGACACCATCGAAAATGCATCCCAGACGGCATTGGCATTGGTTACAAAGGAATATCTCTATCTAAGGGTAAGTGTTATACTCTACTTGTTCAATACCGTACCGGCATATATAAAACATTTACATGTGAACCCCATGATATGATTTGTTTAAATTAATGTGACCCCCGGTATATATCCAAATATTATAGTTATTATATTATTCGTATAGTACCCTTAGTCCCCTTTTTCTTATTATTTATTATTATTATGAGTGCTATTATTATACAATGCATTAGTGTTTATTCGCCTAAAACCCTATTTCACCCCACTTACAGATCAGTCCCAGGTGACATCACAACCAAACAGCCCCAACACCCCATCGAGTGAAAGCTCGGTCTCACCGTCACCGGTGATTGGCTGGCGTGCTCGCAACCCACCGGTACCACCAGGAAGCCGGAAGAGAAAGAGAATACCCCTACCCGCACCTAGTGAGTATTCTTAAATAATCTATAGTAAGAAAATATATCAGTATACACATGTGTGTGTGTGAAATGTGTGTGTGTGTGTGTGTGTGTCTGTGTGTGTATGTGTGTGTGTGTGTGTGTGTGTTTGTGTGTTTGTGTGTATGTGTGTGTGCGTGCATGTGTACACGGTGTATATGTGTGCACGGTATAATGAAATGTTAAACTATTCCAACCATTCGGTTATCTTGCAAGTGGACTACATACATAATAATATGTATGGCCGTTCACGATCTAGAGTGGAGAAAATTAGGGTTAGAGAGAATGGTAATACGGTAGAATAATTACCCCTCAATTCATATACCGTAAGAGAGAGATTTAATGAATATGAGCAGGAGAGAGATACTAGAGTCTTCTGTGTACTTACGGGCATGTGTTGAAGGTCTGTTGACAGGTGGGCATGCTAAACTTGTTATATGCAAAACGCAAGACACGCTCATCATTCCCTGAGTAGTCTGTCTTGGAGACCTCGTTGCATATCTTCCCTAACGTTTCTCCGGCCCCCGCATGGGTGATGTGATAAGTAAAATACATGGCATAGGCCCCGCACACGTCGCTACGGGTTCCCTGGAGTCTAAATGCATTTTTAAATATGGGGACCCCGGGTCTCTCGAGTCGTTTAAAATAATCAGAATATACTCGAGGGTCTAGGCTGTAGCTATCCAGACATACTATTCTATGAGCATCGCGGTAGATACAGAGCCAGTGTCCCATATTTTTTTTAGACCAACTCGGCAGAGTGTTGATTATACACACAGCGGGTTTCCCCGTGTGTCCGCGGAGTAATGTCTCGACCTCATCCGCTAATAGTACCCCCAGAAACACCGCCTCCTTTCCTAGACTCCCCCTTACCCCCCTTTCAATTTCAAAGTTGTTCATCCCTATCCCATCAGGCCCGCACGTCACACTGCAGTCTTCTGTCAGCATTTATAGTTAATATACCAACCGTCTCACCGAATAATAAAACTAGGCAATTACTATCCTGGCCTTTGCTCATATTTAGGTTGAGTCGAAGTCCCCCATTCATTTCCACGGGCATATTATCATTCAGGTTTTCAGCTCTCAAATCAAAGCAGCAAACCGTGGTCCCATTGGCAAAAGCCTCTTTAGTAATTGAATGCTCTTGGTGGAGACCCAGAGCATCTAGCGTATGGTAATACAGCTCGGAACAGGCGTGGGGGAAACCGCTGGACACGTTATAGACCACGTGTCCGTTAGCCGTCACGCTCGCCCTACTTAAGTTCCCGTGTGTCAGATACAGGGGGTTAAGCGTATAATCACCCGCTTGGGCAGACATGCCCATCATGACCATCGTTAGCTTTTCAGGGATGACGTTACCCCACGGCTGGTCATAAGTGGCGGACGTCTGATCTTTAGCCAGCACGTAGGTTTTAAAGAGAGTTTTGGTGAATGTGGATTTTATAACAGACCCGCCGCTCAACGAGGAGTTTAGAGCATGTAAGGCGTTGGGGTAGGGGAATAACCTTGTATAAAGCAATTTGGTAGAATCGACGTGGAGTCGTGCCTTATCTCCATTACTAGGTACGTTCATTAGCCATTCGTTACTCGCCAGTTCGAGGCGGAGTCGTACAGGAATGCCGTCGGGTAGATAACTGTCTAGCGAACTAATGTCGAGGAATAAAGGAGCGCATAGCTCCAGACCGTGGGTCTTGAGTCACTTAGAGAGGTCCTTTCGAGCGGGAGTAAAGTAACTGTCCTCTATCTTCCGGGTGAAACCATCGAGGGGGCACGCGAAATAAGCCAAGGACCCAATTATGTTAATTTTGCCGGGTGTCAAGGTGGTGAGGGCTTTAACGTAGGAGCTGTAACCGTAGAGAACATTGGTTTCGACGGGCACGTCACCGAGAAAACACTGCACGGATTTGAAAAGACTGTGGGCCGTGTAATTTGAGAGCTCAATGTTCACGTCGTCCCCGAGGGGGTCGCATTATCCTCTTGGGTTAGCCGCAGAGTGGTGTGTATGACCAATTGACCCAAGTCAATAAAGCTCCCCGGAGTCCCAGGGATGAGGAAATCAACTTATCGGTCAGTTAACTTCATGTTGAAACCTAGATTGCTAGGCAACACGTCGGCATCTTGCCGGGAGGCTATGGTGGCTTCCAAAAGTCGGGTCTGGTTGGGACGGGGAAATAATTCACTGACGCCAGCAGCGAATTGACCTACGGGGGCCTGCTGACCCACAGCTCCCTCCGCGGTTGCGATGCTCGCCATCTCGACGCTAGCCTGATAATGATTTACAGCGAGGAAAATATGTCCTTCTTATAGCACCCCTTCATCGTCTTCTTTTTAATTTTCCTTTTAACCTTTACCCTCTTCCTATTTCTACCACCCCCCTTCGCCACCTTTACGGCTGCGTTCTTCAGAGCGTTCAGGCCGTGTCTTTTTAGGGACTGCCTTAGGTTATTACCCTGAGAGATATCCTCCATGACATTGTTTCCAAACTCGCACGCGGAGGGAACTATGACATTTCGTACTAGAAACGGGAAGGCTCTTTTAGCGAGACCCGCTAATGTAGAGAACAGACCCCCGCCCCGACGGTAGCTGGGCTCGTAGGCGAGAGTGGCAATATCGTTGACACCACCCCCGTGAGATACTCTCTGCCCACGAGCGAAAAGAGAACGATACTCCCCCATGGAGGGGGGGATGAATGTAACTCGCATGCCGTTAGGGAAAAGATTGTTGACACGAGGCTCGATGAGCTATTAATATAGTCTGACAGCGCGAATGTGAAGTAAGCACGTCACGTGCTGACCCTCCTCAAAATACATGGGGTGACCCTTCTGGTCTGTGATTTTAATGGAAATGGTATCTATAATTTTAGGTATGAGGGGTTTATAGACGATAGGATGCACGCCTTTCGATTGCCCATCGGAGAGGGAAAAGGCATCGAGAATATTTACATTTACCCCGGCGAATCTCGAAGGGTTGACCAGGTCGCTGTATATGAGCACGCACTGAGCATCACCGTTCCTTAAGACAGGAAACGGGCTAGTATGATATAGAAACACGTCGTCTCCTCCGCTGAGAGCGTCTCGGGGGGAGGTAAACACGTCATAGGCTTCTAAGGGGCTTAAGCCGAGAAGTCGGGCTACCCGCTCTTCGAGCTGTATCTTCACGTATGAGATGCTCGGATGAGGGTCGCGGAAGCAGCGCACCGTAACGTGTTGGCTCAGGTTCATACGACCAAGGGAGAGTATTTGAGATGGGTTGACTAGGCGGTCAAAGGCGCTAGTGTTAGGAAGCCCGGCGTAGGCTTCATCATGGGGATGTCCGACGTAGGTTCTGTCGCGGTTAAGGAGCCCCCCTAGTATTGCCCCTATTTTATTATTAACCCGGTCGATAAGGTATTCAATGTCCTGACTCAAGATATTTTCCCAAATAGTCACAAGCACCTTACGCTTTTCAATAGTGCCTGAAGAAGTAAGCTGCCCGTACTCTATATGTATGGCGCATTCTGCCTCGTCTCTCTTAATAGTATAGTAACGTTGAGGGAGTAACACATTTAACAGGCCAACTTCGTATTCCATGTCCTTGTGTAACGTTAAGGTTTGTAAGTTGTTGGTAAAACTACTGCTACTATTGGGGTATATGACACTGTCTGCAGCGCTTGTCACGTAAATATGGTGTGACTCCATCTTGGAGTTGCAAGGGACTAATGCGAAGTTGGCTCGTTTCTTATATTTATAGCTACCTACAAGGAGGGGAGAGTAAAACACGATAGGTAATGCTTAGGTATTTATTAACACAGAGAGAGAGAGAGAGAGAGTCATTGAAGGAGATTATACATGCATTATTAGGAATTGAGAGGGTCTTGCATCGCAACATCGTAGTCTTCATCCACGTCGCTGTTCCTTAGCTTCTTCTCGCTCGCCTCCCTGGGGTTGGTGTTGATCGATTTGCCCTCCTCCTCCAGGTGTGGGCATTTTTTACCCGGGGTGAACCCCGCGTTGTCATTCACAGTGGTTAACCCCACCCACCACTTGTCCAAGATGACACAGGATATATTGCAGGTCCTAAGATTCCCGGCTGCATGGTTTAGGATAGGCAGGTAATCCTGTGCCCATACGTGAGAGGGGAGGCCCGCAGCACCGCATTTGAAGGGGAATACAATACGTGTCATCTCATGTTGAATAGCGCAATCGACGAGTTTAGTAACACGGACATTAAACATTTTAACACGATCCTGGTGGTGGTCCTGCTTTAACCCTTGTATGAATTGGGCGTCTCATTGAGCTCCAGCATCTTACCGGGAGCATATTGAGCTAGAAGACATGCAACATGGGGGAGACTAGGATCAGGGGACTCGCGAATTGTAACACTCCCAGGCACACCCCTGTCTTGCCAGCAGCATCGGTTTAGCCGATAAATAGACACTCTTTCAGCGTATAGGTTACTATATGAATATGTTTGGTGTAGAAGTGCAGTGAAGCCGGTGGTCTCCCGACAGGCCGTGCAGCTGTGAACACCGGCAATGATGGTTTTATCGTTACAATAGCGGGAGTCACCGGGAACCCCTTCCTCGTAGCTGAGCGAGTAAGCATCGCTTTCTCCACGGGCCTCCTCTTCCTCCAAGAAAGAGTAGAGGGAAGGACACTCTTCCTTCTCGTGTTCGGGCTGGGCAACGTCCTGAGCCTCACTGCCAGTCACAATCGATGAAGCCATTACCACTCTCCCCCAACGTGAGGGGGTGTCCACTACGTCCATTTCTCGAGGTGTTGATTGGCCGTCTAGGAAGCTATTGCGGTGGGTGGAGGTCTTGTCGTTTGGAACTGCCGTAGTTGGCTCACAGTTGGGGTAAGAGAGTATGACGGGTCTGGGCTGTCTCGGGGGGCTTTAATACCCCCATGAGCGGTTGGCACGGGGTTGCCAGCTATTAGTTTAATAATGGGG
>CM064580.1:48505108-48578875 GCA_032716605.1 Paralithodes platypus
AGAAAAGATCTATGTAACATGTAATACATGTTCTTCTCTATAAAACTACATGGCTTTATGAGATTTCTATATACAATCTTATTTTCATCCAGTTAACCAAATGCCTAAACACCATCAATCCACATTCTCTACAAGCACTGTGGTTGCTCTCCCAGTACTTCATATTCAATATTTTCTTTATTGCCTTGTGGTATCCAATGGAAAACTGCTTAAAACGGTATATAACATTTTATAATTATTAAACCAAAGTTCAGCGCCATAAAAATTCAAACAGTAGCTTTGAAATAAATTTAAAAATACTTCAGTACTCGTGTTGCTAAACTTTCTTAAAAGACAATTAAACTCGTTATAAACTTATTTCTGCATCTTATCATATCCAAGTCATTATTAAGATTACAATCAATTATAAAACCCAAATATTTGTATTCAGAAACATATTTAATTTGTTATTGTCCTAAATATATGAAAGGATTCATTTCCTGTCCATACTTATATTTAAAGATCATACATACTGATTTTGCAGAGTTAATAGATAAGTCTAGTTGTTTAATTTCATGATCCATAATATCTATCATTGTTTGCAGACCTCAAACCGAAGGAGCCAATATTACAAGATCGTCTGCATAGGCGATCACACATTGCTGACTTGTAAACCTAGTCTACAGCCTACATTACTTGCAGATAATTTACTTAATAAGTCATCAATATAAATTGAAAACAACAAGGGAGATAAAACCCCACCCTGTCTCACTCCATTTTTCATAGTCCATTCAGTTGAAATTGAATCTTTACAATTTGACAAACAACATGTTGGTTTCTGTAAAAGTAAAAATAAAATATTAACCAAGAAATTTGGTAATCCTAGTTTTAAAAGCTTATTTGCAAGTTTGAAATGATTCACCTTATCAAAAGCTATTTTGTCAGGTCAATAAAACATGAAAAAACATTAGATCCCTCCGTGGTGTACCTTAAAATAGTTTTCCTTGAGAATTAAACATGCAGTAGAAGTAGAATACCTCTCTCTGAATCCATGCTGCCTATCATTTAAACTAACATATCTTAAAATTTTGTACTTTCAAGCAGTATTCAAATACCTTCAATAATATTGGCGATAACGTAATTGATCTATAATTATCAAGTGATGTATTAATCTTTATACTTATCTTTCAATAAGGGTACCATTATCCCAAAGTTCATTCTTACAGGCATACAACCATGTACAACACAAGAAGAAATCAACTTTGCAATTACTACTATCAATTCGTTTGTACAATACTTTAAATGAAAAGAATGTATATTATCTGGGCCAATACCACAATTGAGGTCAGATTTTGCTGTAGATACATCATGACTATTTACCTTACCAAATATTTCACCGTCACGTACATTGTTTCACCAATTTATCTATCAGGAAGTCATCATCATTCTGACATTACAATCATCATATACATGTTTAAACCTTATTGGAAAATTTTCTCTACAATACATTTTGGGTCATTTCTCCTACCTCTATTTTTCATACTTACAAAAACTTTATTATTCTTTATTTGTCTAACCTCTTTTAAAATGATTTTCAAATTGTTATTAATAGATAGGATTGAGCCTAACTTATTTGTTCTAATTTGAGACTCATTTTTGTTTTTTTAACTTGTTTCAATAAATATCCTAAAAAGTCCTTTCTAGACTCCCTTCATTTCTTCTAACTCAAAGTCTCCTGCAAGTCAACGTCCACGTATTCCTTCCAAGTTAATTTTCTTACTTTTCTCTTCTCGCAAACTTATGCATATCACTAATTTTTCATCATTTCCCAACCTGGATAACTTTAGGCCTTTTTTTATGGTTTTTTCTTCTTAAACAAAGCGATGAATTAAGTAACAAACTAATTATAACTGTTATAAATTAATTTTAAAATTTCCTTGATAATGCTGTTCCTTATTACATCTATATACACTGCAGTCCAAGCAATTAAACTTGATATATCCAATTCACCTAGATAATGATTAATATTTGATCTATATATCTGTAAATTATCCACAATAGACAGTTTTTTTGCCAGTCGATGAATTCTGACGGTTTTCAATGTGTACATCTACTATAAAACATAACATATGTCAATGTTTAGCTTACATGCCAGGGGAAAGTGATCATAAAGGGCCATATCATACCTTATAGTAATATCATCTATTATTTCGTTTAGACTCTCACTTACTGCTATATGATCAAGCCAACTGGTTGTATTCTTTGCAGGACATAAATATGTAAACGAATCATTCTGCATTGCCTCAACATCACTAAATATAAAGACCTTGGTAATAAATAAACCAATAATAACTTACCAAAATGTGCCTTTAGTTGGACTAGCATTAAAATCTCCTGCAATTAAGACAATGTTTGCAGTGTTGTTCAGCTATAAAATTATCAAGAGTGGCTATTGTATTTCTAAATTCATCTAAGGAGTCCTCCTCGTCTTGCCTTGTCACAAGGTAGGTATACATTCACTATAAATATTTGTACATCTCTACATTTCATTATAATCCCAATTATTCTTTCATTACAATACACAGAATCATATTATTACTAAGTGAATTTTTCCATAATATGGCAACACCTTTTGAAGGACGACCCTCTACTATGCCTTCGTTAAGCCTATCTTCCACACATGCGATTGCATCAACTGCATCCATTGATTGTTCTTAAAACATTTAAGTCTTCTTTCAATAACATTATTTTCTTGTAAAAGAATGATATCGTATTCCATAGTCAATAACTTTAACTGCCTCAATATTATTTCTTACAGAATTACAGTTATATGATACAATCTTAGCCATTAAGATGTATGTTTAGGTTTATAGTATTTTCTAACAATTACATGGTTCGGCCAACACTCCGGACGTAACAAATCATCCCTCTTACTCATTGCAACAGTTATTTTTAATGACTTCCATTTCGTCGTTCAATTTAGATTCAAGCTCACAGCATTTTACACTTTCAATGTTAAATTCATCCGATATATACTTAGTAATATCAACAACGCTAGTGTCACAGTCAGCATTCCCAATGTAAATATCTCCTGATCTTTCAGAGCCTTTAAACCTAGATTGAGTAACGTTTTTTGTGCCTCGTACACCAGCTGGCCTCTTCCACTGCTGATAGATAGATAGATAGATAGATAATTAGATAGATAGATAGATAGATAGATAGATAGATAGATAGATAGATAGTATATATAGATAGATAGATAGATAGATAGAGATAGATAGAGAGAGAGAGAGAGAGAGAGAGAGAGAGAGAGTTGAATAAGTGAATAAGTTAAACAGTTAAATGAATGGAAATATTAGCTAGCCCAGTGTTGAATAAAATATATAAATCGAGTATGAAATGCTAGTGAATGCATAGAAAGAGGAGAATTAATAGAGAATTGAATAACGTGGTGGGTGGCGAATGGATAATTAAGTGGATCACATAAATGCGTTAGGAGAGAGAGAGAGAGAGAGAGAGAGAGAGAGAGAGAGAGAGAGAGAGAGAGAGAGAGAGAGAGAGAGAGAGATAGATAGATAGATAGATAGATAGATAGATAGATAGATAGATAGATAGATAGATATAGAGATAGATAGAGAGAAAGAGAGTTCTTAACCCCTTCTGTACCGGCGACGTATTTTATATCTTATTTCAGCCACATTTAGAAGATTTTAATGAAGCTTAGGCAGGATACATGTTGGCTAAAGCGATTAATTGAGGTAGTCTGTAGCCTTTTAATGGGTAGAGTTCCTTCCTAAGCTGAATAAAATCCCTTAATCATAGCCAGAAAATAGTCACCAGTACTGAAAGGGTTAACACCAATAACCCCCAAAGGAAATTAAGGGAGATGGGTCGTTTTTCTGGACACCTTTCTCCCTCATGCTTAGCCCCATTAGTTTTCGGATTTTAAGATATTCGGCGCATTAGTTGGCGATTTTAAGACCTTCCGCCCCTTTTTTTGTCATTCGTGTCATTTAGGTGATGATTTTTTCCTGGCGAGCGATAGCGAACCTGTAATTTAGGAGAAACCGAGGACATTTCTCTTCCGAAAAATGTACAAATACATCTTGAAGGGGGATCCTGGGGTTGTATTTTTAAGTTTGAAGAAGGTCTAGGGAGGAAACTAAGCAAATGATTAATAAATGAAAAAATATCAAAATCGACCAAAACATTTAACCATCCCCCCTTAATGAAAGCATGTGAACCTCCCGGGATTCGAACACAGGACACCACATACAGAACTTACACGACCTAACCATTATACCATTAAGTGGTGATAGCAAATGATAAAGTATTGCCATCAAATAAATCTAGATAGAAACCCGTATCCTCCCCTCCTCGACACCCTCCACATACCCTCCTCCCCTCCTCTATGTGGGGGGTGTATAAGAGGGGAGGAGGGTATGTGGAGGGGTAGAGAGGAAGGGAGGAGGGTATGTGGAGGGTAGAGGAGGGTATGTGGGGGGCTTATGGGAGGGGAGGAGGGCATGTGGAGGGGTAGAAGAGGGTAGGAGGGTATGTAGGAGGGGAGGAGGGTATGGTTTTGTTTTCAATGTGGATGAGGGAGACAAAAGGCAAAGCTGCCTGTGACGAGTGCCTCCCCCCGAGTTGAAAGAGTGACAGAGCCAAACTCAAGGGATGAGGGGGCGTAGAGGAGGGGAGGAGGGCATGTGAGGGGGTGTGGAGGAGGGTATCTGGAGGGGTAGAGGAGGGGATGTGGGGGTGTAGAGGAGGGGAGGGGAGGAGGGTAAGTGAGGGGTGTAAAGGAGGGGAGGAGGGTACCGTATGTGAGGGCCGTTGAGGATGTGGTGTGTGGGTGTTGGGGGGGGGGGGGGGGGGGGGGTGGTGTGTGTGTATTTGCAGGTGACTCGGTTATGCGAAAGAGGAATATCCAGTTTTCTGCTGGTGTCAGCCGAGGTCACAGCACTAGGTGTGGGACTGGGATATAACTGATAATATTAGTAGCCTTCATTAACTAATTCACAACGTTGATAATAACTATAGAAATATAATGTAAACTGAATTAAACTATATTGTATACTATATTTTATATATACAGTATAAACAATTCCAAATTCAATTCCAAAAGATGATTTTTAGTCAGGAGAACTGTAAATACGAATTAAGTGTGGTGAATGGTGATTGTGGTGTTACACTATTAGAATTAAGTGTGGTGAATGATGATTGTGGTGTTACACTATTAGAATTAAGTGTGGTGAATGATGATTGTGGTGTTACACTATTAGAATTAAGTGTGGTGAATGATGATTGTGGTGTTACACTATTAGAATTAAGTGTGGTGAACGATGATTGTGGTGTTTCACTATTAGAATTCATCCATTGTTAATCGATGAGGAAACCTTTGTGATATACTGGCTGAAGTGGTTAAGGGGACAGTGGTTATGTTATGGGGTCTATTTATTTATATATTCATGTATTTCTTAGTTTCCTCGCTAGACCTTCAGCAAGCTTAAAACAAAAACCTCCCTAGACCCCCTTTCAAGATAAACTTTTACATTTTTAGATAGACAAATATCCCGGCCGAAGGCCGGTATCTCTTAAAATTACAGGCTCGCTATCGCTAGCCAGGACAAAATCGACACCCATAATATTATGTCACGAAAGGTCTTGTTTGTTATTTGTTATGTAGAGCAAATTAACCAGACCACTGAGCTCCATACTCGAAAGGTCTTGATATTGGCATATAAATGGGACGAAAGGTTTAAAATGAAAGGTCTTGATATTGGCACATAAATGGGACGAAAGGTATTAAAATCGACAAACTAATGGGCCCAACGTCTTAAAATCTGAAAACTAATGGGGCTAAACATGAGGAAGGAGGTGGACCAGAAAAGTGACCCATCTCCCCTTAAGTTGAGTTGTGCATTGGCAAGTGGATGAACGAGCCAGTGTGTGTACTCTGAAGTGGATGAACGAGCCGGTGTGTGTACTCTGAAGTGGATGAATGAGCCGGTGTGTGTACTCTGAAGTGGATGAACGAGCCGGTGTGTGTACTCTGAAGGAAATACTGTATGCCACTGTGGAAACAAGATGAGGGTCACATTTGAGTGAGGAGGGTCATTTAAATGAGCTTTTCGTATTTGTGTTCCGTTGGTTCCACATTCACGGCACCTTTGTGTAGAAAGGAACATAATTGGTTTCGATCGCAAGTTTCCTTCCCTGGAGACAGGGTCGATATACAAATACCACCATTCAGACGTGGGATCTCAGCTAATCAACCTCTCTATGATATCTTGATATATGTATATGCACCAGCCGGGATCGAAACCTCCGACATTCAGGAGTGTCCAAGTATTTTAACTCCACTACACCATGGAGTGATACGTCGTGGTGTAGTGGATCAAAAAGCTTGGACACTACCGAATGTCGAAGGTTCGATCCCAGCTAGGAGTATAAACACATTTATTAATTCCACTTGTATGTGGGGGATTTAACTTTATATAATATATATATATATATATATATATATAGAATATATATATATTATTATATATATATATAACGGTATATAAATACTATTATCTATATATATTATTATATATATATATATATATAATATAATGCACACCGGATTACGCAAACAACCTATTACACTTACTAGGATTACGTTATCAAATAATAGACATTTACACAGGTCTATGTGAAGGGATGTATCGACAGACTAGGGGTCCTACGGCTTGTTATGTTCACAGCTGGGGTTGCTCATAGTTCGGCAGGTAGGTACTAGTATTAAAGGGATAGGGGCTGGTCTTTTGGTCGATTAATTAATCTATTCATATAAGATTTTAGGTTCCTCGCGAGTATCGTCCATCAAGCTTAAAAAAAACACCCCTTAGACCCCCTTTCAAGACAAATGTCTACATTTTTCGGTAGAACAAATGGCTTGGCCGAAGGCCGGTTCCGCTTAAAAGACAGGCTCGCTATCGTATCAACCATGGAAATATTTGACATCTAAAATGCACGAAAGGCCTTAAAATTTACAAACGAAATGCCGGTCGAAGAAAAGTGTTAACATCGTCCAACTCAATGGTCAGAATATCTTAAAATGTCAAAAATAATGGGGCTCTCACCATGAGGGAGAAAGTGAGTCAAAGAAATAGGACCAGCTCCCCTAAAGTGCACACCTATTGTACTTATAATGGCAAACATTGGTAGTAACATACGCCATCCACACACAAACACTACTAGAGAGGAGGGACGAAGAGAGGGGAAGAAGAGAGCCGTTCGGTACTAGAGAAGGGTACCTTTTAATCTGGTTCACATTGATGAGTAGTCTCTAAATAAGCAATGTTGAGCCGCCCTTAATATATTAAATATTTTTGTGACATAAAAGATGCAGCGTCATGAAAATTGAAAATGTCCTTTTCAAACCTTTGGCATTACTACACTATAGTATATATATATATATATATATATATATATATAATTATTATTCTATGATAGGTTTATGTTAATTTTAGGCATACACTCAGCACACAAGGTGTTGAGAGTGGAGTGGGGGGTATGTGGGAAATGGAGAGCTACCTGTTCGCGTTTTCTATATGAGTACCGCGAAACTTCTATACAAAACGACGAACTGGTACCTCATCTTTCATGTAACATTACATCTCACCATTCTCAAGACACCTGTGGCTGAGTGTATCGCCTAAATTAAACATATCCATATCATGTTATATTCATATGCATCAGTTTTGCATGCTGAAAATTGTAGTTTAGGTGAATTAAATTAATCTGTAATTCTTCCAGGTAACAAAGAGAGAAAAGAAGGACAGCGATGCTGAGCAACTGATATTCAAGCCACAAAAAACGGTTAATACTCTACTACACAGCCATTTATCTACACAATCAGACAAAGGGACCCCAGCAGGCTCCAAAATCCTACCCTCCCAGCAAATACAACACGCCGGGGCCCCAAGACACAGCCCTCACCCCGAAACAGCCCCCAGAACCACATCACTCAACTCCAAGGACACCCCCCTACTCGCCACGAACAGCCCCCAGCACCACCACTAGGACACCCATTATGAGGAAGAGGGGTTCAGCACCTACGGGAACAGTGTGGCCTCCTGGGTATCAGCACTGGAACTGAACGACCACGGCTACCGCCAGAGAATATCCAGGTCAATACCCGACAAGGAAACATGTACGGGGACCCACGGGGCCCTTCGACTTGTGCCACCGCTGCAAAGGTAACATTATGGTTGATTTGGTGACTGATTGAGAGATACTGGTTGAAATGGTCTACTGGTTGAGGTGTTCCTGTCACCTTTTGATCGTCATTAAGAAGACAAATAACTAATTACTTGTACAATACTGTATATATAAGACGGGATAGATTAGTTAATAAAAGTTTCAGTCAGTCAGTAGCCAGCCCTTACTCCCACAAAAGGGTAGAGAGGATCAGCAAGAGACAACGAGGAAAGGAAAAAGAGGTGACAGGGGCGAGAACACAACAGTTTCGCCCACATAAAAAACAAACCAACACACATTTGCAGCAAGGGCTAGCAATCCACTAATCAGCCCCCGATAATCAATGGCTTCACCTCAGGATGTTATTATTATTTTTGTTTTTGTATGTATATATTTGGAACGAAGTTGAAGACGGAAATGGGAGAGATGAAAGGCTTACAAAGAGGAATATGTGAGTCAGGGTACAAGGGGAGATAGAAGGGCAGGAAGACCCCCATTGAGATGCAGGGACTGTGTAACAAAGGCTTTGGATGATTAGAGGAATGGGACTATAGATCAGGGCAGGGGAAGTGGTGGTAGGACAGGAGTGAATGGAGCAATGCTTGTGAATAGTTGAGTTAAACATCATGGTCATTTGGAAGAAGGGGTCGGGCGCAAGTTCGACGAGATAATAGTCCATCAGGCTGCCTGGCCCGGTGGGGGACGATTAATTTGAAGGGTGTGCCGGGAAGTGTGGGGGGAGGGCTTGTGGCTTTGGCTCCGCTGCCATGTCCGCATGCTGAGATCGGAAACCTCTCCGGGTGGGGTCAGGGGCGAGGGGGAGTGGGAGGGCTGGAGCGACCATTGGTAACCCCTGGTCTCTGGGTCTTCTCCTGTTTGACCTGGATTGTGTGTGAGTTTGTGTTTTTATCCTAGTGTTTATTTTTTGTTGTATGTTGTTTTTGTGTTTTCCCTTTTCTGGCTCTGTCCTTGAGTTCGGCTACCCCCAAAATGGCGGATTGGGGCCTGAGCATATTACGATTAGATCGATAGGATGATATATATTTTCAGTAATGATAAAATAATTCACAGACTTGCTGAAACCTCTTTGGACGAATTTCCTTAATTATGTGGTAGGTCAATCCCGACAGCAAGTTTTTTAGTGAAACATTGATTTAAGAAACCTACTAGGAAGAATATTTTCTGTAATTTTAGGGAAATATAATTGCCAAGTTTTCTACCCTATATGCTAAAGATTCAGTCAATCATTTTTTTCTCAGTTGCGGGTCTTACGACCAGGAGGGCATTTGAAGAGTTACTGAACAGAAAATTTGGAGTGTGATAGGAAACTAAAATACACACTAATTTCGGTACATAGTTTCGGTTTACTTGCATGTGGAGCTATTTCGTTGGAGACGGATTATTAATATAATGATGATTGTTAAGTGAATTTTATTGTCAGACATTGTTTTCCCTTCATATGTTTCAAAGCATTTATATTCAACGAGTTTATTGTTTACTCTGATAATGACAAAATACCAAAGCAACATTTATTGCTAATATTAATTACTTACTACATGTGAAAATATATATAGGCTCATGACTGTACAAGGTGTGTGGGTGCGAGTCTTGACATTGTACAAGGTATAGCTAAATATTTAGTGATTAACCCAAGAATGGCGAATATCCTCTAGAGAGGTTTTGCTGGTGGAAGGTGAGCGTTCTCCATAGAGCCAATGCATAAAAACAAACTTTCAAAACCCCCCACTGGCACTTAAATGAATATCTAAAACATTACTAATCTGCACATTACTCGTAGGGTGGATCAACATCATGGAAAAAGTTTAATAACCGACTAAACTCCCCGGGTTACAAGAGAGGGATGGCATCAACCCTGGCAGTAGTGAGTGTTCGTCACCCCCTGGCCCGCCTTGCCTCAGGTTACAGGTAGGATGGGAATGCTCAAAATTATGTATGTGTTTGTTTGTGCGTATATAAATATACATATATATATATATATATATATATATATATATATATATATATATATATATATATATATATATATATATAAGAATTGAGAGAGAGAATTCTTATATATAATATATATATATATATATATATATATAGGCCTATATACTTAGGGTGTCCTGCAAGTTTTGTCAGATACTTCCAGAGAAGAAAGGTCAAGTAATTCTAAGTAAACACTGATATATACACATAGGTTTTATGGGACATTTTTTTGCAGTTGTGGGCCCTTAAAGGCGGCTTTTTGGCGCGTTTTGTTATGTTTAACCACGTTTTTCTACAATAATATGAGAATAGGAAAAATAACTTAGAAGTGTATTATGAAGCATGGTATCAATACTTCAAAGGGACTCCAGGAAGTTCACTATCATTCTTCATATTGCCTTGGCATTGAGTTGAATATTACAAGACACCAACAAAATTTAATTGTAACCTTATCATCACGAAAAGAAGAAAAGAGCTACAGAAGATGTCGTGGTGTGTTCATAAAGTATTAATACCTTATTGCTATTAATTTTCTTTACATGGAAAATTAGTTAAAACTGACAAATAACGATCAAATCCCCTCCTTTTTGCATGGCATATATACGTGTTTTGCCAGGTTTATCCCTTTGTGTCCTCTAAATGAAAGAACTGGATATAAAACTGAGTAGTGTATGATGGAGTATGGTACATACTTTAAAGTGACATAAACAAATCTCTGTAGCATTCTTCATCTGCCTTTAGCAATTCGATAAATATACGATTTAGGATAATATTTGTAATATCCAACTCATCGTCACGGAAAAATGAAGAAACCTACAGTATTGTTTGGAGTTTCTATGAATTATTGATACGATACATTATCACAAACTACTTATTTTCTTCTCTATGCCATTTCATTAGAGGGAAAACTGCTTTAAATATGACGAAGAACACAAACATTTCGACTTAAATCGACCATAACTTCAAAAAAATGCCCCCAAAAGCCTGTGTATAATAGAACTTTATTTGTTTTACTCAGAATGAAAGTCTTGGATTTTGGAAGTATTCACAAAACTCACGGGACACACGACAACTAAAAACAAATGTATATGCTATTATTGAAAACCAAGATATATCCAAAAATTAATCCAAACTGTTATATTTGCATAAAGAAAAACATAGGGTTCCACGAATTCTTATGAGTGGGCGATAGATTAGGGCATCCAAGGGTACCATATACTAACTCTGTATGTTAACTATTACAACGCCAAAAGAGGATTATTTGAGCCCCTTCTTTTACAAATATTTGATATGCAGTTATTTGATCCAAAGAATTCCTAAATAGGGTGGATTCTGTAGGGGTTGTGCTCATGGCTGCAAATTTTAATTCGGTATCTCTGGATATACTGTGACAAATAAAATAAAGTTTCTTTCTCCACTCCTGCAGGGCAAGATATGCAATGTTTATCCAAGTAAATATACAGTATATACAATGTATTTTTTTTTCTTCTATGTGATTGAGGGAGGCAAAAGGCATAACTGCCTATAGCGAGTGCCTCCCCCATAGTTCAAAGAGTGACAGGGCCAAAATCAAGGGACGTTCGAGCCAAAATGCCTGGACACACGGAGTTTGAAGCAATTTAAGTCATAGGAAGAGGGAAAGACTGATTCTGGGAGAGAGTTCCAGAGCTCAGCTGTTGAGTAGAAGAAAGTTTGAGAGTAACGTTTCACTCTTGGGTTGGAGAGTTGCACAGAGTAGGGGTGGGATTGAGTTGCAAGACGGGTACCACGTGCCCTACGTAAAGGAGGTGGTATGCACTGGGATAGCTCTGAGGAACACTGATTATTATAGTAGCGATAGAATAGCGAGAGAGATGCAACATTGCGGCGGAGAGATAGAGATTGCAGAGAGTTGGTGAGTGGACGGGAGTTAATGATACGAAAGGCCTTCCTTTCAACTTTGTCTAGGTGAGCGGTGTGAGAGGAACCTCCCCACACATGTGAACAATACTCAATACAAGGGCGCACTATGCCCCTGTACAGAGCAAGAAGCTGTGCAGGGGAAAAGAACCCCCTAAGGCGGTTGAGCACACCCAGCTTCTGGGAGGCTGCCTTAGCAAGACTGGTAATATGGTCTACAATATATACAATATAAATATACTATGGACGATTTTGTTTTCTCCCAAATTTGAGCTCACTATTTCAGCAAATGTGGCTAGAAATCAATATTGTTTAATCACCCATGTCTGCAGGGTCAGTAATAGAATTTTGTTCAGCAAAAAATTAGTAAGGGGCTTCCTATGAGCCATATACAGTATATACTGTTGCCAAAATTAAAGTTAATATCTCAATAAATATGGCGATGAATAATACTTGAATCCTCCACATCCCACCGTGGATTTCTCAGTGTTGAACTTGCAGTTTTAGCTCCCAAGTGGCACAGGACATTTGGTGGGTTATATCTACCTGAATGCCAAATTACAGATCATGTTAGTCAGTCAGTCAGTCAGTAACCAAACCAGCGCTCCTTTCAAGGGGGAAGGAGGATCAGCAAGAAATCCATTAGTGGAAATAAATTCTGGAGGTGGAGTTCCGATTCCCAACCTCCAGGGTACAAATCTAGTATGTCTTATCCAGAGCCGATCTCTGATCCCCAACAAATTATCAATAGATCTGCTGGTGCATGCTTTACTTTGTAGTCATTTAATCTACGAGTCAATGATTGAAATATAAATATATACCGACTATTATGTCACGAATGTTGCTTTACATATGTTTGGGATTTATGAATAACCTGATGTTCCTATCATATGCATTAATTTAAACTACTTTTCCATCAACAGAGACAAGTATCTTGGTGGCTTGCCAATATCTGAATTCAATAAAGACTACAAGAGGAAGACTGAGAGTGTTGAGAGGTGGAGTACACGATGGACGGCATATTGGTTACCAGCTTTAATATCAAGTGGCAGAGTCAACACGGGTCCATTTTTCTCTACAATAGATATAAAGCGATATGCGAACAAGAAGCCATCTCAGTCATTGATGGTCAACTTAGTCACAAAGGCTTACAGAGGCAAAAGTGACACGCTAAGTAGTCAGTTTATGAACGCTACCTTCACATTTAAAGAATTTTTGGAACACGTATTGTGGACTCATAAGTTGGGGCTAAATGACCCTCACTGGACAGCCTTCAGCACCATATGTAATCCCTGTCAGCGTCACTACGACTATGTGGTCCACTTGGAGACTGCAGAAGAAGAGGTCCGTCACTTGCTTCACTTGGTCCACTTTCCAGCCAACATCACTCTACCAACCAGACATCGTACCAAGAGTGATACACACTCTGACCTTCTCCTCTATGACAACATACCCACACATCTATTGCACGAGATCCTTCAACTGTATCATATTGACTTTCAGCTCTTTGGTTACTCTAAAACTTTTATATAATACTTAGCTACTGTATTGCTATAAATTGTCATTGCACAGTTGTTTCCTTCCTAATAATGATTAAGATTGAGATATTTTTTACAACATGGAATTGAATATAGGCTAAATAGCAAAGGCTTTGCAATTCTTTTGCCTTTACATTCGTAATGCATAAGTGCGTGGAATTTAGGTGTGAGTGTCCTAGGTTCGAGTCCTTGGAGTGCCACATGGGTTTGTTGATTTCATTAATTGAGCTTAGAAGTGAAGTTGGTTGGTGAAAAAAAATATAATAGTCAGAATCGAAAGAATGGTCAACAGTTTCTATTTCGATTTCATTTTTCAATTGTTATTTGTGGACAAATATTATCAGTAACCAGTTCGATAGATATATTACTATGTGCATTATATTTATTTATATAACTTTTGCAATCCTATAATTGCTGTAGATAACAAATGGAACAGACTCCCAGAAAATGTAGTAGCCAGTACTAGTGTTAATGCTTTTAGAAATAGTTACGACAATTACATCAAAGAATCCCTGAGAAGAGGCAACCCTATGAGTACAGCTCCCTAGCCTCTTATCCATCACTAAAGGTAAGGAGGTGGAGGAGTGATGTTTGGCGTGGCCCAGGGGCAAGGGAAAAAAATAAAACAAACAAAAATTGGGGTGTTTTATTGGATTTTTTTTTTCCCAGTCTCTTAAGAGTCTTCCCGCAGTCGCCCGGGGAAACTCTTAAGAGTCTTCCCGCACTTGCCGGGTTAAGACTTGAATGCAAAATGACAAAAACTATAGTCTATTCGCAGTGAGTGGGCGAGCAATCACGACCTCTATCCTCTGTAACTCAAAAAGGGCTAGAGCAAATTGGCTGTACATTGCCACATCTATTCCTTGACTGAATCTTCCCAAATGGTAGAAATATTAGCTCGATTGCTCTGGTCGTTTCTGAGTTGCAGAGGATAGAGGTCGTGATTTCTCTCCTCTATCTATCTATCTATCTATATGCTCAGGCCCAATCCCCATTTTGGGGGTAGCCGACTCAAGACAGAGCAAGAACAGGGAAAACACAAAAACAACATAAAACAAAAAATAAACACAGATCAAAAACACAAACTCTCACACATCCAGGTCACCCAGGAGAAGACCCAGAGACCAGGGTTACCAAGGTCGCTCCAGCACTCCCTGGCCCCTGACCACCCGGAGAGGTTCCGATCTCGGCAGGCAGACATGCAGCGGAGCCAAAGCCACAAGCCCTCCCACCACACTTCCAGGCACACCCTTCATATTAATCGTCTCCCCGGGCCAGGCGCCTGATGGACTATTATCTAGTCCAACTTGCGCCCGACCCCTTACTCCAAATGACCACGTGTTCACTCAACTATTCACAAGCATTCTCCATTCACTCCTGTCCACCACCACTTCCCTTGCCTGATCTATAGTCATTCCTCTATCATCCAAAGCCTTTCTTACACAGTCTCTCCATCTCAATGGGGGTCTTCCTGCCCTTCTATCTCCCCTTGTACCTGACTCACATATTCTCTTTGTAAGCCTTTCATCTCCCATTCGTTCAACATGACCATACCAGCTCAGCACCCTTCTGTCCACTCTGGCTGACAAATGTTCCTGCTGCCCCACTCTCCAACGTATCTCTTCATTCCTCAATCTGTCTCTACGAGTAACTCCACACATACTCCTCAAGCAGCTCATCTCCATCACATCCAGCCCTCTTTTCCCTTTTTCTTCAGAGCCCATGTCTCAGCCCCATACATCACTGTTGGCACAACAATTCCTTGATACAGTGCACTTTTTACTTTCACTCCGAGATTTCTCGTCTTCCACATACTTCCCATTGCTCCGAAAACCTTCCTTCCTTCACACACTCTCTGTTTTACCTCCACTTCCATACCTCCACTCCTGCTTATTGTTCCTCCTAGATATTTAAAACACTCTACTTGTTCCAATATTTCCCCATCCAGCCTCACATCTAGATTCACCCTATGCTCTCCCCTATTACACACCATTACTTTACTTTTATTGACGTTCACCTTCAGTTTCCTCCTTCCACAAACCACACCAAACTCTTTGACTACCCGCTGCAGTTTCTCATCAGAATCCGCCACCAATGCTGTGTCATCAGCGAACAGCAACTGATTCAACTCCCAATCTCTACCATTCTTTCCTACTAAACCCAATCCTCTTCCCATAGTTCTCCTTTTCACCTCCCTCACCACACCATCCATAAACATATTAAACAGCCATGGTGACATTACACAACCCTGTCGCAAACCTACCTTTACCTCAAACCATTCACTCAACTCACCATTTCCTACTCTCACACATGCTCTGCTCCCTTCATAAAAACTCTTAACTGCTTCTAACAAATTTCCTCCTATTTCATATCCTTAACACCTTCCATATTGCTTCACGATCATACGCTTTTTCCAAGTCCATAGAAGCCCAAAATATCTCCTTATGCTTCTCTAAATACTTCTCGCATAACTGTCTTACTGCAAATATCTGATCCACGCACCCTCTTCCCCTCCTAAAACCGCACTGTTCTTCTCCTATTGCAACTTCCGTACACTTTATTATCCTCTATCAACACCCTGCCATACAGCTTTCCAACCACTGACAATAAACTAATACCTCTATAACTTGAACACTCCTTTCTCTCCTACTTACAGTGAATAGACTAGTTAATTCAAGTACAGTACAGTAATTTGATATTTGTGGTTCAAGCAGTTTCTCACATTTGCCAGTATGTTTTTTTTTGGTTTTTTTTTTTTCTATATTCCAACTTACTTCCTCTCGGGCATAGGCTGTGAGCCTTAACATTCACCGCTTTACAATGAACAGTGAAGCCCGTGAGGTCTTGTTCCAGTCTAGGGAGTGAGACATGTGAAGCACGTAGAGTACAACGAGCACCTGCCATCTTGCCTTCACATGAGGCACGGTGCACACTCATGGCCCGAAACGACCCCATCTCTGAAGCCACTTCGTTCCCGTGCTTCACTGTCTCACCCCCTACACTCGGACTCTCACACTTACACACACACAATGCCACCTGTTGAGCAGATAACTTACCAGATAGTATATACAGTATATACAGTATACTCGGGCACATACCCCACACCTCGGGGTGGCCGACTCGAGACAGAACCCGAACAGGGACAACAAAATAATAAAATAAAAACGCACACATCTAGGTCACCCAGGAGAAGACCCAGAGACCCAGGTCCATTTTGGGATCCCCAGCTAAGACACCCAGGTCCCAGACCTCCCAGAGAGGTTTGGTCTCAGCAGGCAGACCTGCAGCGGAGCTTACCACCACAATGCCCACCCGTCTTACTTCCAGAAATGGCCCTTCACAAGATAAACCAGCTCCCTGGGCCATGCACTTGACGGACTATAATCTAGTCCAACTGGTACCTGGCCCCCTCTCCATACGACCGAATATCACTCTTGTATTCACATGCATTCTCCAATCATTGCTAATTTGCCAGTATTTTTATGAGGGACGCAAAAGGCATAGCTGCATGTAACAAGTGTCTCTCCCAAAGTTGAAAGAAGTGCAGAGACAAATTAAAGACAGTTAGTGGTCATCTTCAAAAGAATGTTTTATGATGTATTGGAAAGAAGTGTGGTGTAGGTATGCTCAATGTCTCTGACAGGGCCAAACAAATCAGGCTCACTAATGCCTTCAAAATTTTCTATGACAGAGCTCCAGAGTATCTTAAGAGTGATTTTGTTAAAGCAAATGAGAGGAGTGGACATAATACAAGAAACAGGATGTTTAATTTTAAGGTCCCGAGAATCCAAGGACAGGGTAAGCAAACATTCTTCTTCACTGCCATCAAAGACTGGAACGACCTACCCCAGTCAGTCCGTGAAAAGAGAACACTGTATTCCTTCAGACGTAGCCTGAAGGAACACCTGAACCGGACAGCTGCGAGAAGGGAGCACCAAGCTTATGTCTACTACTAAATACGACATAAGAGTACAAAGGAGTACAAAGGAAATCAAGCAACAGCAGATCTAGTGACCCTTCTAGGTTGCTTGTCCTCCAAAACACTGAGGATCAAGTGTCCAAACAGTGGTTTAGAGTGGGTAAGGGAACATTGGAAAGGGAATTACTGCCCTGGAACTAATGTCCGTGGCAGGATTAGGAAGTTAGTAGAGGACTGATGGGTTAGTAACTGAGGGGGGGATAAAATAAAGTTATTCATTTACAAACGCAGTCAGTCGCAGATTTGATGCGAGATATTTGTCTAGGCGGAGTTTAAAAGAATCAACGGTGATGCAGTCTATAACGTTTCGGGGAAGCCCATTCCACAAGTTGACAACTCGATTGAAGAAGAAATTCTTAGATTCGTGCGAGTTAAAAGATTTACCAATAATTTTGCAACCGTTTCCCCGCGTGTAATTAGATTGGTCGATAGTGAAGTACTTACTACAGTTCATATTGTCGATGCCTTTGATGATTTTGAACACTTGAATTAAGTCACCTCTTAATCTGCGCTGGGTTAAAGGAAATAGATTCAATTCTCTAAGACGCTCTTCGTATAGTTTGTTCTTTAGGCTAGGTATCATTTTGGTAACTCTACGTTGAACTCGTTCTAGCTTGTTTATATCTTTTTGGTAATAAGGGCACCAGGATTGAACGCAGTATTCCAGAAGAGGGCGGACTAAGGAATTGTAAAGGGTTAGGATAACTTCTTTGGATTTATGCTCAAATGATCTGCCTATAAAGCCAATTATTTTGTTTGCCTTCTTAACAACTTCTGAACATTGTTGACTCGGTTTTAGGTTACTCGATATTGTTACTCCCAGATCAGTTTCTCTGTTTACATTCTTAAGCTGAGTGCCATTCATCGAATAGTTTGCTTTCTCATTTAGGTATCCGATATGTAGTACTTTACATTTATCCGCATTGAAACTCATTTGCCAAATTTGGGCCCGACATGACAATTTATCTAGATTGTGTTGCATATCGTCAACTTGTTCTTTTGAGAGTACGCTATTTGCAATTTTTGTATCGTCAGCAAATTTTGAGATTGTACAGGTGAGACCCTCATCTATGTCATTGATGTAAATTAGAAAGAGAATTGGTCCTAGTACCGATCCCTGGGGTACCCCGCTACTTACATTGGTCTATTTAGATGCCTTACCGTTTATGACTACTCTTTGCTTTCTGTTGCTGAGCCAATTTTCTATCCATTTCAACACACCGTCCTGTATTGCATGCGCTTTTAGTTTTAGCAGTAAACGTTTGTGGGGAACTTTGTCAAAGGCCTTTTGAAAATCAAGGTATATAATATCTACAGCTTTACTCTCATCGTAGAGGTTGAGGATATTGTGGAAGAAGTCTAAGAGGTTTGTTAAACAGGAACGTTTTTTACGAAAGCCGTGTTGAGTATCTTTAAGTATGTTATTTTCCTCTAAGTGATTTACGAGTCTGTCTCGTATGACCGTTTCTAGCATTTTACATACAACTGAGGTTAAGCTAATTGGCCGATAGTTACTGGGTAGGGATTTGCTGCCTTTTTTGAATATCGGTGTTACGTTGGCTAGCTTCCACTGATCAGGCATAGTTCCAGACTGCAAGGATTTATTGAATAGTAATGTCAGTGGTTTGGAGAGCTCATCCTTAGCTTCCTTTAGAACTCTAGGCGAGATTGTATCAGGTCCAGGCGTTTTATTTACCTTGAGTTTATCTAAACAATTCAATACTTCTCTCTCTGTAACGGTGATATTGCTTAGAACATCTGAATTATCAATCTGAATCGGCGATGGTGTAGGGATATCACTGAGGTCTTCTGTTGTAAAAACTGATGCAAAGAAGGTATTGAGGGCATTACTCATTTGTACTTCGTCTTTGGTGTATTCTCCATTTTCATCGACTAACGGTCCAACAGTTGAAGTAACTACTTTTTCTTTCTGATATAACTATAGGATTCTTTCGGGTTTGTTTTACTTTGATTCGCAATATGTAACTCTAAGGTCTTTTTACTTTGCTTAATTAACTTTTTGGCTTTGCGTCGTAGCTCTACAAATTTCACCCGTTCTTCGTCATTTTGTGAGGATTTAAATCTATCATTAGCAAATTTTTTAGCAAGCAGGCAGTTTGAAATATCTTTATTCCACCATTTGGGCTTATTATTATGGCCTGGATGCCGTATTTTCGATGGTATGCAGTCTTGCACTGCTTTTAGGTAAGTGGTTTCGAATAACTTCCAAGATGTATTTATGTCGTTATTGTTAATTAAAAAAGCTCCTGTCAGTTTCTTTAAACATAGCTCTAAGTTTATGGAAGTTTGCTTTCTTGAAATTAGGGACTTTTACGATGCTACTATTTGGTTCGTTACTAGTAAACTTTAAAGTGAAAGTTATCGTACGATGGTCGCTGTTACTGAATTCATCACCAACATTCAAATTCTCTATCAATTCTTCTTTTGTTGCAAGTACATTGTCAAGAACCTTATTACCACGGGTCGGCGTTCGAACAAATTGATAAAGTGAACTCTCTTGCAAGTTCGTATACAAGTCATGTCCGGAGTGTGAACTAAGAGTATCGCCTCACTTGGTCACAGGTAAATTAAAGTCGCCAAAAATTACGGTATCTTGTGAGTTACTTACATCTGCAATTTGTTCGTAAATTTGTTGGTCAGTTTGCACTGATTGAGCTGGAGGTCTGTATATTAACGCAAGTATTATGTTTGTACCTTTATTATTCTTTATTAGCACAAAAGATGTGTCGACGTTCACAATTTGAGGTTTTGACAAGAGGGTAGGGTTAAGACTTTTTTTGATATAAAGTAAAACGCCACCTCCATTTCGATTTATTCAGCTTTTCTCAAACATTACATAACCGGGAAGTGAATACTCTGCTAAAAAGTCTATCTTCTGTATTGGGCCAAGATTCTGTTATGCCAATCACATCATAATTTTCTGTAAACACTAGCTCCTCTAAATCTGAAAATTTATTGCGTATGCTACAAGCGTTTGCATAGAAAACCTTTAAATTTGTTATTTTAGAACTCACGGAACGCTCTTTAATAATATATTTGGTTCTTGTCGGATCTACATTTATGTTCATGGCTGTCCTCGGTCCTCGCTGTCTTCGGTCCTTATCGCTGGTGGTCCTCAGTTGCCTCTGTTTTTTGCTTGGCGTTGGATGATTTATGTCACTGCTGCTTCTTCTCGGATGGCGTTTTTTGATCCATGGCTGCGGACTGCTTCGTGTAGGAGACGACCCATGTGTGCTGAACCCACAGGGTTTAGATGATTGCCATCCTTGCGGAACAGAGTAGGCTGGTTATAGAAGTTGTCCCAGAGGTTGATGAATTCAACTTCTTCCCTCAGACACAAATATTTTAGTCGGCTATTTGTGCTGAAGGCCTTGTCGTAGAATTTGTCAGGTGCGTCGATCTTGGGGAGAATGCCTGAGATGATGATATTCCTTGACTTGTTTTTGTAGTGCTGGATCATCTTGCGATATTTCTCCATCAACTCTTCGGATCTGGTGCGCATGACGTCATTTGAACCAGCATGGATGACAAAAAGGGTATTTTCATTTGCATCCTTTGTGGTATCTTCGAAGGCTTCCACAATGTCGTCCAGTCCAGCTCCTGGGATGCAAAATCTTTTTCGTCGATTTGGGACTCTGTCGCAGAACTCTTCGACCTGTCCTCGTAGGATGGAATCCCCAACGAGCCTGGTCTCTTCTGGTTCGTCTTCCATCTCTACCAATATCTCAAATCTGTTTGACATTGTGACTGGTAGATGAGACCTTTTCTGCGTTGGCCGTGCACCGTTCCTCACTGGTGTAAATCCGGAAACCTTCGGTGGCGGGACTCTGCGTACAGGTCGGGGAGAGGAGTGGTTAGAACGGGGGCGAGGGGTTGGTACTGTTCGTGCTAGCAGGCTTCTTGCACTAGGAGTGGGGGAGAGGCTAAGGTGAACAGGGCGGCTGTCCTGGTTTATGTCGGCTCAGGTTCATCAGAAGATGCTGCAGTGGCTACTGCAGGTGTTGGATTGTTGGCAGATGACGTTGGGGCGGTGGTGGATGTTGGAGTTGAAACAATTGGAGTTAGTGATACTCCAACGTTGAGTGTTACAAACTCTTGGAGTGATTCCAGCTTCCTGGTGAGGGTGTTGATATTGATAGGCAAACCAAACTGAAATGATTACTGATTACGGATTACTTATATTTACCATAGGATGTAAGGTATCTTAAAATAACCCCCTAGAAATACTTTCTCTAAAGTATCTATTTCTTTTATCCTCCCCTTTTCCCCAGCTAACCTAATCCCACAAGGACCCCAATGGAAATACGCCTAACGGCCTTATTGGGCTATCCTTAGTTGGATTTATGCAAAGCTGGTACATGTCATATTTGTAACATACTATGTGGTACCAACTCTGTAAATTGCTAACTGAATAAATATTATTATTATTATTATTATTATTATTATTATTATTAAAGGTAAGCAATTGGGGCCGTGGTAGTCAAGTGGTGAGCACGCTCGCGTGTGAATCTGAAAGACCCGGGATCGAATCCCTGCCACGGCGGACATTTAGTGGGTGCGGTAGTACGTCCTAGCATGTTTCACATGCTTGCACCCAGTCAGGGGACATCCTGACGACGTATACAGACAAAACACACATAACAAAGCCACTCCAACACCTTCCTCTCTCTCCAATGCTATTCACTTGTAAACGCGATCAATCGGGAGTTAAGAGCGAGGTATTTATCTGGTCGAATTTCGAACGTTTCAACAGTACTGCACTAACTGACATTACTAGGTAGCCCCTTGGCGATGGGCTGGTCTATCAGAGTGAGACCTGAGCGATCTCTGCCATACCCATAGCTTACTCTGACTGTTCCTTTTACTTATATATTTTCTAGATCTCAAGTGACGGCGTCTCTTCCGTGGATTGACCTCCCAATCTACCAAGATTGGAAGCTAAAGCGTCACATTATTCCTTTGCCCCCTCAACTTTCTCTTCATAATTGCTGAGGGGCACAGGGCCCTGGGTGGGGCTTTGGTTTCCCGGGCGTTTACGCACCCTCTCAGCTCCCCGCCATGGAGTGGCTTCGGTCACCCAGGCTTTATTGTGGTCGGCAGGGAGGGTTCTGTGGGGGCGCTCATTTATGGCCTTGGCCTTACTCGGGGCCTTGGGGCTGTTCGGCCAGGCAGCTTGGGGAACAACAACAACAACAACAACAACAACTAGGTAGCCCATTCCAGAGGATTCGATTGAAAAATAAATGCTCTGTCTCATGTGAGTGCCAATTATCTTACAACCATTTCCTCTAGTGTAATTTGCATTATCAATTGTGAAGTATTTGTTGTAGTGCAGCGGTTAGTTAGAAGAATTGTGCATTTGTTGATGAAAGTATCAAAATTGGCGCACACGATCATAAAGGCAATATAATAAAAATTAGATCGGGAGGTATAATAGGTTTAGTCTATGTTGGCTTCAGCAGCCCCATTTCAATTAATTTCCATTATGGTTCTATAACACTGATTTTTGCCTCAAACTGTATAACGTGGTAGAGATGTCAAACTAGTCTCAAATGACTCGTCTGGACAAGGGAAATCACTTCTATTTAGACAATGTTTGGCTAATGTTGACCGTTTGATTGGTACAGTCTCCTGTAATTAATTATGCCACAAATTGATAAGAAATGCCAATTGTCCCTAACTTGTTGAACCACAGGAACCAGTACAAGTCAGTAAAGCCGGAGTCACACGGGCCCTTTTTCGAGCAATTTTTACGGGCAATTATGGTCTGGAAGCTAAAAATAATACACTTTATCAGAATTCAGCCGCCTAACATAATCTACCGTCAGTCTAGTTGCCGATACCAGAGCGAAAAAGTCTCCCAAAAGTACGAGAACAAACTTGCTCATGGAAAATTGACGGAAAAAGCGCTCGTGTGACAGCGGCTTTATTGTTTCAATCGTGTACGTGATCAAAGATTAACTTGCTCATGTAGTAATGTACACCCTATGTGGTGGATTGTGTTCTTTTATTTCATTCATTTTATTTTAGTAAGCGTTGTTTCCACATAGCGATTTTGATAAGTTAATTTGACTTTATATTGTCTTTGTCCCAGTTTTGGTTTGTTTAGTTTGCAAGTTTTACATTTCAATAGTTGACAGAGACATAATTTGTACATTGTATTAAAATGTAAAACTTGCAAACTAAACAAACATAAACGAGTTCCAGTAACATTCTGAAACTTATAGGTATTTTCTAAGCTGAATAAAATCGATTAATGATAGTGAGAGAGATCGAGGCGTGATCATACTATTTAAGGAGTTAAAGTGAGATAAAGTGGTTAGAAATGGTGTTAATCTCTCTCTCTCTCTCTCTCTCTCTCTCTCTCTCTCTCTCTCTCTCTCTCTCTCTCTCTCTCCAGAACAGACAGAGGAAGAACAAGCTGAGAAGTGAGAAGTACAGTAGAAGACTGAAAGTTCTCGGGCTCAACCAAGTTTACTTCATTCTCTCTCTCTCTCTCTCTCTCTCTCTCTCTCTCTCTCTCTCTCATTTATTATAAGACTGATTAGGACCAGTTGAGAGCTGTTAATTGGTCTCTTGTCGTTGAATATACGTAGGCTACACGAGCATTGAAAATCATTATTGGGTTTGACAACGTGGATCATAGTAAATTGTTTACCCCCCAATTTGAACACAATACGCAACCATGGCCGGAAGTTATAGTTATAAGGGTTCAGTACTAGTATGAGTTCAAATTTGTTCTCATAATTAAGAACTGTTCTACCTGGAACAAACTTCTCTCAGAAGCTGTTAATGGTCAGTAAGTGGATAAGTTCAAGACAATAGTAGATAGTATTATGCATGTGTGTGAATGTGTATTTTGTTTTTGGGTGTTCATTGTTTTCTGCTGTGTTGTCCCGATTCGGGTTCTGTCTTGAGTCGTCCCCCCACGCCCCATTTTATTTTTTATTTTATTATTTTTTTTAATCGGAAAAGTGGGGAATGGGCCTGAGTAAATACATACATACATGCATACATTATGCATGTCCTGCAATGAGTATTACCCTGCACCATCTCTCTTTCCACGTACAGTATCTCCCCGGAATGAACCACAAAGTCTCTGAGACACTAACTATGTCTTGTAACTTTCCTCGCAACCGTGGGTGGAAGTTGGAGTGGAAGAGGTTTAACACTAGTCCATGTGGAAACTTTTTCTGGACCCCCTTCTGCCTCGTGTTTAGCATATTAGTGTTGAGGTTTTAAGACGCTTGTTCCGTTAGTTTGTCGATTTTAAGACCTTTCGTCCCATTTTTTTTATTGATATCAAGACCTTTCGTGCCATTTAGGTGTCGATTTTTTCCTGGCGAGAAATAGCGAGCCTCTAGTTTTAGAGGAAACCGGCCTTTGGCCGGAACATTTTTCTCCCGAAAAATGTACAAATTTATCTTGAAAGGGGGGTCTACGTTTTTTTTTCTTCTAAGCTTGATGAAGGTATAGCGAGAAACTCAAAAATAAGTAAATAAATACATATATAGACCACAAACCAAGCCCTACCCCCTTAACACTAGTCCATGTGGGAACTTTTTCACTTATGAGATCTGTTTTACGTGGAACCAACCAACTCTCCTCGGCGGCGGCGGTGAATAGTTCTTTAGTAGAGCAGTTTGGGGGGGGGGGGGGTAGGTCATGTGTTTCTCAGAACTTGGGGGTGAGAGTCTACTGCACTACACACCATGGCTGTATCTTTAGGGGTGAGAGTCTACTGCACTACACACCATGGCTGTATCTTTGGGGGTGAGAGTCTACTGCACTACACACCATGGCTGTATCTTTAGGGGTGAGAGTCTACTGCACTACACACCATGGCTGTATCTTTAGGGGTGAGAGTCTACTGCACTACACACCATGGCTGTATCTATGGGGGTGAGAGTCTACTGCACTACACACCATGGCTGTATCTTTGGGGGTGAGAGTCTACTGCACTACACACCATGGCTGTATCTTTAGGGGTGAGAGTCTACTGCACTACACACCATGGCTGTATCTTTAGGGGTGTGAGTCTACTGCACTACACACCATGGCTGTATCTTTAGGGGTGAGAGTCTACTGCACTACACACCATGGCTGTATCTATGGGGGTGAGAGTCTACTGCACTACACACCATGGCTGTATCTTTGGGGGTGAGAGTCTACTGCACTACACACCATGGCTGTATCTTTGGGGGGGTGAGTCTACTGCACTACACACCATGGCTGTATCTTTGGGGCTGAGAGTCTACTGCACTACACACCATGGCTGTATCTTTAGGGGTGTGAGTCTACTGCACTACACACCATGGCTGTATCTTTGGGGGTGAGAGTCTACTGCACTACACACCATGGCTGTATCTTTAGGGGTGAGAGTCTACTGCACTACACACCATGGCTGTATCTTTGGGGGTGAGAGTCTACTGCACTACACACCATGGCTGTATCTTTAGGGGTGAGAGTCTACTGCACTACACACCATGGCTGTATCTTTAGGGGTGAGAGTCTACTGCACTACACACCATGGCTGTATCTTTAGGGGGTAGTACCGTACTTGTTTTTTGGGTCTGTGTATTTATTGATTATTATTAAATTATTATTATTATTATTATAATATTATTTTAGTTTCCTTGCTAGACCTCCATGAAGCTTAAAAAACCCCCCCTAGACCCCTTTTCAAGATAAATGTGTACATTTTTCGGTAGAAAAGTGTCCCGGCCGAAGGCCTGTTACTTCTATAATTAGAGGTTCGCTATCGCTCGCCAGGAAAAAATCGACACCTAAATGGCACGAAAGCTCTTAATATTGGCAAAGAAATGGGGCAAAAGGCCTGAATAGCGCCAAACTAATGGGGCGAATGTCTTGAAATCTCATAACTAATAGGGCTAAACATGAGGGAGGAGGAGGACTCGAAAAACCAACTCCCTCCCCTTAATACGATTTCAGCAAACCCTCTGAATGGCATAGGTCCTTGTTAAACTGCATACCATCATATTCTGCTTACCATTAGACGAATTTTTAGTTTCGCTTATCAAAGATCTCGGCAAACCCTCTGAATTGCCCTTTCTCCTGTTAACCCCTTCTTTACCGGCGATGTATTTTGATAATATTCTGGCTACTGCTAATCGATTTTATTCAACTTAGAGAAGGATCTTTAGCAATAATAAGGCCTCGAACTATCTCAATCAACCCTTTCAACTACCACAGATCCTTTCTAAGCTGCACAAATCGTCTAAATGTATAGCTAGAATAAATTATAACAGACGTCGCCGGTACAGAAGGGGTTGAACTGCATATGAGCGTCTGATGTAGCCAGAATCAGAGGTAACAACGCATCGTCGGGCTGAAGGGGTTAATTTGGTTCCTTGTAACTCTCTCTCTCTCTCTCCCACCTGGGCTACTGGGGTACTAACGACATTGACGTGACTGCCTTACAAGATATAGCACTAGACCCCCCCCCCCCTCCTCCACTCCCTCACCCCCCCAACCCCCCTCGCCCGAGGGGGGTTGGGGGGGTTTCCTGGGGGGGGGGGGATTTCCTTTTTTTTTTTTCTTTTTTTTTTCCTTTCATTTGGGCGAAAAATTTGATTTGTTGTTCTATCATTTGGGCGCCAGTTCACTATGTCATTTGGGCGCCAGTTCACTATGTCATTTGGGCGCCAGTTCACTATGTCATTTGGGCGCCAGTTCACTATGTCATTTGGGCGCCAGTTCACTATGTCATTTGGGCGCCAGTTCACTATGTCATTTGGGCGCCAGTTCACTCTGTCATTTGGGCGCCAGTTCACTATGTCATTTGGGCGCCAGTTCACTATGTCATTTGGGCGCCAGTTCACTATGTCATTTGGGCGCCATTTCACTATGTCATTTGGGCGCCAGTTCACTATGTCATTTGGGCGCCAGTTCACTATGTCATTTGGGCGCCAGTTCACTATGTCATTTGGGCGCCAGTTCACTATGTCATTTGGGCCACAACATATCAGTAATTCTGTGAAATGGTAACCATCATTTGGGCGAAATCAGAATAAGGCAACAACAGCGTAAATGCTATAGAACTGCTTGTCAAGGATGGCTGATAATTTAGAGTAATTTTACTGAGTAGTGGGAGCCGCAGGAACACACAGATTAGAACCACAGGATCCAACACAAGGGCGAGATGAAGAAACGAGGCTGAGGGTGCATATACTGTAGTATATCATTGCGTGAGACTGATCCCCTAGATTCGAGAGAGACGTTTATTCCTCGAGCAGGACCATGGAAGGCACCATCTCAGAAGCCAACAGAAAAAAAAATAAAAATAAAAATAACAAATAATGATAATAATATTCGATGGATTCTCGTTTCTAGTTGATACAGTACTGACAAATAGTGATACTACATGGAGGTGTACAAGCAACACAGCCAGATGTAAAGCCCGAATTAGGAAAAACGATCATAAAAACTATGAGTGAGTATATAACCATCCAAGTGATATTAAGAACATTAAAGCACAACAACTGACAGTGCAAGTTAAAAGAGGCGCAGAGTCTGGCATAAGCGCCAAACATTTAAACATTATTAGAAAAGAACTTGTGGATGATAGTGAAAGCCAACTTGAACCAAAAGACCTGAGAAACGTTTCCCTTGCACTGTACAGAGAGCGCAGAAGAAAACAAATCCCGGTCGTCATGAAGGTCTTGTGTATCTTTCCGCAAATGATTCTCGCCCAAATGAAGTGTCGAGTAAGTCAAAATGGAGCTTAACTTTTCGCCCAAATGAAGAGATAAATAGCGCCCGAATGATATGTATTTTTCGCTCAAATGAAGAGCTTAATCGCCCAAATGAAGTGCGCCCACTAGAAGGGCTGTAGTGAGAGAAAGAGAGAGAGAGAGAAAAAATAAAAAAGACAGAGAGTATGTGTGTGTGTGTGAAAGTGGGTCAGGAGTGGTAGCTAGTACACACACACACACACACGCACGCACGCACAGACAATCACTCTCACTCAATCTCTGTGATATTGAAAAAGCCAGACAAAGTAATAGATTCGGGAGAGAGAGAGAGAGAGAGAGAGAGAGAGAGAGAGAGGGGGGGGGGTATGATACCTCCCTCTGTTGATCTATCTATATCTATCTAACCATACATCCCGAATAAAGAGTAGTGGAAGACAAGGATAACACACAAGATGAAAAGAGAAATAGCCAGAAGAGCCAGACTGAGTGCTAATGGAAAATGTTGAATTATTAGGGGTGGTACGAGAGAGAGAGAGAGAGAGAGAGAGAGAGAGAGTAATGGCAAACGAGAGAGAGAGAGAGAGAGAGTGAGAGAGCGAGAGAGAGAGAGAGAGAGAAAGGAAGAGGGGTATAGCCAAACAGAAGGCTCTCTCCCCACCCTCCAAACCCTCCGGCATATTGCGATCAAATATAGAAAGTAGGATGGGACTAAACATGTAGGAGAAGGGGGTCCAGAAAAAAAAAACCCTAAGTGAAAATCTCTCCTTCAATCCCCACTAAGTTTGGCGTTCACTATATAATATGTTTAGATTTTATGCAATATACAACCTGAGAATTTGTTAAGGGGAGATGGGCCGTTTTTCTGTTCCCCTTTCTTCCTCATCTTTAGCCCCGTTAGTTTTCAGATTTTGTGACGTTTGGTCCATTAGTTTGGCGATTTTAAGACCTTTCGCCCCATTTCTTTGACAATATTTAGACTTTTCGGGTCATTTAGGTGACGATTATTTTCCTGGCAAGCGATAACTCTCTCTCTCTCTCTCTCTCTCTCTCTCTCTCTCTCTCTCTCTCTCTCTCTCTCTCTCTCTCTCTCTCTCTCTCTCCTGTGATGAACATTTTTTCTTCATCTCTACAATACATCCCTCTTTCATACCCTTGGCCAGAAAAAGAACAAAACTAAAAATTAATATACCCATTGTATACAGCCTTTTATAATACTACTGATCAATGCATGTTTAGAGATACGTACTGCATGCTCCAAAAAAATAAAAATAAAATAAAAACAAATAAAATAAATAATGAGTTTAAAGAAGGTGTGAAAAAACATCAATACATAATAAATAATGAGGCTAAAGAAGTAATGCACCTATTCCGTACCGTTAAGGGAGCCCATCTCGCCTTTTGTCTCTTTCTCTCCCTCTCTCTTTGGCTTGTATCCATTCGGCCCCATTCAGCCTACTGTTGTAAGACGTTTACCCCCTTCTAGGTGTCAATATTGTCCTGGTGAGCGGTAGCAAGCCAGCATATACTGTATATATTTTTGTTTTGAGAGCAAGCTAAATTTGTACATTTTTCGATAGTAAAAATGTCTCCGGCGAAGCCGGGTTTCTCCATACAATGCTGGCTCGCTATCGTTCGCCAGGAAGAAATCGACACCTGGATGGGGATAACCGTCTTAAAACAGTTGGCTGAATGGGGCCGAATGTAGGCTATACAAGCCAGAGAAAGATAAAAAAAAAAAACGGTCCAGCTTAGGATGGACCTCTAGCAATTAAGAGGCTCCAGACTATCTTAATTAATCCTTTTAGCTACCACAGATCCTTCCTAAGCTAAGTAAAGTTATCTAATAGTTGCCAGAATAAAAATAAAAGGACATCAGCGATACTAAATGGGTTAAAGTCGTCACTTATAAACATTCGTGGACCCAGTATGCTATTGTTTATGCAAGTATAACTCTCTGGATTGATATGTAAATAGAACTTGCCTATCAATAAACAGTATATACAGTTTTGAAGTTGATGTAAAGATAAATTTATTTATAAATTCGATTCCAGAGATACCCCCATGAGCCCCCATCAAGATAAATGTGTGCCTTTTTTTCAGTATAACAATTATCCGGCCAAAGGCCTAAACTGCAGGCTTGCTATTGCTTGCCAGGAAAACATCGATATCTAAAAGGATAGAAAGGTCTTATCGCCAAACCAGTGGGGGCGAATGTCTTAAAATACCAAAACTAACTAATAAGGCTAAACATGAGGGAGAAGGGGATCCAACCCCCCCTACACACACACACACACACACACACACACACACACACACACACACACACACACACACACACACTGCCTTCCACCATAAAGGTTCATCTTTCTTCCGGACTGAATCCAATCTTCCATTAATCCCATACTCAAGATCATTTCGGAGCTTCGTTGGTTCTGTTCGGTGGTTATATTTCGGAGGCTCGTTATATATATCTATATTAATATACCCTTCAATGGTCAATTATTTTCGACATTTTATTTGCCGGTACCTATTTCATACACCTCTTTATAGAAATGGGTTGAAAGTGTTTAAAATCGCCAAAGTAATGGGGAAAACGTCTTAAAATCTCAAAAGCAATGGGGTGAAACATAAGGGAGAAAGAGGTCCAGAAATAAATCCCTCAAGTGGAAATCTCCCCTTAAGGCTTTCTGCGACTCATGATATTGATTGTGCCTTCAAATTCCAAATGATTCCAAATAATTCCAAATAATTCCAAAAATAATTCCAATAGTTCCAAATAATTCCAATAGTTCCAAATAATTCCAAATAATTCCAATAATAATAATAATAATAATAATAATAATAATAATAAATAATTCCAATAGTTCCAAAATAATTCCAATAGTTCCAAAATAATTCCAAATAATTCCAAAACAATTTCCAATAATAATAATAAATAATTCCAATAATTCCAAAATAATTTCAAATAATTCCAAAAATAATTCCAAAATAATTCCATAAAAATTCAATAATAACAATAATGACAACAATAAAATAGTAATAATGATAATAGTAATGAAAAATAATTCCAAATAATTCCAATAATAAAAATAATAAAAATAGTAATATTAATAAAAATAAATAATTCTAATAACTCAAAAATAATTCCAAATTATTCCAAAAAGGGTCTCTCTCTCTCTCTCTCTCTCTCTCTCTCTCTCTCTCTCTCTCTCTCTCTGTCTTATTGCCTGGTAAATCTCTGGCCTTGATCTCTCTCTGCGTCTCTCTCTCATCCTCTCTGATACGGAGCTCGGTCTTAATTTCCCTCAGAGCCGGCGGGTATGTTCTTGATTCTCTGCCTTCTCCTGTGGGTGTGTGTGTGAGTGGGTGTGTTAAAGTGTGTGTGTGTGTGTGTGTGTTTGTGTGTGCGTGCATGTGTGTGGTTTAAAGAGAGAGAGAGTGTATGTGTGTGTATATATATGAAATACTGTACATGCATTGATGAATGGGGTCAAAATGAAATAATAACTAGTTTGTGTTCTTGAACACAATATATAACGGTATATTTCAAAATAATTAGAATGTACTGCTGAATTAATTAGAATAATTAGAATAATTAGAATTAATTAGAATAATTAGAATGTACTGCTGAAATTGCATCTATCAAAATATTATACAAGTAACAGGTGTTGTTCAAATAAGTATAATTATCTACTATTTGGTGTTGTCAACATAAAATAGAAAGTAATGGGAACTATCATAGTCAATGTTTACGTCATCGTGCTGAAGGGGTTAATCTTTTTTGGTGGTTTTATTATTATTAGGGTATTTTTTTTTTTTTTTTTTTTTTTTATTTTTTTTTTTTAAATTTATATGGAGTTCCAAAGAATCAGCATTCACTCATTGACACGTGTGTACCCTAACCAGCTTATTAATCCATTCAGTACCAGGGACGTCCTTTTCATCATATTCTGGCAACTATTAGACGATTTCATTCAACTTCGGAGGGACCTCTAGCAACAGCAAGGGTTCAAACTAGCACAACCAACCCGTTTAACTACCCCAGATCCTTCCTAAGCTGCATAATATCGTCTAAATATAGCTTGAACAAAATATACCACACGTCGCTGGTACTCAAAGGGTTAATCCAACGCTTCCAGGAAACATAATTATATGTAGTTATGGTCTTCAGGGAGGTCATCGTCTTTTTTATTTTTTTTCTCCTTTTCTCTCTTTTCTCTGGCTTGTATCCATTCGGCCCCATTCAGCCAACTGTTTTAAGACGTTTATCCCCATCCAGGTGTCAATTATTTCCTGGCGAGCGATAGCAAGCCTGTAATTTTGAGAAGTGTACAAAGTCATCTCGAAGGGGGGTCTAGGGAGTGTTATTTTATGCTTGATGGAGGTCTCGCGAGGAAACTAAACAAATATAGGAATACATATTATATAAATATACCAACAAATAACCACTGCCCCCTCAAACATATACGATCGCAACTCAATATAAAGTATGATATTTGCGCTGCCGTTGTTAGCCTCACCGTTGTTAGCCTCACCGTTGTTAGCCTCACCGTTGTTAGCCTCAACGTTGTTAGTCTCACCGTTGTTAGCCTCACCGTTGTTAGCCTCACCGTTGTTAGCCTCACCGTTGTTAGCCTCACCGTTGTTAGCCTCACCGTTGTTAGCCTCACCGATGTTAGCCTCACCGTTGTTAGTCTCACCGTTGTTAGCCTCACCGTTGTTAGCCTCACCGTTGTTAGCCTCACCGTTGTTAGCCTCACCGTTGTTAGCCTCACCGTTGTTAGCCTCACCGTTGTTAGCCTCACCGTTGTTAGCCTCACCGTTGTTAGCCTCAAACCCAGAAGGAGATATTGAGATATTGTATTATGGTTTTCCAAGATGTCCTACTGACGTATCCTCTAACCAACTTACTACACCAACGCTACCAGTAAACATAATTATACATAGTTATGGTGTGTTTCTTGAAGCCCCTTTCATCTCACTGACGTGCCCCCTAACCAACTTACTAAACGAACGCTGCCAGGAAATATAATATATAGGTTAGTCAAGTTATGGGCCGTCGTTTGATCTTAAGGGGGGTCACCGGCTTTTTTAATCTTTCTCTCCTTTGCTCTCTTTCCCTGGCTTGTATCCATTCGGCCCCATTCAGCCAACGGTTTTAAGACGTTTATCCCCATCCAGGTGTTGATTTTTTCCTGGCGAGCGATAGCGAGCCTGCATTGTATGGAGAAATCCGGCTTCGCCGGAGACATTTTTCTATCGAAAAATGTAAAAAAATTAGCCTTCTCTCAAAAAATTTAAAAAATTTGCTAATTGACACAAACTGGATGGAGATAAACGTCTTAAAACAGTAGGTTGAATGGGGCCAAATGGATACAAGCCACAGAAAGAGAGAAAAGGAGATACGAAAAGCAGGTGACCCCCCTTAATAAAATCGTCTATTGGTAGCCAGAATCAAGTTAAAAAGAGGTTCAGAAAATACAGTATCGGGGGTTTATCCTAATTGGGTGTATCTCATTCTAGGCACTTCAATACCTATATATTTCCTTAAGGGGGATGGGCGTATTTATTTGTTCATTTATATATCTTTTATTATCATTCTAGTTTCCTCCCTAGACCTCCATCAAGGTTAAAATAAAAAAAAAAAAAACCTGCCCAAGATCCTCCTTCAAGATAAATAGGTAAGTACATTTTCGATGGAAAAATTACCCGGCCGAAGGCTGATTCTTCTTAAAATACAGGCTCGCTCTCGCTCGCCAGTAATAAAATCGACACTTAAATGACACTAAAAGTCTTAATATCAACGAATAAATAGAGCGAAAGGTCTTACAATCACCAAACTAATGGGGTTAAACATGAGGAAGAAGGGGGTTCAGAAAACGATCCATCTCCCCTTAAGCCTTGATATTGTACACCTATATCTCACAGCTGCGCCGTATTTTGTTCTCCCATTTCTTTCACAATCCTCACTGAGCTCTCCAATTCCTTTCCGATTGTTTATGTTACAGGATTTTATTGGAAGTCATTTTCCGTTTGTATCTTTCATATTGCACACCTTCATTTTGATATTGGCATTGCTAGCTTATAAATGTGGCTAGTGTTATTGTCTTCCTAACTATTCTTGATCATAATTTGCCTTTACTTCGTGCAATGTCATTTTGTCATATGTATTGTATTTCTTTTATTCTTGTACGTGGACGAATAAGGTGAATACAAATACAACTTTTTATCTTACTTTATAGGTTAACTATATTTTATCTTACTTTATAGGCTAACTATATTGTTCAGTTATACTTTACTTCTTAAATTCCTATTTTTGCAGACTACTTTTCACTATCCATTTTTTTTCAGAGTTCATATTATACCATCATCATAATTATTATGACAACTTATTACCTTACTTTTATATCAGACTACTTTTAACCTTAGTATACTTTCTTTTGTGACTCCTTTATTTTTATCAGAATACTTCTTATCTTACTTTTTTATCAGACTACTTTTTACCTTACTTTTGACCTTACTTTTGACCTTACTTTTGACCTTACTTTTTGTATTACACTACTTTGTTTTCCTTCTTTTTCTAACAGACTACTTTTGATCTACCTTATTTAACAGACTACTTTTACCTTCCTTTTGAACAGACTGACATTTACCTTCCTATTTAACAGACTACTTTTTACCATACTTTTATTTTTTTACTTTTTGCATTCGCTTTTTGTCAGAATAGTTTATACTTTACTATTTTATCAGACTTTCCCTTATTTTTTTTTCTCACCAAAATTACTGTTTACCTTACTTATTTATCAAGATTACTTTTTACCATACTTTTTTCATCAAGACTACTTTTTTAATTATTTTTAAGAGACTGGCAGTAACATAGCTACTGTATCGTCACATAAGTAACATAGCATTACCTATCATGGTTTCACATAACATAACATAGCCGTACAGTTATGCTATTTTTTTAGTAAACTAGCTTGTTCATTTGTGTTTTTTTTTTCTTTTTACATGGCTTAGTTTTCTGGTATAGATTGGCTGTCCAAACTATATCAAAAAACAAACCAAACAACAGAAAATAAGACCAGAAAAGACACAAATAAACCAGGTAGTTTTGCCACTGTCCTCCATGTCACAATTATACCATTATCATTTTTGTTGGCACACTGTCCTCCACAACTAACCCCAACACCTCCACTTGAACTCTCAACATAACACTCACAAAACACCGGGGAGGAAATTAACTGTTATGGGGCTAGTGGTTATATTTCGGTCTATTTATTTCATTATTATTATTATTTATTATTATTTATTTATTTATTTATTTATTCATTTTTTAGTTTCCTCGTTAGACCTCCATCAAGCTTAAAAAAAACACCCCCCAAGACCTTCCTTCAAGATAAATTTGTACATTTTTCGATAGAAAAATATCCCGGCCAAAGGCCGGTTCCTCCTATATTACAGGATTGCTATTACTCGCCAGGCAAAAATCGACACCTAAATGGCTCGAAAGGTCTTAAAATCGACAGAAATGGGGCGAAAGGTTTTAAAATCGCCAAACTAATTGGCCGAACGTCATAAAACCTGAAAACAAATGGGGCTAAACATGAGGAAGAAGGGAGGCCAGAAAAACGACCCATCTCCCCGTAAGCTCTCACCATAACACTTACAAAAACACTGGCTCGGAAATTAACTGTTAAACAAGACTAAATAAAAGAAAAATAAATGTAGCAGTGCGGTGTTGTGTGTATCTAGTGCGACGCTTTAGGGGGTTAATATATTTAATTTAATTCGTTGTTGTTTTTGTTTTTTGTTAGATGTGTGTGAATTTGTATTTGGTGTTTGTGTGTTCATTGTTTTCTGTTGGGTTTTGTGTTGCTTACTTTTGATACTTTTGATGTGTTCGCCACTCTTCTAGTGGCACCAAGGAGCGCGGCGCCCCTCGTTATGGATGGTGATTTTGGTGTAGTAGACTGTTTGAAGCGACAGCTCGCTCCCTCGCGAGGATGGGCTCGTCTGGCACTTTTTGCAGTTCGACATCGAGGGCTCTCTTGAAGTTGTCTAACGAGACGTCCCTCATGTCTCTTACTCGCTGTGGGAGTTTTGTTGAAGAGACGTGGGCCTCTGTGTGATAACCAGCCCTCTCGCAGAGAGCCCATAGCACCCCTGTTATTCATCCGGGGGATTTCCCAGCCTCTCCTATCACTGAATTTCATGACTATCGGAGTATGTAGGTTTGGTACTAAACCCTCTGCGATTTTCCACGTGTATATTATTAGGTAACGTTCTCTTCTACGTTCCAGCGAGTACAGATTCAGTGCTCTTAAACGCTCCCAATAGTGTAGATGTTTTATCGAACTTATATGCGAAGTGAAATTTCTTTGTACACTCTCTAAGTCATTTATTTCACCTGCTTTATATGGGGATGTTAATGTGCTACAGTATTCAAGCCGCGGTAGCACTAGAGATTTGAAGAGCGTTATCATAGGTGTCACCGCGTGTTTTAAATGTACGCAGAATCCAACCCGTTAATACCTTTCGCAGCCGCAACTTTGACCTGGTTATGTACTTTGAAACCCATATTTTCAGACATTAATACCCCAAGGTCTTTCACACTGTCTTTCCGTTCTATTATGTGGTTAGATTCTGTTGAAGTAATTTGTAATTTCTTTAACGCCATTATTATCTCCGTACCGTATTAATTGGAATTTTTTCTTCATTGAATTGCATGTTGTTTTGCCTGGTCCACTGGAACACTACATTCATGTCTTCCTGCAGTCGGCCCGTGTCCTCTTGTGTGTTTACTATCTTGCTTAATTTTGTGTCATCAGCAAAAGACGACACCGTACTGTGTCCAGTGTTTGGTATCTATTGTCGCAATTAGTATGAGGAACAGAAGGGGCGCTTGCACTGTTCCTTGAGGCACTGAGCTTTTGACATCCGAAGGCTCAGATGTTACTTGGTTTACTGCTACTGATTGTTTTCGGTTTATTAGGAAATTGTATATCCACCTTCCGATTTTGCCCGTGTATACCTTTTGCTTTGAGTTTGTGGGCTATTATACCATGGTCACATTTATCAAATGCCTTAGCAAAATCGGTGTAAATGACATCCACGTTTTTCTTTTCTTCTAGCGCTTCAAGAATTTTGTCATAGTGTTCCAAAAGTTGTGAGAGACATGATCTTCCCGATCTGAATCCATGTTGACCAGTGTTGTGTAGTTCATTTGCCTCCATGAATGTTGAGATTTTGCTTCGCAGGACTCGCTCGAAAACTTTAATGATGTGGGAGGTTAGAGCTACCGGGCGGTAGTGCTTTACTCCCTCCTTTATGCAGTGGGGCAATTATTGCGTTTTTCAAGCTATCTGGTATTTCACCAGTGTCTAGACTCCTTCTCCACATTATAGCCAGGGGTTTTGAGAGGTTTTCCTTACATTTCTTCATTAGGATCGAGTTCCATGAGTCCGGGCCTGGTGACGAGTGGGATGGCATGTTGGAAATGGCCTCTTCTATGTCTTTTGAACCGAAATCAATATCCAGCATCTGGGGGGTTTCCGTGGGGGAGGTTTCCATGAAAAATATATTTTGGTCTCTGATGACTTTTGTTTCATCAGGCTCACTGAATGCCATTTCATACTGCCTGCGTAAGAGTTCGCTCATTTCCTTTTTGTCCCCTGTGAAAGAGCCGTCCCCTTTGCTTAGTGGGCCGATGTTTGATGCTGTTTTAGCCTTTTGTTTGGTGTATGAAAAGAGTATTTGGAATTTTTCCTTTATACCTGCAATAGCTTTCCTCTCCTCTTCCATATGCTGTAGTTCATGTGTTATTCTTAGCCTTTGTTCATTTTCCTCATTTTATCTATCTATTTCGGACTTTTGCCTATCCTGTAGATTTTGATGTGTGTGTCTTTGTGCGAGTAATTTTCTTCTTCTGTAAACAGCCTCCTCCTTTCCCGATCTTGTTTGCTTCTTCGTTTTGTTTGTCTTGCAGGTATATGGTGGCTATGTTGTCCCTATTCTTGCTCTGTCTTGAGTGCCCCCCCAAAAAAAATATATATGTATATATAATTATAGAGTATATAGGAAAAGTGGGGATTGGACCTCAGTTTATAGATAGATAGATATATTTAATTAGTATTGAGGGTTTGGAATGCTATTGTGCTATTGCTGTTTTTTTTGAGCATTGTGTTCCGTTTTAATGCTGAAAGAGTGGTTACTTCTAGCGAAAGCTCCCACAAGGCAAGGCCGTGTTAGTACTAACAGTTGACTTATATAGTCAAAATTTCTATTTTTTTGTGTTATTGCCACTGTGTTTTTTTCCTAAGTTAACCTCCTCTAATTTTGTTGGAGTATTTCCCTCCATGTTATTTATTTGTTCTGGGTTCTGTATTACACATATTTTTTATATATTATTTTCTCTTACAACCCCAAGGTCTATGTGGTAATGTCTAAAGTTTAGTAGTAAAGGGATAAAAATGGTCTTAAACCCTTAAAATTTCAATAACTTTATCCTGTACATATTTGAGTTTTAATTATACACACAAACAACAAACTAAACAACACAAATGGTACTTTGTCGTTCTTTAGTTTTAGGTGAATAAAACTATACACTTTGGGGAAATGATTTTTCTAATTTGTATATTATTTGTTTTTTTTTATCTAATAATTCTATTTTTTGTCTTTATTTCTAGGTTACTTCATTTCCTTTTTTTTTCTTAATTTTTTTTTCTCTTTATCTATATTGTGGTTAGGTTTTTTTTTTTATTTCTTAGGATGTTCTCTATTATCTTGTATTCTGTTTTTCTTTTTTATGTTTTGAGGGTTGTTTTTTTAGAGTTGTTTTCCTATTTTTTTTTTTTTATGTTTTTCTTATTGTGTAATTGTTGATAATTTTTTTTTTGTGAATTTTTAATTATTTTTATGGGTTTGTATAGATCTTTTGTTTCTTTTTCCTGCATCTGATCAGGTTATTCCATATACAAATATTTGTTGTGTAGATTAATTAATATCTTATTTTATATGTTGTAATGATTTTCGCATGATTGTGATGTAAAGGGGTTTCGTTTTTCAGGTTCCCTTTCTGTGTTAAGATGTTTCGAGATATTTGTTGGACCATTATTTGTTGTTTTAACAACTTTTACGTTGTCAATTTGTTTTTTCATGCCATTGTATTTTGAGTGACAGCGCTGAAATTTTAAGTACAACATGCCCTTTCCTCCTGGACATGTTTTTTTGAGTGAGTTGTGTGTATGGGGAGAGAGATGGGGGGGATACAAAGACAAGAGAGTGAGTGGTGAGTGGAGGGAGGAGGGAGGGAGGGGGGGAAGAGGGGGGGGGAAGAAGAGAGAGAGGGAGTTAGTGACATAAAGAGAGATATTCTACATATATCACCACATGCATTCCATCCTAGCTTAACTTCCTGACTGCAAGGGCTCTCAGTGAATCCAGGGAGAGTGGTATTGAGAGAGTTGTTTTTGCGGCTTTTATGTTCTTTTAATAGCGACAAATGAGCCCATAACAGAGAGGGAACAAACAGATAGAGAGTAAAATAAAAATTGGAGAAGAGAAGTAATGTATTTTCACTACCATCTACACATGTACTATACAAACTCCTAATAAGTTCTTTCCCTTTTTTCTTTCCTTTGTTATCACTACTCTCACTGAGCCTGTGCGTGTCTCCTCATATAGACAGAGTCGGAACGGTAATCGATGCACAGGGCCATAAAGCCACAGTGACTCTTTTCGTTCATGTCTTTGCCAAAATAAGGACAAATAATTTTAATTGCAGCGGTAAAGACATATATTGGTGACTAATGGAAGAGAACTATAGAAACACTTGGAGAATTATATCCCATACGTGAACTAAAATGCATATTGTAGGCGGTGCTGGTTGGGAGGAGGGGCGTCGACTGACTGGTGACAGAGGTTTGCGGCGTTTTCATTCGTGGCCAACAGGCAATAGATAGATAGTAGATAGATAGATCTTATAATAGCTCTTTTCATAACCTGTATACATCCTTAAGGGGAGACTGGCCGTTTGTTTGGGCTATTAATTAATTTATTCATATGTTTTTTAGTTTTTCCCTAACCTCCATCAAGCTTAGAAAAACACCCCGTAGACCCCCCTTCAAAGATAAATTTGTACATTTTTTCGGTAGACAAATTTCCCCGCCCAGGCGGTTCCTCTTAAAATTGCAGGCTTGCTATCGCTCGCCCGGAAATACACGACACCTAAATAGCAACAAAGGTCTTAAAATTGACAACGAAAATGGGGCAAAAGGTGTTAAAATCGCCAAACGAATGGCCGGCCAACGTCTTATAATATCAAAACTAGTGGGCTAAACATTAGGGAGAAGGGGGTCCAGAAAAACGGTCATCCTCCCCTTAACCCCTTCTGTACCGGCGACGTCCTATTAACTTTATTCGGGGTACTATTAGACGATTGTATTCAGTTGCAAAAGGACCTCCAGCAGTAAACAGGCTTCGAACTATCTCACCTCTTTTTTGCTACCACAGGTGCATCTTAAACTGCACAAAATCGTCTAATTATAGCAAAAATTAAATTAAAAACACGGCACCGATACAGAAGGGGTTAATTCCTTCCAGTGTACCCCCAATCACTGCCTCGAACTCAAGGGATATAAAAGAGTGCGTTTCATCATGTTTGCACTCATCCGAACTCCAGCGGGACTCGAACTCTTTCATCCTACTCTTGAAGCTGATTGATTATCCTAAAAGAGATCCTGCGGTGAGAGAGAGAGAGAGAGAAAGTGTGGCCACATTGTTCTTGGGAGTTCATTTAAGGGGCAGGTAGTCGCTTTTCTGGACCCCCTTCGCCCTCATGTTTAGCGTATTAGTTTTGGCGATTTTGAGACCTTTGCCTCTTTTCTTTGTCATTATTAAGAACTATCGTGCCCTTTAGGTGTCGATTTTTCCTGTCGAGCGATAGCGAGCCTGTAATTTTAGAAGGAATCGGCCTTCGGCTGGGACATTTTTCTACCGAAAAATGTACAAATTTATCTTGAAAGGGGGTCTAGAGGGTGTTATTTTAAGCTCGGTGGAGGTCTAGCGAGGTAACTCAAAAATATATAGACCAAAAAACAATCACTACCCCTTAATGCCTTCGTGATCAAACATCGGAGTTTTAATTTAGTTTTGATCCTGTATATAGATGTATATGCATAGATAGAAATGTCGTATATCCATAGACCAAACTATATATCCTATACCAATATTCCCGAATGTTTTTTATGAGTATGAGTATCTTTATTTATTTAGTTTCTTCGCTAGACCTACATCAAGCTTAGAAAAAAACACCCCCTAGACCCCCCTTCAAGATATCTGTAAATTTGTCGGTAGAAAAATGAGGTGACAAGGTGTTAAAAACGCCATACTAATGGGGCAAACGTTTTATGATCTCAAAACAAAATGGGCTTAAACACCGAGGGAAACAGTGGATCAGCAATCCTTCCTCCCCTTAAGTGTCAAGAAATCAACTGCTAGGGATTACATTGTCCGCCAGGTGGGTATAAATAGACCGCAATCCAGCAATTCCTAGCTTGTGCCCTGAGTTGTCGCAAATTAAACTCCCTCAACCTACCCTCCCTCTTTTTCCCCCTCCTCCACCTTTACCATCCTCCCCCTCCCGCCCTCAGACCTCCTTCACCACATCACCTCCTTCACCTACCCCTCCCCCATCATCCCTCCCTCCCCTCCCTCCCTCTTTGCATTTCCTTCACCATCCCCACCTTCCTTCCCCTCAAACCTCCTTCCCCTCCCCCACCTCCCCCCTCCCTGCACCTCACTCCTTCACCTCCCAACCTTCTTCACCCCTTCCAACCATCCCCCCCCCCCCCCCCCCCCCCCACAGGTGGGGTATAAATAGACCGCAATCCAGCAATTCCCTACAGCTTGTGCCCTGCAGTTGTCGCAAATTAAACTCCCCCCTCACCTACCCTCCCTCTTTCCCCCTCCTCCAACTTTACCATCCTCCCCCCCCCCCACCCTCAGACCCTCCTTCACCCCACAATCCTCACCTCCTACACCTACCCCCCCCCCCCCATCCACCCCCCTCACCCTCCTCTCCCTCTTCCCCTCCCCACCTTCCTTCCCCTCCCTCAAACCTCCTTCCCCTCCCCCACCTCCCCCTCCTCCTTCACCTCAAAACCTTCTTCACCCCTTCCACCATCTCCCCCCCCCCCACCGCACCGAAGCCTGATTGCTGCCTTAAGGAGAAATACAAGAGCTGCTATTTTTTCACCAACCTTTTTTTCCGCAACGCTCCTCGGGCAGCTTCTAAGATATACTATTTACCCCTTGAGGATTATGACGCGTTTTAACAATTAATTCTGGCTATCATTAGTCGATTTTATACAGCTTGGGAAGGATCTGTGGGAGTAATATCGGTAGAACGGCCCAATTAACCCTCTGACTTCCATATACCTTTCCTAATCTGAATAAAATCGTCCAAGTATAGCCAGAAAGTAGAACAAGAATGCGTCCTAAATACCGAGAGGCTAAACGCATTCAATCTCACGTAGCAACCAAGTTCAGCCTACTGATCCTAAGGATCATTACGCATTTTGATAGTATATTCTGGCTATCATTAGACGATAGTATACAACTTAGGAAGGATCTGCGGGCATCAAGAGGGCAAATACTATGAACTACCCTAATTTAAGATAACCAACTAAACCTAACCTAGTGCAATTAAATTAAGTAAAAAATGGGCTCCTTTTTAAATGCATCAGAATTAACCCTTTCTGTACCGGCGACGTCTTTTTAATATTATTCTAGCTATATTTAGATGATCATGTGCAGTTTAAGAAGGATCTGGTTAAATGGTTAAACGTGAGATAGTTCAAAGCCTGTTTATTGCTGGAAGTCAATTTTAAACTAAATAAAATCGTCTAATAGTAGAGAAAGTATAGTTAAAAGGACGGCACCGGTACTGAAAGGGTTAATGACCGCGACTGTACATACACACTAAGAGAGAGAGAGAGATAGAGAGAGTACAAAGGAGTAGAAAGGAGTACAAAGGAAATCAAGCAACAACAGATCTAGTGACCATTCTAGGCTGCTTGTCCTCCAAAACACTGAGGATCAAGTGTCCAAACAGTGGTTTAGAGTGGGTAAGGGAACATTGGAAAGGGAACTACTTCCCTGGAACTAATGTCCGTGGCAGGATTAGGAAGTTGGTAGGGGACGGATGGGTTAGTAACTGAGGGGGGGATAAAATAAAGTTATTCATTTACAAACGCAGTCAGTCGCGGGTTTGATGCGAGATATTTGTCTAAGCGGAGTTTAAATGCATCAACGGTGCTGCAGTCTATATAGAGAGGGAGAGAGACAGAGAGAGAGAGAGACAGAGAGATAGAGAGAGACGGGGGGGGGGGGTAGACAGGTGTCTGTGATTGGTGTGAGGGTGAGGGGAGTGGCGCAGGTGTGTGTGTGTGTGTGTGTGTGTGTGTGTGATGGAGGGAGGGGTTAAAGTAAAGCAAGTTTCTGATTGGTGTGAGAGTAAGGGGAGAGGGGCAGGTGTGTATGTGTGTTTTTGTGTGTGTGTGTGAGGATGTGTATATACGTGTGTGAGTGTGTATGTGTGTGAGGATGTGTATATACGTATGTGTGTGTGGGTGTGTGAAGATGTGTATATACGTGTGTGTGTGTATGTGTGGGTTTGTGTGTGTGTGTGTGAGGATGTGTATATACGTGTGTGAGTGTGTATGTGTGTGAGGATGTGTATATACGTATGTGTGAAGATGTGTATATACGTGTGTGTGTATGTGTGGGTGGTGTAATGTGTGTGAGGATGCGTATATACATGTGTGTGTGCAGTAAGGTCAACATCTGCAATTGACTACTTGCGAGTATCAGGCTATACGGAAGTTGGAGACGTAAACATCGATATTAAACAGATATACAATGATGAACGGTCAGGCTATGGAGATCGTCAACTCTTTTAAGTATCTGGGCAGTGTGTTGAGTAAAGATGGGACTATGGATGAAGAGGTGCGGGAGAGGGTACAACAGGGGAAGAGGGTTGTAGGAACGCTAAAAGCAGTAACAAAAAATCGGGTGGTCAGTATGGAAGTGAAGAAGTCCTTGCATGACAGTGTGGTAATCCCGACACTGACTTACGGAAGCGAAGCATGGACGTTGGTTGAGAGACTCAGACCAAGAGTGAGAGCAGTGGAAATGAATTACTTAAGGAGTGCGTGCGGAGTTACATGGAGGGATAGACAGACTAATGAGGAAGTAAGAAGGAGGTGTGGTGTGGAGGTAGATGTGCTGGAAAGTGTGAAAAGGAACAACTTGAGATGGTTCGGCCATATGGAACGTATGGAAAGCGAGAGAATGACTAAGAGGGTGTATGAGAGCGAGGTGGAGGGACAGAGGGGGAGAGGTAGACCGAATATGAGGTGGAAGGATGGAGTGAGGAAGTACATGAACGAAGGTGGTGCTGGTTGGGGGGAGGGGCGTCGACTGACTGGGGACAGAGGTGCATGGGGGCGGTTCGTTCGTGGCCACCCCTTCGGGGATCACGGCGTCAGGCAATAGATAGATAGATAGATAGACAATGATAATGTAGGTTGCTAATGGATACAAAAGTATGTTGAATTGGGTTTTATGTATTTGTAAGTGCACTACAACCGTATTTGTAAGTGCACTACAACCGTATTTGTAAGTGCACTACAACCGTATTTTAGGTGATAATTCTGTTAAATATCGATGTATCCAGGTCCAACTTCCTTATAGACCGAAACTCGCAAGTGGTCACCTGGTGGTAAGGGTAGGGGGGGGGGGGGATGTAGGTGTGATATATGTATGTGTGTCTGTGTATGTATGTGTGTGTGTTTGTGTGCTTGTGTGTGTTTGTGTGTCTGTGTGCGTTTGTGTGAGCGCAGATGAATGTATGCTTGTGTGTGTGTGTGTGTGTGTGTGTGTGTGTGTGTGTGTGTGTATGGCGGCTATTAACCCCTTCTGTAGCGTCAACGTCTTTTTAATTATACCCTAGCTATATTTAGGCGATATTGTGCAATTTAAGAAGGATCTGTGATAGTAAAAGGGGTGAAGTGATATAGTTCGAAGCCTGTTAATTGCTAGAGGTCCTTCCAAAACTGAATAATATAATCCAATAGTTGCCAGAATGGAAAGAAAAGATCATCACCGGTACAGAAGTGGTTAAGAAATTCATCAACAGTTGTCATATTGAACTGCTATCCTTGTCTTCCAATTGCTTCTATTCGGGATGCTGCTATCTCCACTAGAATTAAGTCTTGGCCATCTCATTTGGATCATAAGGGTTGTGTGGTCAGTGTATCTACGTAAATGTTTATACTATATATATATATATTATATATATATATGTATTAGGAATTTAGGATATATTAGGATATTCCCATATGTTTTATGAAATTGTGTTAATATTAGAGAAACAATCCGCGTTAAACTGATGATGAATGTATGACACGACCCCGGACCATAACTGTACTAAATTTATGTCAGTTGGAGGGAAAAATGCCAATACGGAGAAATTTAATTGGAGGATAAAAACAAAACCTTTCCCACGTAAATCAAATAAAGTTTCTCCCTCCCTGCCATCCTCATCACTCTCTCTCTCTCTCTCTCTCTCTCTCTCTCTCTCTCTCTCTCTCTCTCTCTCTCTCTCGAAGTCAGACTCCAGAGACATAGATGGCCACACTTTGACTTTCCACAGGATCTCTAGGATGATCAATTATTATTATTTGTATTATTATTATTATTATTATTATTATTATTATTATCATTCTTATTATTATTGATTATGGATTATGTATGTAGATTGTTCCCTTAATGTATCCTATTATGTACTATTTGTGAGCCCCAGGAGGTACTATAATGCTTTGGGTGGGAGTACAATATCTACCCCATCCTTTTGTCTGTAAATTTCAGTCAATAAACTTATCAAATCAAATGATCAATTACGTTCAAGAGTAGGATGCAAAAAGTTCGAGTATCTCTTGAGTTCCGAAAAGTGTTACGTAACAATGATGAAACGCGCTCTTTCATATCAAGAGAGTTCGAGCCAGCAATTGACCATTTGCGAGTTTCAGGCTATAAGGAAGTTGGAGCCGTAAAAATCGATATAAAACAGAAATGCAATAATGATGTAGGTTTCTGATGGATAGAAAGTATGATTCATATATTGTTATGGGTATATCAATGAACTACAATCGTATTTTAGCTGGTAATTCAGTTAAATATCGATGTCTACAGCTCCAACTTCCTTATAGCCTGAAACTCGCAATTGGGGTACGCTGGAAGGAATCAATGGTATGAAAAGGGGTATTATACTTGAATTATTATTAACATCGTTCTTAAGGGGGCCCACCTCGCTTTTTTTATCTTTCTCTCCCTCTCTCTTTGGCTTGTATCCATTTGGCCCCATTCAGCCTACTGTTTTAAGACGTTTACCCCCATCCAGGTGTCATTATTTTCCTGGCGAGTGGTAGCGAACCAGCATATATATATATATATATATATATATATATATATTTGTTTTGACAGCAAGCTAAATTTGTACATTTTTCGATAGAAAAACTTCTCCGGCGAAGCCGGATTTCTCCATACAATGCTGGCTCGCTATCGCTCACCAGGAATAAATCGACACCTGGATGGGGATAAACGTCTTAAAACAGTTGGCTGAATGGGGCCGAATGGATACAAGCCAGGGAGGGAAAGAGAGAAAAGGTGAGAAAGATAAAAACAAAACCCGGTGACCCCCCTTAACACCAATAACCCCCCAATGAAATTAATCAAAGTAGGAAAGATTGATGAGATTGAACATTCCGTATATAGCTCTTGAGTTCAGATGAATTGCAATGATGAAACGCTCTCTATCATTTCCAGAGGGTTCGAGGCAGCAATTGGGGTTCGCTGGAAGGTATTAATGGGTTGAAAAGGGGTATTATACTTGAATTATTATTATGGTTCACTTTTTGGTCGAGCTGTTCATTTATTTTTTATTTGTCTAGTTTCCTCCCTAGACCTCCATCAGCCACAACCCAACCCTATTATCGTCTTTACTTTCAAGTTATCTGTCATTATCAAATATAAATATATACAAAATGTGTATTTTTTTATATTTATATTTGATAGTGACCGATAACTTGAAAGTGAAGACGATAATAGGGTTGGGTTGCGGCTGATAACTACCGTGTTTGATGGAGGAGTAATAATAATGGTTTGGTGGTTTCACAGGTAAGCCACGGTAGCCTTGTCCGTTTCCTGGTCATTCACGTGTGACTTTAACCTCACGACACAGGGACAAATGGCTTAATTCTCCACTTTTGGTAATGCACAATATTAGCGAAAATTATAGGGCAAGGTGTGAAACAAGCTGTGGCAAAATATCATACTGATCCAAATGTTTGTTCATAAGTTATTCCAGAACAAATCTATGTAACACGGCCTCTGTAACCCATAGTAAATGGCGCGAAAGGTCTTAACATTGACAACAAAATGGGGCGAAAGGTGTTCAAATCGCCCAACTAATGGGCCGAACGTCTTATAATTTCAAAACAAATGGGGCTTAACACGAGGGAGAAAGGGGACCAGAAAAACGACCCATCTCCCTTTAACCTCAACAGCCCATCAGCCATAAGTGGGCAACCGTACATCAGAGACTTTACAACCAACGCGGGTCCGTGTAATCTCAACTTGCGACACCCGGGCTGTGATCCATCCTGAGGAGCGGCGATAACTTGTACCCCGGGTGTCGCGCGATATCCGTGACCTGCTGTTGGCGTTATAGTCTATTCACTGTAAATAGGCGAGAAATAATGACCTCTAACCTCTGTAACTCAAAAAGGGTTAGAGCAAATGGGATTTAAATTTCCACATGTATTCCTTGACTGACTTTTCCCATATGGTTGAAATATTAGCTCGATTACTCTAGTCGGTTTTGAGTTACAGATGTTAAAGGTCATGATTTCTCGTCTACTTACAGCGAATAGTCTATAGTAGCCTAGGTTCGAGTCCTTGGAGTGCCACATGTATTTGTTGATTTCATTAATTGAGTTTAGAAGTAAAGTTGGTTGATGAAAAAAATATGAAAACAAAAATATATATGAATTATAGGGGTGACTGCGTTGGTGTTGGTTCAAGTAATTGTATAGAAAACGCATAGCCCATATATCGGGGGTTGCTCTCCTGTATAGTTCTGCATATATTTTGATTGACTATGTATTGATGGGTCCCAGCAAGATTTTTGGAGTATCAATCATTTATGGTTTCCAGCAAGATTATTTTAGGAGTGTCCGCTAACACCCATATCTAGCCATCAAACAATCGAATCGGGGATGAGGGGGGGGGGGGGGGGGGCATTCCAGGGATAACCAACATTTTATGAAACTTATTCGGGTACAAAATGATATGAACAAGTTTCGTCGAATTCCATTGAGTAGGTCTCGATTTTTGGCGAATAGAAAGACACACTGGGTAGAAAACAATACCTAGAACGTTATGACTATGTGTGTGTGTGCAAAGTAATAATCTCTCTCTCTCTCTCTCTCTCTCTCTCTCTCTCTCTCTCTCGAAGCTCTGGCGCGTTTTAGCTGTATAATTTGGCTATCATTAGACGATTGTATGCAGCTTATGAAGGATCTGTGGGTAATAAAATGGTAAACACTATTTCAATCAACCCTTTAACTTTCATATAATGTTACTAATCTGAATAAAATCGTCTAATAGTAGCCAGAAAACAGAACAAAAACGCGTATTGGAGCTTGAAAGGGTTAATTATAAATGCAATGATCCTGGATGTATCCTAGTATGAAGACAAACAAAATGGTTATTCATTTACAAATGCAGTCATTCGCGGATTTAAAGCAAGGGGTTTGTTTTGGTGTTGTTCAAAGGAATCAACGGTGCTGTAGTCTATAACATCCATAGTCTATAACATCCATAGTCTATAACATCCATAGTCTATAACATCCATAGTCTATAACATCCATAGTCTATAACATCCATAGTCTATAACATCCATAGTCTATAACATCCATAGTAAGGAATCAACGGTGCTGTAGTCTATAACATCCATAGTCTATAACATCCATAGTAAGGAATCAATGGTGCTGTAGTCTATAACATCCATAGTCTATAACATCCATAGTCTATAACATCCATAGTCTATAACATCCATAGTCTATAACATCCATAGTAAGGAATCAACGGTGCTGTAGTCTATAACATCCATAGTCTATAACATCCATAGTAAGGAATCAATGGTGCTGTAGTCTATAACATCCATAGTCTATAACATCCATAGTCTATAACATCCATAGTCTATAACATCCATAGTCTATAACATCCATAGTCTATAACATCCATAGTAAGGAATCAATGGTGCTGTAGTCTATAACATCCATAGTCTATAACATCCATAGTCTATAACATCCATAGTCTATAACATCCATAGTCTATAACATCCATAGTCTATAACATCCATAGTCTATAACATCCATAGTCTATAACATCCATAGTCTATAACATCCATAGTCTATAACATCCATAGTCTATAACATCCATAGTCTATAACATCCATAGTCTATAACATCCATAGTCTATAACATCCATAGTCTATAACATCCATAGTCTATAACATCCATAGTCTATAACATCCATAGTAAGGAATCAACGGTGCTGTAGTCTATAACATCCATAGTCTATAACATCCATAGTAAGGAATCAACGGTGCTGTAGTCTATAACATCCATAGTCTATAACATCCATAGTCTATAACATCCATAGTCTATAACATCCATGTCTATAACATCCATAGTAAGGAATCAACGGTGCTGTAGTCTATAACATCCATAGTCTATAACATCCATAGTAAGGAATCAACGGTGCTGTAGTCTATAACATCCATAGTCTATAACATCCATAGTCTATAACATCCATAGTCTATAACATCCATAGTCTATAACATCCATAGTAAGGAATCAACGGTGCTGTAGTCTATAACATCCATAGTCTATAACATCCATAGTAAGGAATCAACGGTGCTGTAGTCTATAACATCCATAGTCTATAACATCCATAGTAAGGAATCAAGGGTGCTGTAGTCTATAACATCCATAGTCTATAATCCATAGTCTATAACATCCATAGTCTATAACATCCATAGTCTATAACATCCATAGTAAGGAATCAACGGTGCTGTAGTCTATAACATCCATAGTCTATAACATCCATAGTAAGGAATCAACGGGGCTGTAGTCTATAACATCCATAGTCTATAACATCCATAGTCTATAACATCCATAGTAAGGAATCAACGGTGCTGTAGTCTATAACATCCATAGTCTATAACATCCATAGTCTATAACATCCATAGTCTATAACATCCATAGTCTATAACATCCATAGTCTATAACATCCATAGTCTATAACATCCATAGTCTATAACATCCATAGTCTATAACATCCATAGTCTATAACATCCATAGTAAGGAATCAACGGTGCTGTAGTCTATAACATCCATAGTCTATAACATCCATTGTAAGGAATCAACGGTGCTGTAGTCTATAACATCCATAGTCTATAACATCCATAGTCTATAACATCCATAGTCTATAACATCCATAGTCTATAACATCCATAGTAAGGAATCAACGGTGCTGTAGTCTATAACATCCATAGTCTATAAACATCCATAGTAAGGAATCAATGGTGCTGTAGTCTATAACATCCATAGTCTATAACATCCATAGTCTATAACATCCATAGTCTATAACATCCATAGTCTATAACATCCATAGTCTATAACATCCATAGTCTATAACATCCATAGTAAGGAATCAATGGTGCTGTAGTCTATAACATCCATAGTCTATAACATCCATAGTCTATAACATCCATAGTCTATAACATCCATAGTCTATAACATCCATAGTCTATAACATCCATAGTAAGGAATCAATGGTGCTGTAGTCTATAACATCCATAGTCTATAACATCCATAGTCTATAACATCCATAGTCTATAACATCCATAGTCTATAACATCCATAGTCTATAACATCCATAGTCTATAACATCCATAGTCTATAACATCCATAGTCTATAACATCCATAGTCTATAACATCCATAGTCTATAACATCCATAGTCTATAACATCCATAGTCTATAACATCCATAGTCTATAACATCCATAGTAAGGAATCAACGGTGCTGTAGTCTATAACATCCATAGTCTATAACATCCATAGTAAGGAATCAACGGTGCTGTAGTCTATAACATCCATAGTCTATAACATCCATAGTAAGGAATCAACGGTGCTGTAGTCTATAACATCCATAGTCTATAACATCCATAGTCTATAACATCCATAGTCTATAACATCCATAGTAAGGAATCAACGGTGCTGTAGTCTATAACATCCATAGTCTATAACATCCATAGTCTATAACATCCATAGTCTATAACATCCATAGTAAGGAATCAACGGTGCTGTAGTCTATAACATCCATAGTCTATAACATCCATAGTAAGGAATCAACGGTGCTGTAGTCTATAACATCCATAGTCTATAACATCCATAGTAAGGAATCAACGGTGCTGTAGTCTATAACATCCATAGTCTATAACATCCATAGTCTATAACATCCATAGTCTATAACATCCATAGTCTATAACATCCATAGTAAGGAATCAACGGTGCTGTAGTCTATAACATCCATAGTCTATAACATCCATAGTAAGGAATCAATGGTGCTGTAGTCTATAACATCCATAGTCTATAACATCCATAGTCTATAACATCCATAGTCTATAACATCCATAGTCTATAACATCCATAGTCTATAACATCCATAGTCTATAACATCCATAGTCTATAACATCCATAGTCTATAACATCCATAGTCTATAACATCCATAGTCTATAACATCCATAGTAAGGAATCAACGGTGCTGTAGTCTATAACATCCATAGTCTATAACATCCATAGTAAGGAATCAACGGTGCTGTAGTCTATAACATCCATAGTCTATAACATCCATAGTAAGGAATCAATGGTGCTGTAGTCTATAACATCCATAGTCTATAACATCCATAGTCTATAACATCCATAGTCTATAACATCCATAGTCTATAACATCCATAGTCTATAACATCCATAGTCTATAACATCCATAGTCTATAACATCCATAGTCTATAACATCCATAGTCTATAACATCCATAGTCTATAACATCCATAGTCTATAGCATCCATAGTAAGCCCATTCCACAAGTTGAGAACTCGATTGGAGAAGAGTCCTTAGAGTGGTGTGAGCTGAAAGATTTACCAATGATTTTGCAACCATTTCCCCTCGCGTAATTTAATTGGTCGATCGTATAGTACTTTTTACACTTCATGTTGTCGGTCCTTTGATGATTCTGAACACTTGAATTAGGTCACCTCTTAACCCTTTGAGTACGAGTGACGTGTGCTATATTGTATTCTATTGTATTGCTATACAAGGTGTCCCCCAGGGATCGGTATTAGGTCCCCTGTTGTTTCTTATATACATAAATGACCTAGATTTAGGTATAACTAGTAGGATAAGTAAATTCGCAGACGATACTAAAATAGGGAGATCAATTGATTCAGATAGCGATATAGAGTGCCTCCAAAGGGATCTAGATACCTTACATGAATGGTCAGTAAATTGGCAGATGAAGTTTAACATTGACAAATGCAAGGTATTAAAGATAGGGAAGATGCAAACAAATGTTAAATATAAACTAGCTAATTTAGAATTAGAAAATTCAGACTGCGAGAAAGATCTAGGTGTGTTTGTTAGCAATGATTTGAAGCCTAGAAAACAGTGTATAAGCGTTCGTAATAAGGCAAACAGGATTCTCGGGTTCATCTCTAGGAGTGTGAGTAACAGAACTGCTGATGTTATCTTAAAACTTTACTTGTCATTAGTGAGACCCCATATGGATTATGCTGTCCAATTTTGGTGTCCTTATTACAGAATGGACATAGATTCATTGGAGAGAGTACAGCGTAGAATGACAAAAATGATCCATAATATTAGAAATCTTTCGTATGAAGAAAGGTTGAAGAAATTAGGTTTACATTCGTTAGAGAGACGCAGAGTTAGAGGGGATATGATAGAGGTGTTCAAGTGGGTTAGTGGGATTAACAAAGGGGACATGGCAAATGTACTAAAGCTCAGTGATAGCGAAAGAACCTCGTACCAATGGTTTCAAATTAGATAAATTTCGTTTCAGAAAAGATATAGGCAAGTATTGGTTTGGTAACAGAGTTGTAGACGGGTGGAATGGAATACCAAGTGCTATAGTGGGATCTAAAACTGTAGGGAGCTTTAAGATAAAATTGGATAAGCATATGGACGAGAAGGGTTGGGTGTGAAGGGGGATCAGCCGGGTTGGGCCAATCAGCGCTCTGCAGACCTCCATAATCCTGCGTTAATCTCTAACCGTTTTGGTAAGATGATCCTCAGGGTATTAGAGTGTGGAGCCTATAATTGGGCTTTGTAATGAATTGGGGTTGTGTGGGACAGGGATCTGCCTTGCTTAGGCTAATCGGCTTTCTGCAGACTCCCATTTTCTTATGTTCTTATGTTCTTATATTGTATTCTAGCTCTATTGTATTCTATTGTATTGCTATATTGTATTCTAGCTCTATTGTATTCTATTGTATTGCTATATTGTATTCTATTGTATTGCTATATTGTATTCTATTGTATTGCTATATTGTATTCTAGCTCTATTGTATTCTATTGTATTGCTATATTGTATTCTAGCTCTATTGTATTCTATTGTATTGCTATATTGTATTCTAGCTCTATTTAGACAATTTTGTGCAGTTTAAGAAGGATCTGTGGTAGTTAAAGGGGTTGGTTGAGATATGTTGAAGCCTTATTATTGCTAGAGGTCCTTCCTAAGCTGAATACAATCGTGTAATAGTTTCCATAATATAATGAAAAGGACGTCACCGGTCCTCAATGGCTTAATCTGCGTTGGGTTAAAGGAACTCATTTAATTCTCCAAGATGTTCTTCGTCTAGTTTGTTCTTTAGACTAGGTTTCATCAAACAAGTTATTAAGGGAGCCCACCTCGCTTTTTTCTCTTTCTTTCCCTCTCTCTTTGGCTTGTATCCATTCGGCCCCTTTCAGCCTACTGATTAAGACGTTTATCCCCATCCAGGTGTCAATATTTTACTGGCGAGCAGTAGCGAGCCAGCATATATATATATTTTTGCTTTGACAGCAAGCTAAATTTGTAAATTTTTCGATAGAATAATGTCTCCGGCGAAGCCGGATCTCTCCATATAATGCTGGCTCGCTATCACTCGCCAGGAAGAAATCGACACCTGGATGGCGATAAACGTCTTAAAACAGTTGGCTAAATGGGGCCGTATGGATACAAGCCAGAAAAGACAGAAAAGGAGAGAAAGATAAAAAAAAAAAAAAGTGATCCCCCTTAACGAACCAATTTTTCGAAAAAATATTGATTTTGACTATACTGGTGTTGAGAAGTGGGTTGCAGGTAAGAAAGTGGCAACACAGGATAAATCTTAGAGGCCGTGGGCATGAATCAGTGTTATTGGTATCAGCCCGCTACTGCTGATGAATGGAGTAACTTTACTCATTTATGGGAGAGTAAGAAAGAGCTAGAGAGAGACAGGGAGATGAAGTAGAGATAGGAAGGTAGGGTGAACTAGAGTTACTAGGAAGAGTTCGTATCTCATCAATCTTTCGGTCCATTCCGAGGTGATACTCTCGGTGGAAGAGATTGGGTAGTGCACTACACACATAATTGAACGTGTAAGGGAAGTTTTCTCAAGGTAGAACAGATCTGTTATGAGAAAGTGTTTCCACACATACTAGTGCTGAACTTCTTAAAATTAAATTTCCAGCTATGGTTGGGTGTTGTATTCCTATTGAGAGTAAACATTTTGTTATCATGCGCGTTGTCAAACCGATTATCTATTATATATTATTACTGAAGCCTATAAAACACTTATTGGTTTTGACAACGAGAGAAAGAGAGAGAGATTTAATACTGGCCACGCAGAACTTACGAGCCCAACGAGTTGGTCAGGACTTAATTCAAGTAGAGATAGCAAACCCGATAGTAAGAGAAAGTGGAAGGAGAGGAGAGCAAAGAAGAAGAGGGGAGAAAGAGAGACGCGGGGGGGGGGGGAAGAGGGATATATAGAACCCCCCCCCCCCCCCCCCCCCCCACACACACACACACACAGCCAAACACACACTCACACAGACACACACAATATAGCTTCCTGTTGGATGGATTGGTAAGTTGTTATGAGTCGAGAAACTTCCCTACTTTATAAGGCATTGACCTATTGGGGGGGGGGGGGGGGCACTACACAAGATTTTTTTTTTCTCTTTCTCTCACTCTCACTCTCACTATCTCTTTCATATATATATATATATATATATATATATATATATATATATATATATATATATACTAACGACAGCCTAATATCTAAATTGGACATTGGTGGTTTGTTCACCTGATCACAAGTTCATTAGAACCAACATAAATTGCAAATACACTATTGACAAAAATTGAAGTTTGTAGGCTGCAAAAATGCGAATTTCGACGAACTTGAGGAAGCCCTCGTTAACATACATATATAGCTTAGAAATATTGATGTATTAAATAAACTGTGGGGCATATTTGAGGATATATTCATGACTGCACAGCGAAATTACCTACCCACTAAACTTAAAACAAAAGAAATATAGTGAAGAAATTTACCTGGTAGGAAAATTATGAATCTAACATAGCAAAGGAAAGTGCTATATGTCGAACAATTCTACGGTGGCGTTAGTTAGCGGTTCTATTCCAGTTTTATTTATTTATTAATATTAATATTGACCAGTCAGTAACAGTAGACAAAAACATTGCACATTTGTTTAACCCCTCCAATTCTGGCAACATATTTCTTATATACTTTCAGCTATATGTAGACGATTTTATGAAGATTAGGAAAGACATAGCGTAGCTAAAACGATTAATTAAGATGGTCTGTAGCTTTTGTTTATGAATAGACGTCCTTCCTGAGCTTACTACAATCGTCTAATAGTTACTAGATTATAATGGAAAGTACGTCACCGGTACTATATGGGTTAATGAGTATGTTTGTTCCAGCTCTACTAAAGAAGAATATTACCCTACCTCAGGGAAGAAAACAAATAATGGCGCACATACATGCATACAACTGGGAAGGTTGTAGGCACAAATCGAACAGGGCAGTACCCAGGGGAGGCCACATAGGAATATGATAAAGAGTTGCTGGAACTCCTGTTTCATTTACTTGGCTTCCCCCACTGTTTATATTTGTGCCTCACTTACACAGAGAGTAATCTAGCTAATTCTCACAACACTTCATCCTCCTATTCATTTCACTACATTTAACAAGCACGCCACACTTCTTTCCAACATACGTAAATTACCTCTATTTAACAATTGTCAACTTCGTTCCTTAATGTAAATTTCCTAGTAGATTTTTTTTCATTCTGCTGTTTTTTTGTTCAACTATATTTCATTCCTACCCACAATCAAAGGTTGTGGTGGGTGGGGAGAGAGCTTTCAACTTTGGTATCCATATCTTCCACATATTATCAATTACTATGTTAGATATAAGTCCGGACTGTCTTGCAGGGACCGCACGGTCTGTGTAGCCCATGTGTCTATGTAATTATGTGTATCTCTCTGTCTGCCTGTCTGTCCGTTATTCGGTTCTGGGAGGATGTAAAAAACATTTATGCATGTAATTCACGTGTATTTGAGATATATACTTTATATATATATACAGTATATATATATATATATATATATATATATATATATATATATATCTATATATATATATGCAGACGACATTATATAGATTAACAGTGTGTTGTCATTTAGTAGCAACATATCGAACATGCACACATTAAACAGGGTAGAATCGTCTAATGATAGCCAAAACAGGGTAGAATCGTCTAATGATAGCCAAAACAGGGTAGAATCGTCTAATGATAGCCAAAACAGGGTAGAATCGTCTAATGATAGCCAAAACAGGGTAGAATCGTCTAATGATAGCCAAAACAGGGTAGAAATCGCCTAATAATAGCCAAAACAGGGTAGAATCGTCTAATGATAGCCAAAACAGGGTAGAATCGTCTAATAATAGCCAAAACAGGGTAGAATCGCCTAATAATAGCCAAAACAGGGTAGAATCGTCTAATAATAGCCAAAACAGGGTAGAATCGTCTAACGATAGCCAAAACAGGGTAGAATCGTCTAATGATAGCCAAAACAGGGTAGAATCGTCTAATGATAGCCAAAACAGGGTAGAATCGCCTAATGATGACCAAAACAGGGTAGAATCGCCTAATGATAGCCAAAACAGGGTAGAATCGTCTAATGATAGCCAACACAGGGTCGAATCGTCTAATGATAGCCAAAACAGGGTAGAATCGTCTAATAATAGCCAAAACAGGGTAGAATCGTCTAATGATAGCCAAAACAGGGTAGACTCGTCTAATAATAGCCAAAACAGGGTAGAATCGTCTAATGATAGCCAAAAGAAAAATGTGTGATGGCAATGAAGGGGTTTAGGGGACACTGACTGCTCTTTTGGCCTATAAAGTTATTCATTCATAAATTCTTAGTTTCCTCGCTAGACATTCCTCAAACTTAAATAAACATCCCCTAGACCCCCCCTCAAGATCGTGTTTAGGGCGTTTCTGGAGTTCGATTCGAAATCTAAATTATAAAGTAATGGTCCGATTTGAATTGTGTGTATGCCATTGGATTCAGCGGGTGAAAGTGTAATAGTGGTAGAAAATTGAGCAAAATCCATACATAAATAACTTGTCTATGGGTGATTTAGAAGTATTCAAAATATGGTCTAAAAAAAATAAGTATATATATATTATGTATATATATATCATTGGAATCGCAACGACGAGAGGAATCCATATATACCCTTGAAAACTAAAACAAAATAAAAGTAAAAAATAGGTCTAATAGGCCTAAATATGGTCTAAATAAAAAAAACAATATATACCGTTGGAATCGCAACGACGAGAGGAATCCATATATACCTTTGAAAACACAAAATTCGAAAATTACCTGCCAAAGTACTCGGATTCGCCTGGAGTAAAACCCAAGGTTTTTACATGATATGAAGTGGTCATAAGGTGAAGTGGACATGAGATGAGGGAGTCATGAGGTGGAGTGATAATGAGGTGAAGTGGTCAAGTGAAGTGGTCATGAGTTGAAGTGGCATCGAGCTAAATTAAAAAGATCAAGTGGTTATGAGGTAAAGGGTTCATGAGGTGAAATATCCTACCCCATTGAAAGGTCCCAATAGCTGTCGAAGTTCCAAAAGAAAAAAATCCTCAATTTCCATTTTTGCCTGTGAGTTCCATTAAGGATGCGAATTGGAAGCCTAAAAAACGATAATTGTCATCTTTATAACGAAGGACGAAAGGTAAAGTACTTGATTTGACTGCAGGGGGTGGGGGGGGGGGGGGGGTACTATTATTAGCATTGCCTGAGAGAGCGAGAGAGAGAGAGAGAGAGAGAGTGCAGAGGGAGTAGAAAATCAACAATAAGAATTCCAAGTTTCATTAGCATGCAAAGCAGACTGTAAAACAATGTAATTCCAACGATGGCGAGTCCTACTAATTTAGGGTACCTTGATGATCAGGGTACCGGCGTAGAGGGTCCGAGGAGTCAAGTCATTGGCAGCCATCTTGAATCCTATGCCCATTTTGCATGGTACTTAAGCAGTCTGAGAAAATATATCCATGTTTATGGATGGATAGATAGGTAGATTTTTAGTTAGATACCGGTAGTTATTTAGATAAATAGATAGTTAGTTAGATAGTTATGGTGCCTAGGCGTATCTTAGGATCATTAGGGCTGTTGTTGTTTGCTTTCCATTATGCTTCCCTGTAATCCTTCAACAAATGGATAACTGGAGGATAAATCGGGAGTAAGAAACAAAATGGCGTCCAGCTATCAGTACGGGTATATACTCTGTTTGGCCAAGTTACCCCACTGCTAACTACCCTCTCTTCCTGTTGATCACCCCATTGGTCCAGTTGTATAATGTCGTCGCCTGTATATATTTCAGGGAGACGGTTGTTTTTCGGGTCCCCTTTCTCCCTGTGTTTAGTCACATTCTTGTTTTAGATTTTCAGACGTTCGGACCATTTGTTTTGCGATTTTAAGACCTTGTCGTCCCATTCGTTATATATTTAAGACCTATCTTGCCATTTATGTGTCGATATTTTATGGCGAGCGATAGCGAGCCTGTAATTATAAGAGGAACCGGTCTTCGGCCAGGACACTTTTTCTACCGAAAAGATTACAAATTTATCTTGAGGGGGGGTCTAGGGGATGTTTATTTAAGTTTGAGGAATGTCTAGCGAGGAAACTAAGAATTTATGAATGAATAACTTTATAGGCCAAAAGAGCAGTCAGTGTCCCCTAAACACCTTCATTGCCATCACACATTTTTCTTTTGGCTATCATTAGACGATTCTACCCTGTTTTGGCTATTATTAGACGAGTCTACCCTGTTTTGGCTATCATTAGACGATTCTACCCTGTTTTGGCTATTATTAGACGATTCTACCCTGTTTTGGCTATCATTAGACGATTCTACCCTGTGTTGGCTATCATTAGACGATTCTACCCTGTTTTGGCTATCATTAGGCGATTCTACCCTGTTTTGGTCATCATTAGGCGATTCTACCCTGTTTTGGCTATCATTAGACGATTCTACCCTGTTTTGGCTATCATTAGACGATTCTACCCTGTTTTGGCTATCGTTAGACGATTCTACCCTGTTTTGGCTATTATTAGACGATTCTACCCTGTTTTGGCTATTATTAGGCGATTCTACCCTGTTTTGGCTATTATTAGACGATTCTACCCTGTTTTGGCTATCATTAGACGATTCTACCCTGTTTTGGCTATTATTAGGCGATTCTACCCTGTTTTGGCTATCATTAGAGGATTCTACCTGTTTTGGCTATCATTAGACGATTCTACCCTGTTTTGGCTATCATTAGACGATTACTACCCTGTTTTGGCTATCATTAGACGATTCTACCCTGTTTTGGCTATCATTAGACGATTCTACCCTGTTTAATGTGTGCATGTTCGATATGTTGCTACTAAATGACAAACACACTGTTAATCTATATAATGTCGTCTGCATATATATATATATATATATATTATATATATTATATATATAATATATTATATATATATATCTGTATATATATAAAGTATATATCTCAAATACACGTGAATTACATGCATAAATGTTTTTTACATCCTCCCAGAACCGAATAACGGACAGACAGGCAGACAGAGAGATACACATAATTACATAGACACATGGGCTACACAGACCGTGCGGTCCCTGCAAGACAGTCCGGACTTATATCTAACATAGTAATTGATAATATGTGGAAGATATGGATACCAAAGTTGAAAGCTCTCTCCCCACCCACCACAACCTTTGATTGTGGGTAGGAATGAAATATAGTTGAACAAAAAAACAGCAGAATGAAAAAAAATCTACTAGGAAATTTACATTAAGGAACGAAGTTGACAATTGTTAACTAGAGGTAATTTACGTATGTTGGAAAGAAGTGTGGCGTGCTTGTTAAATGTAGTGAAATGAATAGGAGGATGAAGTGTTGTGAGAATTAGCTAGATTACTCTCTGTGTAAGTGAGGCACAAATATAAACAGTGGGGGAAGCCAAGTAAATGAAACAGGAGTTCCAGCAACTCTTTATCATATTCCTATGTGGCCTCCCCTGGGTACTGCCCTGTTCGATTTGTGCCTACAACCTTCCCAGTTGTATGCATGTATGTGCGCCATTATTTGTTTCCTTCTCTGAGGTAGGGTAATATTCTTCTTTAGTAGAGCTGGAACAAACATACTCATTAACCCATATAGTACCGGTGACGTACTTTCCATTATAATCTAGTAACTATTAGACGATTGTAGTAAGCTCAGGAAGGACGGTCTATTCATAAACAAAAGCTACAGACCATCTTAAATTAATCGTTTTAGCTACGCTATGTCTTTCCTAATCTTCATAAAAACGTTCTACATATAGCTGAAAGTATATAAGAAATATGTTGCCAGAATTGGAGGGGTTAAACAAATGTGCAAATGTTTTTGTCTACTGTTACTGACTGGTCAATATTAATATTAATAAATAAATAAACTGGAATAGACCGCTAACTAACGCCACCGTAGAATTGTTCGACATATAGCACTTTCCTTTGCTATGTTAGATTCATAATTTTCCTACCAGGTAAATTTCTTCACTATATATTTCTTTGTTTTAAGTTAGTGGGGTAGGTAATTTCGCTGTGCAGTCATGAATATATCCTCAAATATGCCCCACAGTTTATTTAATACATCAATATTTCTAAGCTATATGTATGTTAACGAGGGCTTCCTCAAGTTCGTCGAAATTCGCATTGTTGCAGCCTACAAACTTCAATTTTTGTCAATAGTGTATTTGCAATTTATGTTGGTTCTAATGAACTTGTGATCAGGTGAACAAACCACCAATGTCCAATTTAGATATTAGGCTGTCGTTAGTATATATATATATGTGTATATGTATATATTATATATACCGTATATATATAATATATATATATATAATTATATATATATATATATATATATATGAAAGAGAGATAGTGAGAGTGAGAGTGAGAGAAAGAGAAAAAAAAAAAATCTTGTGTAGTGCCCCCCCCCCAATAGGGCAATGCCTTAAAAAGAAGGGAAGTTTCTCGGCTCCAAACAACTTAACAAACCATCCAACAGGAAGCTATATTGTGTGTGTCTGTGTGAGTGTGTGTTTGGCTGTGTGTGTGTGTGTGGGGGGGGGGGGGGGTTCTATATATCCCTCTTCCCCCCCCCCCCGCGACTCTCTTTCTCCCCTCTTCTTCTTTGCCTCTCCTCTCCTTCCACTTTCTCTTACTATCGGGTTTGCTATCTCTACTTGAATTAAGTCCTGACCAACTCGTTGGGCTCGTAAGTTCTGCGTGGCCAGTATTAAATCTCTCTCTCTTTCTCTCGTTGTCAAAACCAATAAGTGTTTTATAGGCTTCAGTAATAATATATAATAGATAATCGGTTTGACAACGCGCATGATAACAAAATGTTTACTCTCAATAGGAATACAACACCCAACCATAGCTGGAAAATTTAATTTTAAGAAGTTCAGCACTAGTATGTGTGGAAACACTTTCTCATAACAGATCTGTTCTACCTTGAGAAAACTTCCCTTACACGTTCAATTATGTGTGTAGTGCACTACCCAATCTCTTCCACCGAGAGTATCACCTCGGAATGGACCGAAAGATTGATGAGATACGAAACTCTTTCCTAGTAACTCTAGTTCACCCTACCTTCCTATCTCTACTTCATCTCCCTGTCTCTCTCTAGCTCTTTCTTACTCTCCCATAAATGAGTAAAGTTACTCCATTCATCAGCAGTAGCGGGCTGATACCAATAACACACTGATTCATGCCCACGGCCTCTAAGAATTTATCCTGTGTTGCCACTTTCTTACCTTGCAACCCACATCCCAACACCAGTATAGTCAAAATCAATATTTTTTCGAAAAATTGGTTCGTTAAGGGGGATCACTTTTTTTTTTTTTTTTATCTTTCTCTCCTTTTCTGTCTTTTCTGGCTTGTATCCATACGGCCCCATTTAGCCAACTGTTTTAAGACGTTTATCGCCATCCAGGTGTCGATTTCTTCCTGGCGAGTGATAGCGAGCCAGCATTGTATGGAGAGATCCGGCTTCGCCGGAGACATTATTCTATCGAAAAATTTACAAATTTAGCTTGCTGTCAAAGCAAAAAATTATATATATGCTGGGTCGCTACTGCTCGCCAGTAAAATTTTGCCACCTGGATGGGGATAAACGTCTTAATCAGTAGGCTGAAAGGGGCGGAATGGATACAAGCCAAAGAGAGAGGGGAAAGAAAGAGAAAAAAGCGAGGTGGGCTCCCTTAATAACTTGTTTGATGAAACCTAGTCTAACAGAACAAACTAGACGAAGAACATCTTGGAGAATTAAATGAGTTCCTTGAACCCAACGCAGATTAAGCCATTGAGGACCGGTGACGTCCTTTTCATTATATTATGGAAACTATTACACGATTGTATTCAGCTTAGGAAGGACCTCTAGCAATAATAAGGCTTCAACATATCTCAACCAACCCCTTTAACTACCACAGATCCTTCTTAAACTGCACAAAATTGTCTAAATAGAGCTAGAATACAATATAGCAATACAATAGAATACAATAGAGCTAGAATACAATATAGCAATACAATAGAATACAATAGAGCTAGAATACAATATAGCAATACAATAGAATACAATATAGCAATACAATAGAATACAATATAGCAATACAATAGAATACAATAGAGCTAGAATACAATATAGCAATACAATAGAATACAATAGAGCTAGAATACAATATAGCAATACAATAGAATACAATATAGCACACGTCACTCGTACTCAAAGGGTTAAGAGGTGACCTAATTCAAGTGTTCAGAATCATCAAAGGACCGACAACATGAAGTGTAAAAAGTACTATACGATCGACCAATTAAATTACGCGAGGGGAAATGGTTGCAAAATCATTGGTAAATCTTTCAGCTCACACCACTCTAAGGACTCTTCTCCAATCGAGTTCTCAACTTGTGGAATGGGCTTACTATGGATGCTATAGACTATGGATGTTATAGACTATGGATGTTATAGACTATGGATGTTATAGACTATGGATGTTATAGACTATGGATGCTATAGACTATGGATGCTATAGACTATGGATGTTATAGACTACAGCACCGTTGATTCCTTACAATGGATGTTATAGACTATGGATGTTATAGACTACAGCACCGTTGATTCCTTACTATGGATGTTATAGACTACAGCACCGTTGATTCCTTACTATGGATGTTATAGACTACAGCACCGTTGATTCCTTACAATGGATGTTATAGACTATGGATGTTATAGACTACAGCACCGTTGATTCCTTACTTGGAGGTTATAGACTACAGCAAATACGGTTGTAGTGCACTTATGAATACGGTTGTAGTGCACTTATGAATACGGTTGTAGTGCACTTATGAATACGGTTGTAGTGCACTTATAAATACATAAAACCCAATTCAACATACTTTTGTATCCATTAGCAACCTACATTATCATTGTCTATCTATTGCCTGACGCCGTGATCCCCGAAGGGGTGGCCACGAACGAACCGCCCCCATGCACCTCTGTCCCCAGTCAGTCGACGCCCCTCCCCCCAACCAGCACCACCTTCGTTCATGTACTTCCTCACTCCATCCTTCCACCTCATATTCGGTCTACCTCTCCCCCTCTGTCCCTCCACCTCGCTCTCATACACCCTCTTAGTCATTCTCTCGCTTTCCATACGTTCCATATGGCCGAACCATCTCAAGTGGTTCCTTTTCACACTTTCCAGCACATCTACCTCCACACCCACACCTCCTTCTTACTTCCTCATTAGTCTGCTATCCCTCCATGTAACTCCGCACGCACTCCTTAAGTAATTCATTTCCAATGCTCTCACTCTTGGTCTGAGTCTCTCAACCAACGTCCATGCTTCGCTTCCGTAAGTCAGTGTCGGGATTACCACACTGTCATGCAAGGACTTCTTCACTTCCATACTGACCACCCTATTTTTTGTTACTGCTTTTAGCGTTCCTACAACCTCTTCCCCTGTGTACACTCTCCCGCACCTCCTCATCCATAGTCCCATGTTTACTCAACACACTGCCCAGATACTTAAAAGAGGTGACGATCTCCATAGCCTGACCGTTCATCATTGTATATCTGTTTAATATCGATGTTTACGTCTCCAACTTCCTTATAGCCTGATACTCGCAAGTAGTCAATTGCAGATGTTGACCTTACTGCACACACACATGTATATACGCATCCTCACACACATACACACCCACACACATACACACACACGTATATACACATCTTCACACATACGTATATACACATCCTCACACACATACACACTCACACACGTATATACACATCCTCACACACACACACACAAACCCACACATACACACACACACGTATATACACATCTTCACACACCCACACACATACGTATATACACATCCTCACACACATACACACTCACACACGTATATACACATCCTCACACACACACACAAAAACACACATACACACCTGCCCCTCTCCCCTTACTCTCACACCAATCAGAAACTTGCTTTACTTTAACCCCTCCCTCCAACACACACACACACACACACACACACCTGCGCCACTCCCCTCACCCTCACACCAATCACAGACACCTGTCTACCCCCCCCCCCCGTCTCTCTCTATCTCTCTGTCTCTCTCTCTCTCTGTCTCTCTCCCTCTCTCTATAGACTGCAGCACCGTTGATGCATTTAAACTCCGCTTAGACAAATATCTCGCATCAAACCCGCGACTGACTGCGTTTGTAAATGAATAACTTTATTTTATCCCCCCCTCAGTTACTAACCCATCCGTCCCTACCAAACTTCCTAATCCTGCCACGGACATTAGTTCCAGGGAAAGTAGTTCCCTTTCCAATGTTCCCTTACCCACTCTAAACCACTGTTTGGACACTTGATCCTCAGTGTTTTGGAGGACAAGCAGCCTAGAATGGTCACTAGATCTGTTGTTGCTCGTATTCCTTTGTACTCCTTTCTACTCCTTTGTACTCTCTCTATCTCTCTCTCTCTCTTAGTGTGTATGTACAGTCGCGGTCATTAACCCTTTCAGTACCGGTGCCGTCCTTTTAACTATACTTTCTCTACTATTAGACGTTTTTATTTAGTTTAAAATTGACTTCCAGCAATACAACGGGCTTTGAACTATCCACGTTTAACCATTTAACCAGATCCTTCTTAAACTGCACACCATTATCTAAATACGGCTCGAATAATATTAAAAAGACGTCGCCGGTACAGAAAAGGTTAATTCTGATGCATTTAAAAAGGAGCCCATTTTTTACTTAATTTAATTGCACTAGGTTAGGTTTAGTTGGTTATCTTAAATTAGGGTAGTTCATAGTATTTGCCCTCTTGATGCCCGCAGATCCTTCCTAAGTTGTATACTATCGTCTAATGATAGCCAGAATATACTATCAAAATGCGTAATGATCCTTAGGATCAGTAGGCTGAACTTGGTTGCTACGTGAGATTGAATGCGTTTAGCCTCTCGGTATTTAGGACGCATTCTTGTTCTACTTTCTGGCTATACTTGGACGATTTTATTCAGATTAGGAAGGGTATATGGAAGTCAGAGGGTTAATTGGGCCGTTCTACCGATATTACTCCCACAGATCCTTCCCAAGCTGTATAAAATCGACTAATGATAGCCAGAATTAATTGTTAAAACGCGTCATAATCCTCAAGGGGTAAATAGTATATCTTAGAAGCTGCCCGAGGAGCGTTGCGGAAAAAAAGGTTGGTGAAAAAAATAGCGCTCTTGTATTTTCTCCTTAAAGGCAGCAATCAGGCTTCGGTGCGGGGGGGGGGGGGGGGGGGGAGATGGTGGAAGGGGTGAAGAAGGTTGGGAGGTGAAGGAGGGAGGGGGGAGGTTGGGGAGCGGAAGGAGGTTTGAGGGAGGGGAAGGAAGGTGGGGAGGGGGAAGAGGGAGGTTGAGGGAGGGTGGGGATGATGGGGGGGGGGGGTAGGTGTAGGAGGTGAGATTGTGGGTGAAGGAGGTCTGAGGGTGGGGGGGGGGAGGATGGTAAAGGTGGAGGAGGGGGAAAGAGGGAGGGTAGGTGAGGGGGGAGGGAGTTTAATTTGCGACAACTCAGGGCACAAGCTGTAGGGAATTGCTGGATTGCGGTCTATTTATACCCCACCTGTGGGGGGGGGGGATGGTGGAAGGGGTGAAGAAGGTTGGGAGGTGAAGGAGGTGAGGTGGAGGGAGGGGGGAGGTGGGGGAGGGGAAGGAGGTTTGAGGGAGGGGAAGGAAGGTGGGGATGGTGAAGGAGGAGGGGGAAGAGGGAGGTGGAGGGAGGGTGGGGATGATGGGGGAGGGGGTAGGTGAAGGAGGTGAGATTGTGGGGTGAAGGAGGTCTGAGGGTGGGAGGGGGGAGGATGGTAAAGGTGGAGGAGGGGGAAAGAGGGAGGGTAGGTGAGGGAGTTTAATTTGCGACAACTCAGGGCACAAGCTGTAGGGAATTGCTGGATTGCGGTCTATTTATACCACACCTGGCGGACAATGTAATCCCCTAGCAGTTGATTTCTTGACACTTAAGGGGAGAAGGATTGCTTTTCTGATCCACTGTTTCCCTCGTGTTAAGCCCCATTTGTTTTGAGATCATAAGACGTTCGGCCCATTAGTTTGGCGATTTTAACACCTTTCACCTCATTTTCTACCGACAAATTTACAGATTTATCTTGAAGGGGGGTCTAGGGGGTGTTTTTCTAAGCTTGATGGAGGTCTAGCGATGAAACTAATAAATAAAGGATACTCATACTCATAAAAAACATTCGGGAATATTGGTATAGGATATATAGTTTGGTCTATGGATATACGACATTTCTATCTATGCATATACATCTATATACAGGATCAAAACTAAATTAAAACTCCGATGTTTGATCACGAAGGCATTAAGGGGGTAGTGATTGTTTTTTGGTCTATATATTTTTGAGTTACCTCGCTAGACCTCCACCGAGCTTAAAATAACACCCTCTAGACCCCCTTTCAAGATAAATTTGTACATTTTTCGGTAGAAAAATGTCCCAGCCGAAGGCCGATTCCTTCTAAAAATTAGAGGCTCGCTATCGCTCGCCAGGAAAAAAATCGACACCTAAATGGCACGATAGTTCTTAATAATGACAAAGAAAAGAGGCAAAGGTCTCAAAATCGCCAAAACTAATACGCTAAACATGAGGGCGAAGGGGGTCCAGAAAAGCGACTACCTGCCCCTTAAATGAACTCCCAAGAACAATGTGGCCACACTTTCTCTCTCTCTCTCTCTCACCGCAGGATCTCTTTTAGGATAATCAATCAGCTTCAAGAGTAGGATGAAAGAGTTCGAGTCCCGCTGGAGTTCGGATGAGTGCAAACATGATGAAACGCACTCTTTTATATCCCTTGAGTTCGAGGCAGTGATTGGGGGTACACTGGAAGGAATTAACCCCTTCTGTATCGGTGCCGTGTTTTTAATTTAATTTTTGCTATAATTAGACGATTTTGTGCAGTTTAAGAAGGACCTGTGGTGGTTTAAATGGGTAAGTGAGATAGTTCGAAGCCTGTTAATTGCTGGAGGCCCTTTTGCAACTGCATAACATCGTCTAATAGTAGCCAGAATTAAAATAAAAGGACGTCGCCGGGTTCTACAGAAAGGGGTTTAAGGGGAAGGCAGACCGTTTTTCTGGACCCCTTCTCCCTAATGTTTAGCCCACTAGTTTTGATATTATAAGACGTTTGGCCCATTCGTTTGGCGATTTTAACACCTTTTGCCCCATTTCGTTGTCAATATTAAGACCTTTAGGATATTTTAGGTGTCGATTATTTCCGGGCGAGCGATAGCAAGCCTGCAATTTTAAGAGGAACCGGCCTTCGGCTGGGAAATTTGTCTACCGAAAAAATGTACAAATTTATCTTGAAGGGGGGTCTACGGGGTGTTTTTCTAAGCTTGATGGAGGTCTAGGGAGGAAACTAAAAAACATATATGAATAAATTAATTAATAGCCCAAACAAACGGCCAGTCTCCCCTTAAGGATGTATACAGGGTATGAAAAGAGCTATTATAAGATAGATCTATCTATCTATCTATCTATCTATCTATCTATCTATCTATCTATTGCCTGTGGCCACGAATGAAACGCCCCCATGCACCTCTGTCACCAGTCAGTCGACGCCCCTCCTCCCAACCAGCACCGCCTTCGGACAATATGCATTTTAGGTCACGTATGGGATATAATTCTCCAAGTGTTTTCTATAGTTCTCTCTTCCATTAGTCACCGCAATATATGTCTTTACCGCTGCAATTTAAATTATTTGTCCTTATTTTGCAAAGACCTGAACGAAAAGAGTCACTGTGGCTTTATGGCCCTGTGCATCGATAACCGTTCCGACTCTGTCTAGGGTATAGAGGAGACACGCACAGGCTCAGTGAGAGTAGTGATAACAAAGAAGAAAAAAGAAAGAAAACTTATTAGGAGTTTGTAGTAGTGATGGTAGTGTCAAAATACCATGCTCCCCTCCCCCCCCCCCCCTCTCTCTCTCTCTCTCTCTCCTCTCTCTCTCTCTCTCGCTCTCTCTCTCTTTGTCTCCCTCTCTGTGCCTTATCCCCGCTCATCTAAATTCACCGTGTGCGCTAAGTCGGTAAAAGACCCCCCAGTAAAACTCCCGCACACCACCACTCTCTCACACCCCTACCACCCCTCCCTCCCTCTCTTCCGGATACTGGGAGAGCCCTTGCAGTCAGGAATGTAAGCTAGGATGTGTAATGCATGTGGGTGTAATATATGTAGAATATCTCTCTCTTATGTCTTTTTCTCACACTCTCTCTCTCTCTCTCTCTCTCTCTCTCTCTCTCTCTCTCTCTCTCTCTCTCTCTCTCTCTCTCTCTCTCTCTCTCTCTCCACACACACACTCACTCATATATATATACAGGGTGTCCCAGGAGGAAAGGGCATGTTGTTCCGCTTAAAATTTCAGGTTCGCTGTCGCTCACCATGAACAAAATCGACACCTGAATGGCATGAAAAAATCTTAAAATTGACAACGAAATTGGGCGAAAGGTGTTAAAATCGCCAAACTAATGGTCCGAACGTCTTATAATCTCGAAACAAGTGGGGCTTAACACGAGGGAGAAAGGGAACCAGAAAAACGACCCATCTCCCCTTAAATTACTATCGACAATGCATGCGAACTCATTGCAACATATGGATAAATAATTGATATTAATTAATGTCACTAGGGCACCATTTGAACAAATTTTTATGGTGTAATATTGGAATCATATGAATAAAGAGAGAGGGAGGAGGAACGAAGAGAGCGAGAAGAGAGAGGAGAGAGAGAGAGAGATTGGAATGAGACGAGAGAGGACGAGGAGGAGAGAGAGAGAGAGAGAGAGAGCAAAGGAGTAATTGTTGACAGTGCCGAGAGAGGACGAGAGAGGGAAAGAGGGATGGACCAACTTTTACCCCAAAGCTTTAATAGAGTTTACTTTCACTGTTACATACATCGTGATGACAAGCACTATTGTGGCGACAAAGTACTTCTCTGTGTGTGTGTGTGTGTGTATATGTGTGTGTGTGTGTGTGTATGTGTGTTTATATAAAATATCATGTAAGTATGTACAAAGGCAAACATAAAGTTTAGTTGTATTATAATTATTCAACCGAGGCTTTAGGCAGAACCAGTTTTTGGCCGGCAACATTTCTCTACTAAACTTGTATGGTACAGTTCGCCGGCACATATTCTATTCCGTTGGGGTTGGGATTTGGCAGAGCTTGCACCCACTTCCTCAAACCCCACTCCCTCACTCCACTCACTCCTACCAATAGGAAGGTGGAGTGAGAGAGTGCAGCGCTGGCAAAATCACGACCCCAAAAGAATAGAATATGTGGGGCAAACTGTACAGATTTAGCTTGGAGGGGGCTCTGAGCGGTGTTCGTTCTTACTTAGTTTGAAGGGTGTCGTGGAGGCATTTTATTTAACCGACAGAAAACAATGCTCAAAAAACAGCAATAGCATTCCAAACCCTCAATACTAATTAAATATATCTATCTATTCTATACACTGGGGTCCAATCCCCACTTTTTCTATATACGTTATAATTATATATAAATATATCTTTTTTTTGGGGGGGGGACCTCAAGGACAGAGCAAGAATAGGGACAACATAGCCACCATATACCTGCAAGACAAACAAAACGAAGAAGCAAAACAAGACCGGGCAAGGAGGGAGGCTGTACAGAAGAAGAAAAATTACTCGCATCAAAGACGCACACATCAAAATCATACAGGATAGGCACAAAGGCCGAAAATGATAGAGAAATTGTTGGAAATTGAACAAAGGCTAAGAATAGCATATGAACTACAGCATATGGAAGAGGAGAGGAGAAGCCTATGGCAGTTATAAAAGGAAAAAATTCCAAATACGTCTTGTCATACACCAAACAAAAGGCTCAAAACAAGCATCAACATATGGACCCACTAAGCAAAAGGGAAGGCTCTTTCACAGGGACGACAAAAAGGAAATGAGCGAACTCTTACGCAGGCAGTAGGAAATGGCATTCAGTGAGCCTGATGAAACAAAAGTCATCAGAGACCAAAATATATTTTTTCATGGGAAACCCTCCCACACGGTGGAAAAACCACAACCACGATGCTGGATATTGTGATTTTCGGTTCAAAAAAACGGACATAGAAGAGGCCAATTCCATACATGCCAATCCCACTCGTCACCAGGGCCCGGACTCATGGAACCGATCCTAATGAAGAAATGTAAGGGAAAAAACCTCTCAAAACCCCTGGCTATAATGTGGAGAAGGAGTCTAGGGACACTGGTGAAATACCAGATAGCTTGAAAAAAAACGCAATAATTGCCCCACTGCATAAAGGAGGGAGTAAAGCACTACCGCCCGGTAGCTCTAACCTCCCACATCCTTAAAGGTTTTCGAGCGAGTCACTGCGAAAGCAAAATCTCAACATTCATGGAGGCAAATGAACTACACAAACCACTGGTCAACATGGAGTCAGATCGGGAAGATCGTGTCTCTCACACATTTTGGAACACTATGACAAAATTCTTGAAGCGCTAGAAAGAAAAGAAAAAACGGGGATGTAATTTACACCGATTTTGCGAAGGCATTTGATTAAATGTGACCATGGTAGAATAGCCCACAAACTCAAAGCAAAAGGTAATAACGTCGGGAAAATCGGGAAGGTGGATATTACAATTTGCTAATAAAAACCGGGAAAAACAATCCAGTAGGCAGTAAAAACAAGTAAAACATCTGAGCCTTCGGATGTCAAAAGCTCAAAGGGCCTCAAGGAAAACATGTGCCAAGCGCCCCTTCTGTTCCTCATACTAATTTGCGACATGAGATAACAACACTGGACAACAGTACGGTGGTCGTCTTTTGCTTGAGGACACAAAATTAAGCAAGATAGTAAAAACACAAGAGGACACGGGCCGGACCTTGCAGGAAGACACTGAATGTAGTGTTCCAGTGGGGACCAGGCAAAAACAACATGCAATTCAATGAAGGAAAAATTCCAATTAATACGGTACGGAGATTAATAATGGCGTTAAAGAAATTACAAATTACTTCAACAGAAATCTAACCACATAATAGAAACGGAAAGGACAGTGTGAAAGACCTTGGGGTATTAATGTATGAAAATATGGGTTTCAAAGGACAGAAAAATAACCAGGTACAAGTGTTGCAGGGGGCAATGAGACCAGACGGAAAAAATGCGAAACGAGTAAGGAGTGGGAAGTCCTACGTTACATTTAAGATAGACACGCGGGGTGCAGGGAATTACCTAGTGATAAAGCTCTTCAAATCTCTAGTAACTGCTCTTACAAACTGTAGCGTATTAACTTCCCCCTATCAAAAGCAGAGGTGAAAAACATGACTTAGAGGGAGTAGGTACAAAGAAAGGACTAAAATTTCACTTCGCATATAAGAGAGTTGTAATCGAGGTAAAAACCAACTCTAAACACTATGAATTGGGTAAGCGTGGTTTAAGCAAGGCAAAGGATGAATCTGTACTCGATGGAACGTAGGAAGAGAACGTTACCTAATAAAATACACGTGGAAAATCGCATGATTTTCTCTTTAGAGGTTAGTACCAAACCCTACATGTATCTCCGATAGTCATGAAATTCAGTGATAGGAAGAGGCTGGGAATGCGTTCTCCCACCGGAGAAATATCAAAAGTAAAGGGGAATAGCTATGGGGCTCTCTGCTGAGGAGGGCTGGTACACCACGTTCCAGAGGCCCACGTCTTCTTCAACAAACTCCAACAGCGAGTGAGGTAAGCGACATGCGGGACGGTCTCGTTAGAGTCGCTCAACTTCAAGAGAGCCCTCGATGTCGAACTGCAAAAAGTGCCAGACGAGCAATCCGAGCTGACTCGCAACGCGGGAGCGAGGATGTCGCGTCAAAACAGTCTACTACAACAAAATCAAAACTCCATAACGAGGGGCGCTCAGGCATCTTGGTGTGCCACTAGAACCTGAGTGGCGAACACATCAAAAGT
>CM064580.1:48578975-48676541 GCA_032716605.1 Paralithodes platypus
TTTCTTGGTGTCTGTGGGTGTGTTGCCATGTAGTTTAGTGGGTGGTCTTGGTTCGTGGAGGCTGCTGCCCGGAATTGAGTGCCTCTCATGTCCGATGGTCTTTGACTTTGAGGATTTTGGTATGCTTGCTGTAGGTGATCTGTGGGTGCAGTAGCTGTGCAGCCTGTAATGATCTTCAGGGCTTTGTTTTGAATAGTCTGTAAGGTCTTATGATGTGTTTCAGCTAGGTTAGAAGCTCAGGCTGGGCTTGCGTATTCCATCACTGATCTTATGTATTGTTTATATACTGTGGTGGTAGTTTCTTTGTTGTGTCCAAATTTTGTGTGAGCAAGTGACCTGCGGGCGTTAAGTCTGTCTGTCAGTTTTTTTTTAATGTTTGTGGTGTGCTGTTTGAATATCATATGAGTATCATATGTTACTCCTAGGATTTTGTGTGTGTGTGTATGTGTTAGGGGTGTGTTGTTTATGGTGAGTTGAGGGATGTATTCGTGTTCTCCTGTCCAACTTGTGAGCAGGGTTGCTGTGGATTTGGCTGGGGCTAGATTAAGTCTGTTTGTAGTGCACCAGCCATGTAGTGTGTTGAGATAGGGTTGAAGGAGATCTGTTGGCTCTTTTTGGGTCATGGTGTGTGCATGTGGGTGTCATGTCATATGGATAGGAGGCTAAGTTTATTTGGGGCGTATTGGGTGTAGTTATATCGTGCATGTACAGATTGAAGAGTGCGGGCGATAGGACGGATCCTTGTGGGACTCCGTTTGGAAAGTTTCTGATTTTAGATGACTGACCGGCAAAAGATACGTGTGCACATCTGCCTGCTAGGAAGTTGGCCAGCCACCTTTTTGTGTTGTTGTGCATGTTTGTGTTGTAGATTTTATTTGTTAGCTTGTGGCGGGGGATGGCATCGAAGGCTTTACTAATGTCGAGTGTGGCTAATAGCGATCTGTGTGGTGGTTTAGCTGAGTTGATGCCGTCGAAAGCTCTTAAGTAAATGAAGAAGCTTATTTATTTTTATTTTTACCGAACTAAAGCCTATTAAACACAAAAGTACACACACAATATTAAAATATAAATAATTAAGATAAATATTATACTATATAAAGGTAAGCAAATAATTAAAACGTTTAGACTTTGATGTATATATTTTACCTTCACATTTCGTTACAGTGACGGGGTAGAACTATTACCTTTGGATGTGTTCGCCGCTCCTCTAGCGGCACCAAGGAGCGCGACGCCCCTCGTTATGGGTGGTGATTTGGTGCAGTAGACTGTTTGAAGCGACAGCTCGCTCCCTTGCGAGGATGGGCTCGTCTGGCACTTTTTGCAGTTCGACATCTAGGGCTCTCTTGAAGTTGTCTAACGAGATGTCCCTCATGTCTCTTACTCGCCGTGGGAGTTTGTTGAAGAGACGTGGGCCTCTGTGTGATAACCAGCCCTCTCGCAGAGAGCCCATAGCACCCCTGTTATTCATCCGGGGGATTTCGCATTCCCAGCCTCTCCTATCACTGAATTTCATGACTATCGGAGTATGTAGGTTTGGTACTAAACCCTCTGCGATTTTCCATGTGTATATTATTAGGTAACGTTCTCTTCTACGTTCCAGTGAGTACAGATTCAGTGCTCTTAAACGCTCCCAATAGTGTAGATGTTTTATCGAACTTATATGCGAAGTGAAATTTCTTTGTACACTCTCTACGTCATTTATTTCACCTGCTTTGTATGGGGATGTTAATACGCTACAGTATTCAAGCCGCGGTATCACTAGCACTGGTGTTGTTAGTGATACTCGTTCGGTGATTGTGATAAGCTGTTAAAGTAGTGATAGTCGTTCAGTGCTTGTCTTTAGGTATTTATATCTTGATAGCTATATTTGCCATAACTATAATATTTCTTGAAAAATACTTTTAATAACGTAACATAATTTTGTTATAATGAAATATATACAGTATATTGAAATATAATATAATCCATGCCCTAATCTTTTTCTCCTATCGTCGTTGGCTTCGAATTAGATGATGTTTCTGGTAGGGATGCTGGGAGGGTGGGGGGGGGGGGGGGGGTAGCTCTAGTTAGTTCAAGGGGTAGGGATAGGTAGGAGTCTGTTATAGGTTAGTTTTGGTTAGGCGTTCCTCTATTCGGTTGGCTGGCAGAGGTTTACTTAGTTTGGGTAGGAGGTTAGTTAGCCTGGATAGAAATATAGTTCGATTTAGTTAGGTGGTAAAGGGCTAGTTTGGTTTGTCGTTCTGGTCTTGTTGGTTGAAATCCGGCCGGTGCATTCGTGGTTGTTGCTCGTTGGTTGTGATAGGTTCCAGGTTGTGGCTGCTGACGTAACGATGCTGCGACATAACGATGCTGTGACGTAACGACGCTGCGACGTAATGATGCTGCGACGTAACGATGCTGCGACGTAACGATGCTGCGACGTAATGATGCAGGTGACGGAACGGGGCTCCTGCAGAACTTAACCCTTTCTCTTTTATCTACAGGCATGAGATGGAAGGCCTGACGGAGAAGGAACAACGGTGAAATTAGAGGCATGACAAATTAACTAATAATATTAATCTTTTCAAACAGGTTAGAGATGGGAAGAGCGACCCTACCCTCCCCTCCCCGAGGAATCACGCCCACCTTGGCTATGGTTGAGATATCATGACTTTTGTTTGTGATAAAATGTTTATAAAGTATATTGTGATATGGTTTGAACATCTGCATTACTGTATATCTAACATGTTGTATTTTCTAACAGATGTGAGGGAGAGAGGACAGGCCATGTACAGTTACCCACGTTAATTCATACACACTCGGTGATTCTATGTATGTCAGGAACATTAGCGTAATTGGATTAAAAGTGAATTTTCTTATGTAGTTCTTATCAATTATTGTTTTTAGTTAATTAATATTATCAATTTTCAGTTTTATGAAATTATTCTTTAAGTTATATACATAAAATCAGGGAGTTGGTACAAATTAATGTGGCAACTGTACTATTGAACTATTGATTTTGACTATTCGCTCATTGTTTGAAAATATGTATATAACTAATAATATACAGATGCTAAATTATTTGTTGGCACTATAAAATTACTTTAGTAAAAAGATAATTGTATATTTAAAGGTATGGACAGTTAGGCGTGATATATACAGTATATGTAAATATTTAGCTATAAATTGCCCTACAGTAACCTATTCTATAAGGTATTTAAGGTACCAAGCTTTGCAATACTAACCTTCCTTATTGTTGACAGGAGAGGCTCGGCGGAGGGTGAAGACCAACCCCCCCCCTCCCCCCCCCACCACCCCCACCACCACCACCACCACCCAGGGAGCCTCCAACACCTTCACCAACAAACTAAGGTAAGAACACAACAATATTAATAGGGTTAAGGGTTTATTTATTGGTAGATATATTCAAATAGTTAAATTTGTTTCCTCCCTAGACTTCCATAAAGCTTAAAAAACATCCCCAAGATCCCCCTTCTAGTAAATTTGTAATTTTGTTGGTAGACAATTGTCCAGGCCAAAGGCCGGTTCCTCCTAAATCATAGGCTTGGTATCACTCGCCAGGAAAATTGGACGCCTAAACAGCACGAAACGTCTTAATATTGACAAAGAAATAGGTTGATAGGTCTTAAAATCGCCAAAGTGATGGGCTGAACGTCTCATAATCTGCAAACTAATGGGGCTAAGCACGAAGGGGGACCAGAAAAACGACCCATTTCTCCTTAGCAATATTAAAAGGTTAGGTTAACATGTGTATAGTTGTCTCTAAGTTCCCTTAGCCAATCCCATATAGTAATTATATTATAAACACCTATTTGTTTAGATTGTGTATTTAGGGCTTGGTCCGCTTGAACAAATTCTGGTGTTCCATATACTGTATTAATACTAAAACATGGGGTTCATTACAAATACCTTATTTGTATTCAGAAATAGTTCTCTCAATCTCATAATTGTATGTGTATGTATGTATGTATGTATGTATATAATATGTATGTATATATGTATGTATGTATGTATTTACTCAGGCACATACCCCATTGCTGGGGGTAGCCGATTCGAGACAGAGCCTGAACAGAAACTTGGAAAGTTCCAATTCCTAGGGTCAGGGACCACTTTCGCGTTCTCTCACCCCTTTCTGTCTCGTTGAGCAGGAGAATTTTATTACAAGGGAAGCAGGATTCCTAGCTTCCTGCCCCCTAGTCTCTTAAATGCCTCTCCAAAATGAGCTTAAGGGGGGTGACTTGCTTTTTGTTATTTCTGTCCTTTTCTCTCTTTCTCTGGCTTGTATCCATTTGGCCCCATTCAGCCTACTGTTTTAAGACTTTTATCCCCATCCAAGTGTAATTTTTTTACTGGTGAGCGGTAGCGAGCCAGCATATTTTTTTATTTTTGTTTGACAGCAGGCTAAATTTGTACATTTTTCGATAGAAAAATTTCTCCGGCGCAGCCGGATTTCTTCATATAATGCTGGCTCGCTATCGCTCACCAGAAAGAAATCGACACCTACTATGGGTTTCAGAGGCCGTGTTACATGGTTTTTCGGGAATAACTTATTAACACAAATTTGGATTAGTACGATATTTTGACACAGCTTTATTCACACCCTGCCCTAATTTTCGCCAATATCGTGCATTACCAAAAGTGTAGAATTAAGGTACTTGTCCCTGTGTCATGAGGTTAAAGTCGCACCTGGTCACACCTGGATGATGAGGAAACGAACAAGGTTAGTCACCCCCCCATCTCTCTTTCTTTCCCTCTCGCTCTCTCTCTCTCGCTCTCTCTCTCTCTTGCTCGCTCTCTCTCTCTCTCACTTTCTCACACATGGAAACTACGGCCACTGGCGCCATTCATTATACATATAAAAGTGAGGCATGCAAATGTATTAATTTTATATTAATGTATGATAGTGACATAAACTGACTGCAAGGGCAACAGTAGGGTAGGGTGGTGGGTATAAAACGAGCGTGTGTGATGGAAGAGCAGTGGTTTGGTGATTTCCAGGTGTTGTGTAGTTTTGTGTTGGCATGATATTGCATCTACTGTAAGGTGTAATATGGTCATCGTATCGTCAGGTTGTGTTGGATGTCAGGTGGGATGGGCAGTTGACGCTTGGTCATTAATTACGGGTTGGGAAGGGGTGAGGATGGGAAAATGTTGGGGGAGGAAGGGTAGTGTAGGGTAAGTAAGTACAGTCACTTATACAAAATCGTGGACCGGTACGATTTTCGTTATGCAATTACTATCTGGGTTGATTATTGGCTGGGACTTGCTTATAATCAATGGTATATGTAGGTTCGTAATTGATGTATAGACAATCATATTCGTAAATCCGTTTGTAGAGATATACTTCCATAATTAGAAAAAAGGTGAGGTCCATGAATTGTTATGAGTGATGGTACGTTGAGATGCTGCCGACAATAAAAACAACAATACAACAAAAACACGGAGGAGAAGGGTGGGACAATGGGACATTTATACAAAGTTTATAGGAATGTGGAGGGGTGAGTGTGGCCAGGTTTTATTAATAGGTCATTTTATACAACGAAAGGAAGCGGAGACATGAAGGGTGGACAAATGATTGGACAAGCCGATTGACGGCTTTCCTCCCTGCTGTATATGTAGTAAACACGCATGACAAATGCGTACACCCACGCGGACAATGACGCAACATGGTTGCCATAATTTGCCTTGCTGGAGCCAATGTCACGTATGGCTGACTGTATACGACTGCTGCCGTAAGCCCGTGGCACCCGACGAAAACACCAACACCCGGAAACAACCGAACCATTGCTCATCGATGAAACACGGTCGTTATATACCCAGCACCCTACCATACTCTTGTCCTTACATTCACGTTATGTCACTATACAATATAAATACAAAACACACAACACCCGGAAACAACCGAACCATTGCTCATCGATGAAACAGGTCGTTATATACCCAGCACCCTACCATACTCTTGTCCTTACATTCACGTTATGTCACTATACAATATAAAATGTACACATTTTGCATGCCTCATTTTTATATGTATAATGCATGCGCCAGTGGCCGTAGTTTCCATGTGTGAGAAAGTGAGAGAGAGAGAGAGCGAGCAAGAGAGAGAGAGCGAGAGAGCGAGAGGGAAAGAAAGAGAGATGGGGGGGTGACTAACCTTGTTCGTTTCCTCATCATCCAGGTGTGACCAGGTGCGACTTTAACCTCATGACACAGGGACAAGTACCTTAATTCTACACTTTTGGTAATGCACGATATTGGCGAAAATTAGGGCAGGGTGTGAATAAAGCTGTGTCAAAATATCGTACTAATCCAAATTTGTGTTAATAAGTTATTCCCGAAAAACCATGTAACACGGCCTCTGAAACCCATAGTAGATGGGGATAAACGTCTTAAAATAGTTGGCTGAATGGGGCCGAATGGATACAAGCCAGAGAAAGAGAGACAAGGACAGAAATAACAAAAAGCAGGTCACCCCCCTTAATGCCCACCACTCACTCAAAGACCACTACAGAGGTTGAAGTACTAAACAAAGATTCTAAAACACCCCTGATGGTCACAAAGGCTTTTTAAGTATCCCAGAAAGGGCGCAAATCGCGTCCCGTGGGTGAAAGGTTTGATAATATTGTGGAATTAAGTCAGTGGATGGTTTATTTGTACTAGAAATTAGAAACTTTGAACTGCTATAGGTAAGACACAATTTATGATCATGACTTCTAATCTGGAAGGGTCAATAACTTTACCTGCCACTGCATTAAAATCTCTCCCTGCCTTAAACAAATTCATCATCTCCGACGCCTTGTTACCCGCTTGGAAATCCCCGCTAAAGGATGGCCATGACAGAAACGTCTCCAGGCTACTTTGTCAAGACATGCCTCCTTTGCCCGTGCCACAATGCCCCTTCCACTACGTGGAAGTTTTTCTTAAATATGTTTTTCATCTTTCTTTTCCCATACCATAGGTGGTCTTCCACTACTAGCGGTTCCACTCACCTGACTCCCATATCTTTCTTGGCATTCTGTCTTCATCAATTCTCTGAACATGACCATACCACCTCAAAGTACTTCTCTTTATCCACTCAACCACTCCACAATCAATGCCTAAAGCTTGCTCTTCCATTCCAAAGGACTCCTACACTTCCCTATTACTTGTCCCATCTAGCCTGTTCACACCAGCTGCCATTCTGAAAAAGCTCATCTCCACAGCTCTCAGTTTGGAGAGGTCCTCGTCACTTGCCGTCCATGTTTCACTTCCATACGAGAGTGTTGGGAGCAGCACACTGTTTCTCAGTGACTTTAACTTCTTGACTAACCATTCTTCCTTTGAGAATACTATAAAGTTCTCCAATCACCTTTCTCCCTTGCATTTAAACAAATTCAGAAGTATATATTCATAAACTACACTGCAGATCATTTCAATAACAGAAGGTTCTAAAATGTATAACCCTTATCACTGCAAGCTTATGTATAGTTACCAAAACCTGAACCTGGACAATAAGGTAGAGGACTGACTAGTTGCTCAACATCATGGGTTAAGGGGAGGTTTTTAGTTTGCTCCCTAGACTTCCATCAAGATAAATGTGCATATTTTTCGGTAGTAAAATGTTCCGGTCGAAGGCAGTTTACTCCAAAATGACAGGCTCGCTATCGTTCGCGAGGAAAAATTAGATACTTGGCAGGCCTTAATATTGACACATTGGGGCGAAAGGTCTTTAAATCGTCAAACTAAGTCATAAAATCTCAAGAGCTAAAAATGAGGGTGAAGGAGGTCTACACAAATAAGGCCTTAATGCGGTGGTGAGATTGATGTTATATAAATTAATTACTAATACTGACCTAATGTTTCAGGTGTATGGCAGACGTCCAGCCTGGAGGGGAACAACACACGGATGGTGACTCGTGGCCAAACAGCTCTCTCTGCAATAAAGGTGTGTCCATTACAATTCTATATACAGTATCCCCACTATTATCAAAGTCTATGCAATATCTTGAGTTTGTTCTATAAAGTCAGTTCAAATTACTTAATACATAAATTTGAGCTAGGGGATAGCTATGGAGACTAAGTTAATGTTTTGTGCCCTTTTGGCCTGGAGAACTGTCCTGGAGTACACACAGGCGGCTGGTTTCTGTCTTAGTGGACGTAGCCTTTATAACTCCTACATAATAACTCAGTGCCTTATCCCCCAAAGTAGGATTAATTTTGCTGGGTACCGTTTTAAATCTTAATATCATTGTAACTGGTCGACGATATCCCATAATCTAAAATTTAAGACATGTTCACTATCATAATTATCAAAATGGGATTTGGTGACTTTCAATTCAGTTCTTACTATGGCATATAAGCTATTTTGAAATGTGTCAATGTAATTTCGAATATAATTTGTATAACTTTAATTTGTCAAAATTCCTTAGTTAAAATATAAGACTAATAATTATATACTTAACCTACATTGGCCAAAAAACCTGAATGACAAATTGGCTTAAGAAACTTCAAAATATTCCATAGACTATCATAAGTGGTGGACAGGGTATAGGCAGCAGCTTTATCTAACCAATTTTAAGTATTTCGTACAAATGGCAACATTGATGTTAATTAAGTTATCCGGGAACAGATCCTTTCCAAACTAACTGGAAATTGGTGAATGGTGAAAACAGGTTGAATCAACTAAACTGTTCTGGGTGTGGTGTCCCGCGTTCGAATCCCGGGAGGACCATATGCTTTCGTTAGTTAAAGTACATTGGGGTTTGTAATTGATGATTAATGTTAAGAGCGGGCTGTTATTTATCACTATAGGTAGAGATTTTCCTTCTGAAGTAGCATTGTGTATAATATATAGTGAATATCATTTTTAACTATTTCAATACAGCTTTTTTATTTTGTTTAACGTATTTAACTCTTGTCACTATTCAATTTAGGATGGCAGATTAAGTCGAGGCATTGGATGAAGAATTTATCGTGAATAACGTTGCCAAACTTTAGTCATGGACAGATATTAGTAATGTGAATGCTATTGAATACGATCTGGGGAGAACTGGAGCTTATAACAATAGAAGTCCCTATTTTTTTATCATAAGTAGTTGAAACAAATGGTAGTGGCAACAGCAAAGACAAAAAGCGGGAAAGTGAAATGGGGATAAATTGATGTCCAATTGTGATTAAGAACTGTTATTGACCTTTAATTATGAACGGTTGTGATCATTGTTACAGCCAGATACTTTTATTCACCTATGAAAGAACTAATGGCAATAAAAGGGCAAAGACATATTTAAATGAATCCTGCAACTCTGACAGGCATTTCCTAAGTTGAAAAATAGTCTGGAGGTAGCAAAAATATAACTTAATATGGCATAAATTATTTGAGTGTTAAAAGCTTAATTTTGATCAAGTCATAAAATCCATCTTATTCTGGCTAACACAAGACGATGTAAATCGGTTAAGGGCCACAAGGAATCAATGGGGTACAAATTATATGTACCCTTAGAACCAACAGGTCCTTCCTTTAGTAAACTGAGTAAAATTGGCTACGGATAGCCAAAATAAAATATAAACCGAGTTTAGTTGACCAAACAACCAGATGTAATTACTTTAATAATGCTACTGACAGACTGTACTAAACTCTGGGAATCAGAGCTAACACTATCAAAATCAACCCTCAAATTCTGACAGGTTCTTTCTACGTTAACTAAATCGTCTGGAGGCAGCTATGATTAAACAAATTTGAATCTTGTGATTAGAAGGGTTAACGAAGTGGCTAATATTATAATAGATAATGATTACTATTACTATTACTACTACTGATTTCCAGTTTTCCACATCTGATTTAAATAGTCTTCACATTACGTAGTTTTTTAAAAGATCCTGAGAAGTTATGTCTGAACAAAGTAACCTTGAGGAATATTTGCCTTGGCCATCCTGTAGTGAGAGTTTCCCCAGGAGGAGTCTTTGGTATAACAAAATAGGTTTGATTGACTAAACTAGTTACATTGATCGACCTTCCCTTGATTATTAGATCATATACCTTTCTATCCTTAGATGGGTTTATAATTACTAATAATGCTACTAAAAGGTATATTATCAAGGCTTCTTAATTATTCCTTTATGCATACGTTCTATGAATGCATAAGTCTTCTTGTAATATCAGTTGCCAAATGTACGAATTGTCTAGTTGGATATAGACAAGATGCTGCCACTTAGTTGAAGCAAAACTAGTTCTCCCAAAATCCACAAATAGTGTAATTGTAAGTTATTATACACTTTCCCTTGACAGTCCTCGTGTGCTTCCAATAGCCTGTTACTAGTAAGATTGGTTTAAAGTCCTAGAAATGTCGGCGAACTATTTATATTGACTGTACCCTTGTTAATATTAGTAAGTAGTCACTTCGGTCTTGAAGTAAACACAGTAGGTTTGATAGAAGTTTTGGACAACACTGGAGACTAAGGAAAATATAATTATTTGGATTTATAGAACGGTTTTCACTTGTATCAATGTGACCAAATAACACTATTTTGGTTTACCCTTTTGAGATAGTTATATATGCCACTGTAGAAGAAGATTATCATAAACCAGCTTTGAGTAAATTCGATATCGGTATAACTTTGTGTTCAAAGTAACTCCAGATAAATATATAAACTCATAAATCCATAGAACTTAAGAACCATATTATAGGCCTCTGGTGCAATATGTAAAACAGGCTGCTCATAGTCACTGTCCCAATTATCACTACCGACTACGAACAGTGTATTGACTATTTTTGTTTTACCAAGGTCCATCCAAAGTTTGATTTATAAAGGTTAATCCTAGGTGGACTCGGATGTAAGCTTTTAGAGGGTCTTGAACACTTATGCCTTGTTTTAAGCAGTTATCCCTATGATCCGAACAAAATATTTGCAAATATTAGTCTCCCTATGGCTAAGGACTTTTAATTTATTTATTTTTTGTCGAAATACTTAAGGTCAAGTCTACATGCCTAGACTAGCAATACATAGTAAAACGCGTAAATTGGTGTACTGTAAATTGGATTACCTCCTTATGACTACTTCAAAGGTATTCAAGCCTGATTATATATTTCCTATTCGTACAACGGATATGCCTTTAGAATTATGACTCGTGTCTTTAGAATTATGACTCGTGTCTTTAGAATAATAGCGGTCCTACTTGTTTACCGATATGAGGCCTACTTCTTGTTTAGGTAAATATTGGTGACCGATATTAAAGCCCATGATAAAAGTATTCTACAGCTGGCATTATTTTGTAGTCTGATACAATGTTTGTAGTAATCAATTGAATACTACAAGGAAGTGTTGCATAATCCTGCTGGAAGAGTAAATTAAAACCGTAACCATTATTCTCCATTGTTTGCCCAAGTCTTGAATAATAGTATCAATAATTGCTTTAAAAGTATTAGCAATTCATAATAACTTTGTGTAATTTAGAATTTACGACCTAATTGAACTAGTTATAAATATTTTCGTTTTTGTTTCTATGTGAATGAGGGATACAAATGGCATAACTGCCTGCAGCGAGTGCCTCGCCCAGATTTCAAAGAGTGACAGGGCCGAAATCAAGGGACGTTCAATTTAATCTGCTGTTACTAATGATTTTCTTAGCTTTCATAATTCCATTAATACAGATCTATACTTTAAATGTAAAGTAAAATTTCAATCATAAAGTTGATGCAGGTGATTTGGAATATATAAAGGAGTGAATGAAGGGTGGCCTACTTTGATGAACACACTGTTCTCTATCTCATTCTATTGTTTTCCTTTTCTTTGGGGCCTCTTGTTCCCCTTGACTTATTAATGAAGTTAGGTAGACTGACTGACTGACCTGTTTTTCCCATACAACAATATAGTTTTGCTCACCGAATTGTTGCTGTTGTCTGCTGCTGTGGTGCCTCTCTGATGCTGGTAATGTTGCCATCTCTCGCTCCACTGATGTCGCTCTCCTTCAGCCATGTCGTCACCGTTGATGTCTTTCCCTCAGTCAAGCATTGGCCGTCGTTGATGTATTTATGAATGTTGTCGCAGCCTCTGATGTCCCTGTTGGTCAATAATTCCGCTGTTACCATTGAAACAGCAGTTACTTGGCCTTTGACTGTTCATCATGCTTGATTCTCGCTTTAATCGCGACCCACTCATACACAGTACCCATACTCTTAATAATTACTTGTCAATTTATACTAAAGTCACTACCCAACGACTCATAAGTACCTATAAACTTATGAATATCAATAATTTCTTACTCAAAATGTATACTGAACCACTTACTAACTCCTCCTAGATCACTATAAGCTTCTACTGAACAACCATCAAGCTCATTCTCCATACCTGTCAACTTCTATTGAACATATCCATCAACTCTCCAGTATGCCCAGCAAATCATAGTAAATACTCATAAATTCACGTTCGACATACCGTATTATCCTTTCTGCCACATCAATGTTGTCTTGTCTGCTGTTCATGTAGCCAGTGGTCTTATGCTCTGCTGTCGTTGGTTCCCTCTGCTGTATTTAGCCTTTCCTGTTGTCTGCCGCATCTCTGCCACTCATTCCGCAGTTTGTCTTGTCCTTCTTTGGTGCTGTCTGCTTACATCTAATACTTGACACCGACGACTTCTCGACTATTTCCTGACAATAAAAAATACATTACAAATATATTCCTGACTTTTCTTATGTGTTTGGGGGCGTGTTGCAGGGAGGCTATTGATGTACCAGGGAGGGAAGGACACAATAGATTTAGCCAGAATACAGAATACAGAATAGAACTAGTGTGTAGAATAGAACAGAATACAAAATAGGACTGAAGGTAAGATCTATATGGGATGGGGATAGGATGATCTACCAGGGAAGGGAAGGGAATTTTCGTAGCGGGTGTGGAATGGTTATGTAGGTGACTGAAAAATATTAAAATATAAGAAAAAAACTAGAGCCCCTGACCCCCCACCCTATCCCTGGGACCCCCCACCCTACCCCCTCAGGATCCCCCACCCTACCCCCTCAGGATCCCCCACCCTACCCCCTCAGGATCCCCTCTACCCCCCTCAGGACCCACCACCCCCTCTACCCCCGACCCCCTCCTTGAAACCCTTGTATTTCTGGTGCCTCAATATTTGAATTATTTTTGCAGATGTGATGTGTTGCTGTGACCAGACTAAGGACCCTGGACCAATGGAGAACACTACCTATTTGTTTAGAAATAAAGAACATACTAATTATGAGTCTTGACTATTGATTCCAACCTGTTGATGTAATCCAATATTGTAGATCAATCTTATATATGTCTGATAGTTATTCATATTAACTTTGAATGACATAAAATTGAACTAATTATTATTGTAATCCAATATTGCAGAAATATTTTTGGATAACTAACTGTAATATCAATCTTAATTTTGGAATTAATAGCAAAATATATTTGAACAAATTACTACACGCCAATACCCTCGATAAATTTAAAGAAAACATTACAAATTATAATAAGTTAACATTTTGAAATATTGGAATACATTGCCAGACAATAGAAGCGGCAAGTTCACGAAACTAACTACAAAATAAAACTTCTGGGTGAGGGATGACTTTCAATACCTAATATATCCAGATTCTTGGAGAGGTAGGTAGGTAGGAAGAGCTATATGGGGTTGGGGATAAGCAGGCAAATAGCAATAGTTACATAGGATAAATCATGGATACATTGGTAGATATACACCTATTGTAGGAGCAGTTACATGGGAAGAATAAATCAGTAGAGATAGTTCAGGAATAGATAGCTTAGTGACTTAATAATTACATACAATGTTAAAATTCAGATTACATAACACATAGTAATAAAACTTAAATATATACATAACCTAAAATAACATTAAGTTATATGGGATACGGCCAGTAAAAACAAGTAATGGGGATACGAGAGATTGAATCCTAACTTGCACATAACTCCAGTCACATAAATTTAGTATTTAAATAATTAACTTTGGCATAGGTAATACTTTGATAGACTCCCACATGTCATATTGAGAACACCGAACACTACCCACACAACTAATATTAGAACACACCAAATCACTGCCAAAACACACAATGCCACTGTCATCACACCAAGTACACTACCAACACCTAATTTAACTGCCAACACATCAAATATCACTACCAACACTTCAAATAACTCGACCAATTCAACAAATTTCACTGCCAACACATATGCTTCTTTATTGTACATGGCTCCAGTTGCATTATACCTTCAATGAATAAATTTACCAACACCTACAGTACACCACTTGCCCAACACGAGTAATCACTAGGAACAATGCCAACACACCATATCACACTGCCAACATCTAGGTTCAATAACTGTCAACACTCCACACTTTACTTTGCCAACAGTCGTATGCACATTTAGGTTAAACGCTTTACCAACCCTCAAACACTTGTACCTTCCTCTACTTTGTCCATACACTATTAACACCTAATCATGCACCCTTAATCAGTCCCTAAATAAATATCCCTCTCCTACTTTGATCACATGCTGTCAACATCCATAAATCCCATCACACTTGACCACAATGCCAACTGACTATAATTTTGACAACATCCCTATTTAACACTACTTCACATCACACACAACAGGAAGAAAAACTTTCAATTATTCGGAAAACCAAACTCCCCCCCAAAAACCTGCACACTAGACATTAGCTTGTGTCAAAAGTATTAAACACTATTTGATAAACATACTTGGCTGATGAAACTGGATTACACCTGAAGTAATTATATAAGGACGGAACACTTAAGAACATTTAAAAATATTAAAACTACTTAAGTTTTTTTATTAAATACAAAATAACTGAAATCAATAATTAAGAATGATCAATAATGCCAAATTGCATTGCCAATGAAGCTCAATATTATAGGCTTGAAATTCAAAATAAAGATATATGAAAAATTACCGAAAGCCCAATGGCTATTGCAAAATTAATAAAATATAAAGAAGCACTTCTAAAAGAAAATTACTGTACAAATTAATATTGAGCATAGAATGTGAATCAAAAGTTATTACCTGCATCTTCCTCCGTCACATCAACCACCCGCATGTCCTCCCTCACTGTATCCATCAACCTCCTCTTTGGCTTTTCTCTTTTTCTTTTGCCTGGTAGCTCCATCCCAAGCAACCTTCTCCCAATATGCTCCACATCCCTCCTCGGCACATGTCCAAACCACCTCAATCTCGCCTCTCTCGCTTTGTCCCAGAGCCGTCGTACATTCGCTGTCCCTCTAATATACTCATCTAAAATTCTGTCCATCCTAGTCACTCCCAAAGAAAATCGCAGCATCTTCAACTCTGCGCCCTGTCTGTTTTCCAATGCCACCGTCTCCATACCGTACAACACAGCTGGTCTCACTACCGTCTTGTATACATTCCCTTTCACTCTTGCAGAAACCCTTATATATAGCAGATCACTCCAACTGTCACCCTTCTCCACCCACTCCACCTGGCCTGCACCGTAGTGTGGTAAGTGGTTGTAATGGTAGCCGTGGTGGTAGCTGTGGTTGTAGTTGTGGTAGCTGTGGTTGTAGTGTTGGTAGCTGTGGTTGTAGTAGAGGTAGTTGTGGGAGATGTGGTTGTAGTTGTGGGAGCTGTAGTTGTGGGAGCTGTGGTTGTAGTTGTGGTGGTAGTGGTGTTGGCAGTAGTCGTGGTGGTAGTAGCGTTGGCAGTTAATACGTTATCACCAAAACCCACACATTCTGGAAGGAAGAAATATATGCATTAGTAATATAATCAGATTTAAAATAAAATAAATATTCATTAGAGGAGAGATGTTTTTTTTTTGTTTTTTTTCCCTTGACCTCCATCAAACTTTAAACATAAAAATGACATCCTTTAAGTGTAAGTTAAGAGAGAAAAGGACAGAAATAACAAAAAGCAGGTCACCCCCCTTAAGGAGAGATGGGTCGTTTGTAGGTCGATTTTTTCATATATTTGTGTTTCTAGTATCCTCCCTAGACCTCCATCTGTAAAGGGTTAAAACAAGTCGAGTGTTCATACTGTACAGAAGAAAACACCCTCCTACAGGAGAGAGAGAGAGATAGTGTGTGTGTGTGTGTGTGTGTGTGTGCAGGGGGAGGGGAAGAAAGCTGGATGAGAGAGAGAGAGTGTGAGTGCGGGGGGAGGTAAGCTGGATCCCTTTAGAGAGCTGGTAGGGGTTGGGGGGGGGGGGGGGGGGGGCTAGGCGATAAGTTTGGATCATTTCATAGAGCAGCATCTAAGGGTAGCGCTAACAACAAAAAATTATTAGTTTTACCATCCATATTCATTAGGTACAGTATTATGTATTGTGTATGTATTATTCATTACACATACCACAAATCATAAATGGAGAACGAGTGGTGATGTGGGAAGGCAAGGGAAACCGGAGGGGGGGGGGGGGGGGGGGAATAGCGGGTGAGGAAGGAGAGAATGAGGGGCAGGGTGTCAGGAAGAGGACAGAAGAGGAGGGGAGGGGGGCGGGAGTCGGAAGAGAGAGAATTAGAAGAAGAGGGGAAGGAAGAGGAGGGGGTCAGAAGGGAGAGGATAAGGAGAAAAGAGGAGAGGAGGGGGAGGACGAGGAGAGGAGGGGAGGAAGAGGAGAGGAAGGGGGAGGAAGAGGAGAGGAGGAGAGGAGGAGGGGAGGAAGAGGGAGAGGAGGGGGAGGAAGAGGAGAGGAGGGGGAGGAGAGGAGAGGAGGGGGAGGGGGGAGGAGAGGAGGGGAAGAAGAGAGGAGAGGAGGAGAGGGAGAGGAGGGGAAGAGGAGAGGAGGAGAGTAGGGGAAGAGGAGAGGAGAGGAGGGGAGGAAGAGGAGAGGAGGGGGAGTAGAGGAAGAGAGGGGGAAGGAGAGAAGAGGAGAGGGGTAGAGGAAGAGGAGAGACGTGGGGGGGGGGGGGTGGGGAGGAGGAAGGAGAGAAGGGAGAAGGGGGGAAGAAGAGACGGGGGGAGGGGAGGGGGAGGGTGGGAGGAGAGAATAGAAGGGGGAGGTGAGAAACAAGCAGGGATTGGAATTTAGAAGGGGTAGGGGGGGGGGGGGGGATCGATATCACCTCATTCGCTCGTTTGCACCTTATAATTATGAGTTAACGTACCCCTCTATGTTCACCGCACCTCACCAATATAATGTATGCACGTCAAATTGTTTCTGTTATGACCTAAATATCCTGGATGTCAACGATATTCCCGTATTTACCATTTGTTAAAATATAGACTGACCACACGGCAGACACGAACCGGATCATTCAGTCGTAACTATGAATTCCTTGTATGTATATAATATTTTACATGCATGAATACCTTATCATGCATGGAATTTCAGTACACACTTATTATGTAAATGTATGCACGGGAATATTTCCATACACACCTTAAATACGGTAAAAACGCGAAGAGCCAACGACGAGACGTCCGTTCACTTCCAGGAGAATGAAAGCACTGAGTAATGACGTCACATTGAAACTCCCCCTGCCGGACAATCCAAGAGTCCTGTTTTTAGTTCATGATAGTTAATTAATCAACTTCCGCATTATCTACAGGCTTAGGATGTTCACAAAACATAGTATGTTTTATCTTGGATATTTGGAAGTTGTTGGAAGCGGCATATAGGGCTTGTGATACAGACATATAGGGCTTGTGATGCAGACATATAGGGCTTGTGATACAGACATATAGGGCTTGTGATGCAGACATATAGGGCTTGTGATGCAGACATATAGGGCTTGTGAGGACATAGGGCTTGTGATGCAGACATATAGGGCTTGTGATGCAGACATATAGGACTTGTGATGCAGACATATAGGGCTTGTGATGCAGACATATAGGGCTTGTGATGCAGACATATAGGGCTTGTGATGCAGACATATAGGGCTTGTGATGCAGACATATAGGGCTTGTGATGCAGACATAGGGCTTGTGATGCAGACATATAGGGCTTGTGATGCAGACATATAGGGCTTGTGATGCAGACATATAGGGCTTGTGATGCAGACATATAGGACTTGTGATGCAGACATATAGGGCTTGTGATGCAGACATATAGGTCTTGTGATGCAGACATATAGGGCTTGTGATGCAGACATATAGGGCTTGTGATGCAGACATATAGGGCTTGTGATGCAGACATATAGGGCTTGTGATGCAGACATATAGGGCTTGTGATGCAGACATATAGGGCTTGTGATGCAGACATATTGTGATGCAGACATATAGGGCTTGTGATGCAGACATATAGGGCTTGTGATGCAGACATATAGGGCTTGTGATGCAGACATATAGGGCTTGTGATGCAGACATATAGGACTTGTGATGCAGACATATAGGGCTTGTGATACAGACATATAGGGCTTGTGATGCAGACATATAGGGCTTGTGATGCAGACATATAGGGCTTGTGATGCAGACATATAGGTCTTGTGATACAGACATATATAATTTTTAAACTGAAACACTGGCATTGATATCAACTTCACCATAAAACAGATGAAGTAAAAACATGCGCGCGAGTCAAATGATACAATTACTATTTGTACAGTTGGCCGCATAAATGTACGCACAGGAATAATAACGTTTTTCATTTTGTTTAGCTTGAAGCAGGTCTGGGGGCCGTGTATTAGCTTGAAGGAGGTCTGGGGGGCCGTGTTTTAGCTTGAAGGGGTCTGGGTCCCGTGTTTTAGTTTGAAGGATGTCTGGGGTGCCGTTATTTAGCTTGAAAGGGGTCTGTGGGCCGTGTTTTAGCTTGAAGGGGTCTGGGTCCCGTGTTTTAGTTTAAAGGATGTCTGGGGTGCCGTGTTTTAGTTTGAAGGGGGTCTGTGGGCCGTGTTTTAGCTTGAAGGGGGTCTGGGGGGCCGTGTTTCTGGGGTGCCGTGTTTTAGCTTGAAGGAGGTCTGAGGTGCCGTGTTTCAGCTTGAAGGGGGTCTGGGGTGCCGTGTTTTAGCTTGAAGGGGGTCTGGGATGCCGTGTTTTAGCTTGAAGGGGGTCTGGGGTGCCGTGTTTCAGCTTGAAGGGGGTCTGGGATGCCGTGTTTTAGCTTGAAGGGGTCTGGGATGCCGTGTTTTGGTTTGAAGGGGTCTGGGATGCCGTGTTATAGCTTGAAGGGGTCTGGGGTACCGTGTTTTAGCTTGAAGGGGGTCTGGGATGCCGTGTTTTAGCTTGAAGGGGGTCTGTTGTGCCGTGTTTTAGCTTGAAAGGGGGTCTGGAGTGCTGTGTTTTAGCTTAAAGGGAGTCTGAGGTCCGTGTGTTAGCTTAAAAGGGGTCTGGGAGCCGTGTTTTAGCTTGAAAAGGGTCTGGGGTGCCGTGTTTTAGCTTGTGGGGTGTCTTTAAGGGGGTAGTAATCGCTTTGTATGGACCACCTTCTCCCTCATGTTTAGCATATCACCCTCGAACTCTCCCCCTTCAGGTCACGTGACACCAGGACGCCCCAAATCTTTCTCCTCCGTTGTCTAACCTTTACAGTACCGGCGACGTATTTTTGTTTGATTTCAGCTGCATTTAGACGATTTTATGAAGCTTAGAAAGGATATATGGTAGCTAAAAGGATACATTTTGCTAGCCTGTAATCTATTAACGGGTAGACATCCTTCCGAAGCTGAATACAACCGTTTAATAGTTGACAGAATATAAAGGATGTCACCGGTAGGCTACTGAATGAGTTAACCGAGGTAAGGCTACTCTTCTCATTTTGTTACTATTTTTACTTCCATACGTAAAATCTCGGGTTTTGCATAAATTCATGTGGGCAACTATACATGATGTTCATGTGAATGTTTAGTCCTACTTGGATAGGATATACATTTTGGATTCAATAAAACACACCTATGTCCCCCCTATAATGAAAGCAAAATTACAATTTTCTTTGATTGGGGTACGTTTTCTTCTGATGATAATTTAAGTAGTAACTATGCAATATTTTATTTCACAAGTCAAGTGGTGAGCACGCTACGTGTGAATCTGCAAGACCCGGGATCGAATCCTTGCTACGGCGGACATTTAGTGGGTGTGGTAGTACGTCCTAGCATGTTTCACATGCTCGCACCCAGTCAGGGAACATCCTGACGACGTATAGACTAAACACACATAATAAAGCCACTCCAACAGCTTCTTCTCTCTCCAACACCCCTTCTCCCCTCTCTACACGCTTCAGAAAAATAGGAAAAGTGGAATGTAGATACGAGGTGCCGTTGTAAAGGCTTATCCCTCAATACTTCATCTGATCTTCAGCTGTGAATTTTCGAGGGGCGGAAATGAAAGATATCTCAAAAGGAAGCTGATACATTCCTCTTTCGAATGCAACCATTAAATGCATCCAATTAACCTCACAACATGTTCAAAACCGACTCACAACCATAATACCTCTTAGTTCCTTATTCGAAATAGTCAATCAATGGGCTATATTTGCTATACTTTTCGAGGGGCGGATATTAAACATATCAAAAGGAAGCCCATACATTCAGCTTTCGAATGAACACATTACAGTCATTCAAATAACCTCACAACATGCCTACAACCGACTTACAATCATAATACTCTCAATTTTTGAAGGAGAAAAGAAACACCTTACCATTCCCGGAGCTATATTTTCTATATTTTTCGAGGGTCAATCAATCGGCTATAGGCTATTTTCTATAATTTTCGAGGGGCTTGTGAAATGGTCAGTTTACGCCGCTAATATAGCTCTAAAATCAAAGGCAGGAGAAATTCGATAGTTTGTATATATATATACACTATATATATATGTGTGTGTATGTATAGGTATTTGTGTATGTATGTATATATACTGTATATGTGTGTCTATGTAGGTATGTACTGTATATGTAGGTAAGTGTATATATATGTGTATGTATTGTATGTATGTGTGTGTATGTACAGTATATGTGTATATGTATGTGTGTATGTATATATATGTGTATATATACAGTATATACATATATATATACATATATATATATATATATATATATATATATATACATACATATACAGTATATATATATATATATTTAGTATATACTCTTTAATTAACTTGCTTTTAAAGCTTCATCGTCTATCCCGCGAGGGCGGGAAGGGAGTCTGAATGAGGACGGGGAGGTAGGATTAAAAGTTTAAAAACATAAGTACACTTTGGCAAGCGCTGAATCGAATGCCGCAAACAGAATTAAAATCGGACCATTAGTTTAGGATTTCGATTTTGACTGGGCTTCCTGGAAGGCCCAGGGGACCGTTTTTTTGGACTTTAAAAGTCATCTGTAGCCCAAACTATAAGTCCTAGCGAATTCTACTTGGTGCCATTCGATTTTTCTCGCCGAGCTGCTTCTAGGCATGGTCTTAGATTTCATTTTCGCCCAGCCATTCGCCCAGAATCGAAAATATTTTTCTCAAAAAAACTTTGGGTTGGGTTTGGGGCCCAAGCAAATCGGTGATTTTGGTCGAATTTTGACTTGTCAATATTATTACATATTTGGATTCGTCTCGCCGTTGCGGAATCAACGGTATAATATTTTTTAAATTTTGACCTATTTTTAGGCCCCCTAGGCCTATTTTAAAGTTTAAAAACTCCATAGACGAGTTTTTTATCAACGGATTTTATTTAAATTTATACCATAAGTACACTTTGGCAAACTGAATCGAATGGCGCAAACAGAATTAAAATTGGACCATTAGTTTAGGATTTCGATTTTGACTGGTCTTCCTGGAGGGCCCAGGGGACCGTTTTTTTTACTTTAAAAGTCATATGTAGCCCAAACTATAAGTCCTAGCGAATTCTACTTGGTGCCATTCGAATTTTCTCGCCGAGCTGCTTCTAGAAATGGTCTTAGATTTCATTTTCGCCCAGCCATTCACCCAGAATCGAGAAAAAAAATCTCAAAAAACCTTGGGTTTTGCCCAGGCAAATCGGTGATTTTGGTCGAATTTTGACTTGTCAATATTATTACATATTTCGATTCGTCTCGCCGTTGCGGATTCAACGGTATAATATTTTTTTTAAATTTTGACCTATTTTTAGGCCCCCTAGGCCTATTTTAAAGTTTAAAAACTCCATAGACGAGTTATTTATGAACGGATTTTGTTTAAATGTATACCATAAGTACACTTTGGCAAGCTGAATTGAATGGCGCAAACATAATTAAAATCGGACCATTAGTTTAGGATTTCGATTTTGACTGGGCTTCCTGGAGGGCCCAGAGGACCTTTTTTTGGACTTTAAAAGTCATCTGTAGCCCAAACTATAAGTCCTAGCGAATTATATTTGGTGCCATTCGATTTTTCTCGCCGAGCTGCTTCTAGAAATGGTCTTAGATTTCATTTTCGCCCAGCCATTCGCCCCAGAGTCGAAAATATTTTTGTCGAAAAACCTTGGGAAAGGAAACCTTGAAAACCTTGGAAAAGCCCAGGCAAATCGGTGAATTAGGATCTCCACCCGCCATTTCCTCATTAGCCAGCGGCTCGCCACGCCTACCCGCCTTCCCCCTGGTATTTATCAGGATTACTTGACTTTAAAATAAATATATATATATATATATATATTTTTTTTTTTTTTTTTTTTTTTAAGAGACAATGAACGGAGGAAGGAAAAACACAGATAAAACAAAAAGGTCCATGTGCCTAAAGGCATCCTCCATTCATAAAATGTTTGTAACAACTGGATTTAAACATTTTTTGATTGTAAGTTTGTGGAAAGCAATTCGAGGGAAGTGAATTCCAAAGAGTAGTAGCTCTGGGGATAAATGAATTCTGATAAGCAGAAGTTCTGCATTGTGGAGGAGAAAGTGTAAATTCATGGGCGCTCTCAGCTGCCCTAGTTCTACGGGGAAAGATGTGGAGAGGCGGCACAATTGAAGCAAGTTCCTCGGAACAATTGCTGTGAAAATATCTGTAGAATAATGCAAGGGATGCAACGTTATATATATATATAAATATGCACATAAGAAAATAGGAGTAGGCAGTAAGCTGATTAGCCAACACAAGGCAGATCCCGTCACACCCAACCCCAATTACAAGGCCTAATTATAGACCCAGCTCACTAATATCATGAGGACCGACCTCACCAAAGCGGTTAGAGGTCATATATAACTAATATATAATAATATACATCCTTACACAAAAGATAGCAGACTACAACTGCCTGAAATAATGTCGGGACAAGCACTCGTGAGACTCCACCTAGTCTAAATGACATACCCTAATGATGGGCTACCGACCACCCTGACCACCATATTGTGCCCCGAGCGATGGACTAAAAGTGGGATCAGAGGACCTCCTTGGGTAAAGCAGTTCATGCCCCATGCTTACTTCGGTCAAGGCCCGAAATAAGCACGACGAAAGACAAAAAATACATACATACATACATACATACATACATACATACATGTATACATACATACATACATACTGAACATACGTTCATACATTAAAACATACATACACACATGCATGCATATACTGTATACATACACACATACATACACACACACACATACAAACATACATACATAGCCAGAGTTGGGTCGATTAACTCATTAAATTAACTAGTTAAGTTAAGTTAATTTTAGTATTTTATCAACTAAGATAACTCGAATTTGTGAATTTACTAGTTAAGTTAATTTTAAAAGTTAATCGGTTAAGTTAATCAATTAACTCTACCTTTCATTTTAGTTTTCAAGCTTCCTAAACTTGAATTTCTGCTTCTGTTATAGTTATTTGTACAAGTTATTCAACTTGTGATTGCAAACATCTATTTGTATATGTATTAAGCTAAACTTTCTATAATATTATAATTAGCATTACTCAATTTCCTTACACAATTTAGTATCCCTGTGTCAGTTATCTCCTTAAGTCTGTTATCATTCCCCTCCAAATTTACTCATTTTGATGAATGCAAGCAAAAAAAATTATAAGTTCCTCCATGACAAAATATATATCTATAATTATAATGTTTGTTATTCTTTCTTGGACTGTTTCAGGGGATTTACAATCAATCATATATTGTATAATTATAGTAGATATTATAACTCATCTCACTTGGCTAAATTACTCGTCTCGTCAATCAGGTCAGGTAAAGGTATCGAGAGATAATGGACACCCAGATCGATGGATATTAAGCTAGCAAAAAAAAAAAAAAAAAAATGCATTTCACATAATGTTGACTATCGGTTTTCATTGTATTACATACCGGTATGTCCACGTTAAACTCCTAACCTCCAAATTTTGTTTTAGGCTTAACTACAATAAACTACTTTAAGAGCCTGTTCATAATCAAAGACATTTACTGGATTGCCTTATTTCCTTACAACTTTAATGTACTGTACACATTCTTATACAATGCGTCTAACTCGAACTTGTCTTGTCTAACTTGTCTGACTATTAAGCGATTTGAAGTTGACTGAAAATAACAACAATATGGGTTGGAAAGTACCGGTATACATCTACAATACATATACCGATATTAAAAACACGAAAATAATAATATACAACAATTCATATGAAATATACGACAGGACAACATATCACAATTTGTTGTGTTCATACTAGATCTATACAATTTGGAAGACAGCAAAACGTTTCAATAAGTATTTTTTTCTTATGTGTGTATGAAGGAGACAAACGGCAGGCTGAGTGTCACGAGTGTCTCACCCAAAGCCAAAAGAATGACAGGAAGCCAAATTCAAGGGACATTTGGGTCAAAATGCCTGGGTACAAGGAATATATAGCAGTCTAAGTCATAGGATGAAGGAAAGATTAATTAAGGGAGAGAGTTTGTCGAGTAGAAGAAAAACCGAGAAGAACACTGAAGGTTTTAATACTGATAGAAGAGTGAAATAGTTCACAACCTTTGCTGGTCAACTGGTCAACACATAAAGAAATGGACCGTGATAATTAAAATGCATACATGGAAAGATTACAGAGCATTCAAATCCGAAGCAAAAGCAATGTTAGCATTTCAATAAATTACAATTGATTATAATTATGTAGGACTTTTGAGGTTATAGTAGTTGACATAACATTTATACAGGAATCAGTGCACTTATGTACAGTAAGTCGTTTGTGTGGCACGTGGTTCATATTCAGTCCCTTTTCTGGTACTTGCCCTACGATTATTTAGTTACCATTTTCAATAATCTGTATTTTTTTAATTGTATAGAAACATATAGGCAAGAAATTAACTCTTTAAATATGGGAGGCCTTTCCTGAACGTATTAATATCGTCTGATGATAGACAAACTAAAACATCGAGATATACTTTACAGAAGGAGATACTCGAGGTAGTTTTACCCCTCTTGACTATCAGAAGTCTTACCTATTTTGAATAAGATAACCTGAAATTAGCAATAATAAAATAGGAATAATGTCATTCATACTGGAAGGGTACACTCCGTAATCCAGATGAAGAATATGGTATACCGTAGCCAAATGTTCTTATGTTTTTATGTTCAAATGTAAGAAGTATTTTCAGCCATAAAATATCGGCATTTTCTGTCTTTGTTCTCTGCTCAGCATTGTAGTGTGTGTGTGTGTGTGTGTGTTCACTGCCTCTAACTCACCTTGGGACCGAGTCACATGACCACTTTACCTCACTTTAGGACCGAGTTATACAACCTTTTTTTCTTGCAGCATTTTGGAACTCATGTATTATAGAAATCAGCATAAATACTAACGTTAGATGGAAATAGTTGGCTGGATTACAATGAAACTTGAACTCCGAAACAACTAGACAAGTCACCAGTTGATGGGAAAAGAACCCGGACATTCTTGACCGTGCTAATCCTCCTTAATTATCCTACTGACTCCACCCCCAACCAACGATTCCTATTGTCCTATCCAGTTTGAACTTGTTCCTACATTTCTACTTTATTTCTGCATATCCTTATGTATATTCATATCTTTGCATTAGAAACAATAGGTCAACAATAAATAATACAATCGCATCAAAATATTTAAATGTAAATTACTAATGAACTTAAAACTTCGATAGGAGAAATGACAGAAAGTGATTTAGAAATGTGCAGTACATTAAATAGTCAGTTTCTATCCGTTTTCACTAATGAAAATTTGGCACAGATTCCAGAAGTCCGTAAGGTGTATAGAGATAGTATAGAAAATAGGTTAAGTACGGTTACTATAAGTAGAAATGATGTGCTTAAGGAAATTGACAGACTGAAACCTCAGAAATCGCCTGGTCCCGATGAGGTATATGCCAGAGTATTAAAAGAATGCAGAGATGAGTTAAGTTACCCATTAACATTTCTTTTTAACAATTCATTAGAAACAGGTATAGTTCCAGAAGCTTGGAAGCTTGCAAATGTAGTTCCGATTTTCAAAAAAGGTGATAAATCAATAGCATCCAATTACCGTCCCATTAGTCTCACTTCAATCATAGGAAAGCTACTAGAGTCAATTATTGCTAGGAAAATGAGAAACCACTTAGAAACATTTAACTTAATCAATTCTTCTCAGCATGGATTCACACAGGGACGTTCTTGCCTAACTAATTTGCTTAGTTTTTTCTCAGAGGTATATGAAGCAGTAGATAATGACAAGGCATACGATATTATATATTTAGATTTCAGTAAAGCTTTCGACAGAGTCCCTCATGAGAGATTGATGAGAAAGGTTGAGGCACATGGAATAGGTGGGGCGTTGTTGGGATGGATTAGGTCATGGCTAATTGGTAGGAAACAGAGAGTCAGCATAAATGGTACCAAGTCAGAGTGGGGAGCAGTCAAAAGTGGTGTCCCCCAGGGATCGGTATTAGGTCCCCTGTTGTTTCTTATATACATAAATGACCTAGATTTAGGTATAACTAGTAGGATAAGTAAATTCGCAGACGATACTAAAATGGGGAGATCAATTGATTCAGATAGCGATATAGAGTGCCTCCAAAGGGATCTAGATACCTTACATGAATGGTCAGTAAATTGGCAGATGAAGTTTAACATTGACAAATGCAAGGTATTAAAGATAGGGAAGATGCAAACAAATGTTAAATATAAACTAGCTAATTTAGAATTAGAAAATTCAGACTGCGAGAAAGATCTAGGTGTGTTTGTTAGCAATGATTTGAAGCCTAGAAAACAGTGTATAGGCGTTCGTAATAAGGCAAACAGGATTCTCGGGTTCATCTCTAGGAGTGTGAGTAACAGAACTGCTGATGTTATCTTAAAACTTTACTTGTCATTAGTGAGACCCCATATGGATTATGCTGTCCAATTTTGGTGTCCTTATTACAGAATGGACATAGATTCATTGGAGAGAGTACAGCGTAGAATGACAAAAATGATCCATAATATTAGAAATCTTCCGTATGAAGAAAGGTTGAAGAAATTAGGTTTACATTCGTTAGAGAGACGCAGAGTTAGAGGGGATATGATAGAGGTGTTCAAGTGGGTTAGTGGGATTAACAAAGGGGACATGACAAATGTACTAAAGCTCAGTGATAGCGAAAGAACTCGTACCAATGGTTTCAAATTAGATAAATTTCGTTTCAGAAAAGATATAGGCAAATATTGGTTTGGTAACAGAGTTGTAGATGGGTGGAATGGACTACCAAGTGCTATAGTGGGATCTAAAACTGTAGGGAGCTTTAAGATAAAATTGGATAAGCATATGGACGAGAAGGGTTGGGTGTGAAGGGGGATCAGCCGGGTTGGGCCAATCAGCGCTCTGCAGACCCCCATAATCCTGCGTTAATCTCTAACCGTTTTGGTAGGATGATCCTCAGGGTATTAGAGTGTTGAGCCTATAATTGGGCTTTGTAATTGATTTGGGGTTGTGTGGGACAGGGATCTGCCTTGCTTAGGCCAATCGGCTTTCTGCAGACTCCCATTTTCTTATGTTCTTATGTTAACTCTCTCTCTCTCTCTCTCTGTTTAGTTTCAATATGAATACAACACGCAACCATGGCTGGAAGTTAGAATTGAAAAGGTTCAGCACTAATATTTGTGGATACTTTATTTTATATAAGATGTGTTCCACTGGAAAAAAAAATCCCTCAAAAGATGTAAACATTTCTTTAGTAGAACAGTTCAGGAAGTGAGTAGATGGTATTTTGCACACTGCAATGAGTGTAGTGCACTAGATAATCCCTCTCTTTCCTTTTCGAGTATCTCTCCGGAAGGGACTGCAAAGTGTTTGAGATACTAACTATTCCTTGTAACTCCTTGTGACTCTTTTACCGCAAGAAACAGACAAAGGAAATATGGAAAAGGTCTACTATTCCGACAAGACGATCCTAGGATTAGACTATACATTATCACGGGAGTGTTGAATTTACCACCTCGCTCTGCTCTCCCAGACTCCGTTCACAGAGTAGAAAATATGATTTAGAGGAAAATTAATTGGAAATTAATTGAAGTTAACGATTAATTTAAAGATATTTCGATTAAGTTAAGTTAAGTTAACCCATTTGTCAAAATAGTTGGTTAATCGGAAAAAGTTAAGTTAATTAACTTAAGTGACCCAACTCTGAATTACATACATACATATTACATACATACATACATGCATACAAACTTACATATATACATGCATACATATATGCACAAACATATGTAAAATCATGAGGTAAATAAGTAGTGATGCGAAGTGTTATGAAAGCTGAATCATGAGGCGAACTGGTGCTGAGGCGTCATTGACGCAAGGCGAAGTGGTAGTGAGGCGTAGTGGTGGCAAGGCGAACTGGTCTTGAGGCGTAATGGACATAGGCGAAGTGGTCATGAGGCGAAGTAGTCATGAGGTGGAGTGACTGGAAAGCCTACCGCTCACCAGTAAAAAATTGACACCTGGATGAGGGAAAAACGTCTTAAAACAGTAGGGTGAATGGGGCCGAATGGATAAAGGCCAAAGAAAGAGAGAAAAGGAGAGAACAAAGGCAGGTCACGCCCCTTAAGATGGACCCTTCGCTAAGCTGGGCTTAGGCTTAGCGCGGGTTTGTATAGTATAGAAAATATAGCCGATTGATTGACTTTTTCGAATAAGGAACTGAGAGGTATTATGGTTGTGAGTCGGTTTTGAACATGTTGTAAGGTTATTTGGATGCATTTAATGGTTGCATTCAAAAGAGGAATGTATCAGCTTCCTTTTGATATATGTTTAATTTCCGCCCCTCGAAAAGTATAGCAAATATAGCCGATTGATTGACTATTTCGAATAAGGAACTGAGAGGTATTATGGTTGTGAGTCGGTTTTGAACATGTTGTAAGGTTATTTGGATGCATTTAATGGTTGCATTCAAAAGAGGAATGTATCAGCTTCCTTTTGATATATGTTTAATTTCCGCCCCTCGAAAAGTATAGCAAATATAGCCGATTGATTGACTATTTCGAATAAGGAACTGAGAGATATTATGGTTGTGAGTCGGTTTTGAACATGTTGTGAAGTTATTTGGATGCATTTAATGGTTGCATTCGAAAGAGGAATGTATCCGCTTCCTTTTGAGATATCTTTCATTTCCGCCCCTCGAAAATTATAGAAGATATAGCCCAGAGTTTAAATTTTCCGAATAAGGAACAGGGAACCGAGAACCAAATTCAGCTGGGTTCTTACCTGGTTCTTACCTGGTGAGCCCAGAGCTAAGTGGTAGGTCAGGGTCCACGGAAGCCAACACACTGCTGATAATTTAAAATTTGTAGTAAAAACAGGGAGTATAGAAATCTATGGACTGGAAAGTGCATCATAAGCAGCTCCGTTAACAAACAAGGTACAAGTATAAGTGGTTGAGGAGGCCAGAAGGTGTGACATCGAGAACAAAATCATGAATATTCATATTAGTCCATGAGCCAAGACCCGAATTTTGGGATATCGGTACCACCCGGGGTGACTAATTCTCTTAGGTGTTTTTAGCTTGCTACATGTCTCTAGTTTATGTTTTGATATGATAGCCCTTGCACATTGGTAGCTTAATGGTCGTTATCACTTCTTGAATAGACATACCCTACCGAAAATTCCGAAATTTTTTAAAATGTCAAATTTGGGGACAGGAATGCCTAAATGTCAACAAAATGCATATAGTAATTGTCACATTTAATACAAGTCCTGTAAATACACACTAAGCATGCCATGGGCTTGTACATACTATTATGGCAAATTACTACTCCTAAATATCATCTACGTCAGACTCGGAATCTGACTGTTGTGCCACCGGCTCTTCTTCAATAGCCTTGTTCTGACATGTCTGTAACCTGCACATGTCCGTGCATTTTAGACCATTGCTGAGGCAAGTACACTTAGGGAGTTCGCATGACCGCACACACTTGCAAGACAGTAGCTGCATAACAGCATCTGGTGCTGGTGAGCCTCGCATCCAGTTGACGGCAAGCTTACCGTCCTCATCTGTCATCCAACCGCAGTCTGTTGGGTTCGCAACAAATGGCTGGCTCTGAAGACTTCTCCTCCAGATCGCAGCCTGGTAGTTTGCACGCAGTGCATGCATGAAGAGGCAGTCCTCTCAAGGAGGGAGTTGACTTGACTCTACCTCTCCACATCTTGCACAGAACAGCTCATACCGAAGCTTGTTTACCTTAGTTGTGTGGGTAGATGGTAGGTACATGTGGCAGGTGATTTCCTGTAGCTTCTCAAAGAGTTCAGGAGACACTTCCCATGAGCGTCCAAGTTCGTGAAAAGCATGCTGGTATGTCTTGTCCATCTTCACCTGCTTGAGTGTCGTCATCTTCCCTCGGCCAGCGAATGCACTGACGGTATCACAGCCTGTAAAGGCATGCATACCAATCAATGAATCACACACGCTGCCTCCCAGTGTGCGGCTCAGTGTGGTGATATCCAGGAATCTTGTCCGGTTCTTCGTCCCGCACTTCTGGAACAGATGGGATGGGATCTTGTGGCACATGCCAAGACACAACACCATGACGTCTGTATCTTCTGCAGTGATGATGACAGACTTGTTCCCAGATTCTGCTGCATGAAGTGCATGGAGAAGAAGGCGTGTGTCTGCTTCTTCTTGAGTTGACTTAAGCTCAGGAGCCTCTTCCCACTGCTCTTTGGTGATCTTGAAGCAGCGCTGCTCACATGTGACATACAGCTCCTTGTCCTTGAGCTTCTTCCTGTGCTGTGGTGCCTTCCATTCTTCTACCAAGAACTTGATAAGACTTGCCTTGTTGGAGGAACTACCGAGTAACTTTCTCCACTGCTGGATGTTGTGCCCAGGTTGAATGTTCTTGAAATGAATTCCTGTGCCTGCACTTCTTTTGGCTCGTTCTGCATCCTTGATGGATGTCTCCTTGTAGATATCAAACACAACATCAATGCGCCTGCTCTTAGCACCTTCATGAACAGCGTGACTCAGTGCTGTACCTGCAAGCTGTGAAAAAGTTTTGTCGTTTCCCTTCAGTTTGTGGACCAGGCTCATCCCATCAATTATGGTAGCAGAGGGCTCGGGTATCACTTCTGCAGGAGAAACATTCCTCTCTAACTCCTTTGCGAGGGCAGCCTTGTTGGTCTTGCGGAGAGACCCATCACCGCTGGCAAGTGCCCAAGGCAAAGGCCCCAGGGGATGAGCCAAGACATCACTCATTTTGAGCTTTCTGTTCTCGGCAACAAGGATCATCTGGCCAAATAGGTTCCTGTCAGCCTTTAAGATAACCTCCTTGGCATGGTCTTGTGAGCGTGGCTTCATTCTGATGTTAGTGAACGTTCTCAGTTTCGTCTTCGTCATCGTGTCATGAAACTGTATAGTTGGCGTATCGATCTCCAGGCGCTCTTCCTTGAAGGCTTGATATGCATCCTCTCCTATTCTGTAGGCCCCTAGAAGGTCTTTGACAACTTCTGGTGGTGCCATAGTCGCAGTTGACAAACTGACAAGATCTTCTTGCTCTGCGTTGAAGGGGTTCAACCAGCTGGTCTCCATCAGTTGAACTAAAGATTGGACATCGGCCTCATCTCTTCTAATCCTGGGCATCTGTAGGTCTGGGTGGCTGAAGTCAGTATACTTTTGGCCTACTACCATAGTCCTGAGCTGCCTTAAGTACCTGCTGCGATACTCCGATGTCAGGTAGTACCTGGCGACAGCTCCGCCTTTCAGGCTGAAGCCTTTTGTGCCCCCTGGTGTCTGGGTGTCTTTGTTGATCGTCTCTTCGATTGTCTGGTCCACAGGGATCCGTCCAAAGGGATTCTTGCTACCGATCTGGACCGAAAAGCCACCTTGCATGAAGTGTTCATGGACCTCTGGGTGTTCAATGGGCAGTCGAGACATCAAGGCATAGTAGTAGGTTAGGAACCGGGCATAGTTCACTTTGTCATAGGCAAAACACCACGGTATCATCTGTCGGATTGCTCCTAGGTGGAGCATCCAGTTGCCTTCTCTGGAGGCTCGAATTAAGTCCAGCATGATCTCAACCATGTCCAGGTATGACATCCAGAATGCTGAGAGGTTGTGTTCATCTCTGAGGGTCTCAAGATAAACTTGGAAAAGCTTCATGATATGTGTGCATGATTCACTCTCCATCAGCTCTTGAAAGAGTCCCTGAGACACATTGCTGTGAAAGCTGTTGATGTCCTTCAGTGTTTCATCTAGATGGTGTATGTCCCTTGAATGGTTTTCTTCTAGCCATGAAAGGAAGCCTTTCCATGCAAGCCTCATCAGTGCTTCATACACGAGCTTGTGTAGTCTCACTGCTCTGTTGTACCTCTTGCCGTTCATCACTCCTGACACTGATCCTTCTGCGATGATACCTGATTCCACACACAGATCTCTAAGACCTGCATCTTGAAACCTCTTTCCTATGGTGGAGATGAGATTACAGATTGTGTGGAAGACGCCCATCCTGATGATAATGTTCTTGAACTTCTCTTGTTTCCAGATAACTTCGGCAGCTTTGGCATAGAGTGCTTGATCAAACACGCACACAATCTTGTTAAGCTGTAAGGACTGCATGATAGCATGCGTTTGTTCCAAGATTTCATTAACGGTGGACATTTCTGTTGCGGGAGCATTGATAGTGGGCAGGTAGCTTACAGTGTCCTGAACCACTGCAATGTCTCTGCGCATTTTGATGTTGAACCCAGTCCAACTGCTGATGGACTGGTCCTCATGGTCTGACATTCGAGTAAGAAGCCAGATATGGTTCTTTGTCTTTGAATCCTGGACTTCCTTGGTAGTGTCGACATACGCAGTCTCAATCCTAGGTGGCCCTGCCCGCCGCCCAACATTGTATATTGGCAGCATTGATGATGTCTGAGTGATGCTTCTTATCTTGGACTTGGTAATCTCTGGCAGGACTTTCTCTGGCACAGAGCCTGCAACCTTGGACTGGACAGCAATGCCATTGACTCTATGAGAAGTACCTGCTCCACTTAGGGTCTCTTCAAGTCGGTCAATGTTATCCCAGGCCAGGGTTGTGAACACACCAGGGTAGATGTTTGCTGGCAGTGGAATGTCATCCTTTGAGCATTCCAGCTTCTGGATACAAAGGGCTGTATCGATCTCCTCAAACATTGAGTAAGACACACAGTGACCAAGACGATTCAGAGTTCGGATCAGTTCTGTGTTTCCTGTCAAAGACTTTACAGCATTGGTCAGCAGTACGTGCTTGGGTGGTTTTGTCTTGCCACTGGTAACAGCAAAGACCAAGTCACTGCCAAAGGAAGTGGCAAGACGTTGAGCTCTTTCAGAGGGAGTTTCACACTCACACTCTCCTGTCAGCAGGGTGTGCAGGAATTGAGTGACTGCTGCAGGAATGACATTCTGATCTGTATCGGGAGGCCATGGCTGACTCACATCTTGTTTATTGATCTCATTCCTCAGCTGCATTCCTGCTTTGGTTAAGACATCTTCAGAGTTAGCTGCTCTTGCTTCTTGCAGGTCTTTTGCCATTTTGTGTGCTTGCCGGGCAAGGTCGTCCATTGAGAGGCTGCGTGGATAGATTAGAAGCTTTCCTTTCTCATCTGGGACAAAGCGTAGTGATTCTCCAAACTCGGTTTCAATCTTTCGGCGAACATGTTTCTTTGTCGCTGGTTTCAGTTGGATAATACCACGGGACATCATGGATCTCTCAAGCCTAGATGTGAGGTTTGTCATAGGCAGTACCTCTGGGTTGGGGAATAATTTGGTCCTTATATACAAGCAGAGTTCCTCGAGGGCTTCTGTCTCAACCTCTTCGTAGCGTGCTTCCTCGCTTTCTTCCTGATTTTCACCTGCACCCGACCTGGCGGCCGCTGGGAAATCATCTTTTGTGAAGAGTTTGTAGCACAACTTGTGGTAGTGACCCTCTGCAGCAACAAGGTCTCTGCTAACTAAACCAAGGATTCTCTGGTTGAGTTTCCTTATTGCTGCTCTGCGAATCTTCTCATCTGCTCGTAGCTCAACACACTGTATGAGTGGCTCCCTTGTCTTTGTTGTTTTTATGTACTTGCTTGACTTCTCGCAGAAGATACATACTTTGGCATACACCCTGCTAGTACTAGGGGCATCCCTTGATGCCCTCCTCCTGGGGTCGACGCTTGCTGATTCTATCTTGACACCCTTGGCAAGGATAGAATCCAGTGACTTCTTCATTGTAAAGAGACTACGACATTTACGGTGATAATGTATGTGTGGTATTCCTCCTTCTTCAAGGCCCTTGGCTGCTTCCAGGACTGGATCATGCTGCCTGATTTCTGCAGCCCTGAGCAATGTGTTCCAGGAGTCCAAATCCTGTGGTGACACCAGAATCGCTGTCATCATCAGAGCAGTGGATGATACAGTCGATCCGTGCTCTCTTCCTCGCAGATGGTTCCATCCTGCCGTCAAACAGTCGACACACACCTGCAAAAAATATCACCATTAAACCATGAACAAACAAACACATTACATGGAAACCACTCTACATATGTTTGCTCCTTCCAATAATAAATTATCCCCAAAATATAACAAAAAATCCCCAAATATGAAATAAACCCCTAAATATGGAGAAACTTGAAATACACATCGGAATAATTCTTGTAGAGAATCAAATAAGCTACAAGAGCTGTTAGAATATATTTTTCAATGTTCCCCATATTTAAGGATTTATTCTAGATTTAGAGGAAAATACCCAAAATATAGAGTATATTCCGAAATATGAGGAAATTTGAAAAATACCTAGGAACAACTCTGGTAGAGAATATAATTCTACATAGGTGTTCAAAGTTTCGCGATGATTGTGTGATGGATTTTAAAGAAAATGAGGAAAACGCCGAGCGTCACGCTAAAAATCTTTATTTTTGGGTAGCGCCCCTATTGCATCAAAAAAATTAGACTAAGCTACCAGTGCGAGAAGGCTATCATATCTTAATGTACTTACAGTCACTCTATAAACATTTTAGTACCATTCGTGTTTAGTCACCCCAGGTGGTACCGATATCTGGCCTGGCTCATGGACTATATAAAACTCCTTCAAGATAGTCGGAAAGGGCAGCCTTGAAAGATAATAGGTTAGTCAGGGATACCAATTCTGTGGGCAAAGAGTTCCACAGAGACACATATCTAAGATTAAAAAAAAAAAATCTTATTTCAAGCTGGCATCTCGAGTGAGCAATTTTATATGGGTGACCCCTGGTTGCAAAATGTTGGGGATGATCAAAAACATCTTCAGGAGTAATTGAGCAGAGACCGTGAAATATTTGCCAGTACTTAATTATGTCATGCCTAAGAAGTCTACCCTTTATGGAAAATAGGTTTAATATCCTCAATCTCTCACCATAATCAAGATTCTCGAGACCCCCAATAGATTTAGTCCAGCGTCGCTGAACAGAAAAAAACAGGGTGGAAAGTTTTTGATGGGAAAGGGCGTAAAAAAATCAGCCAGACTCGTCGTGCGGGTGGAAAATGATTCCCGTAGGAAAAATGCCTATGTCGGCCTAAAGCGGCTCACAGAAATCGTGTCTCAAAATATTGTTGGGAATGAAAAAATGGATTGTCAACAGGTAATAGGTGAGCATTGTATTCAACAAACAGATGCAATGGACAAAAAATCAACAGATTCTGTTATCCTTCCCTCGCTTAAACAAGAAAACTATGCTATAAAACGCAAGGCACCGAGTGATAAGGACGATTTGGATATAAAGCCGCAGAACAAAATACGCAAAATACACACCGGCTCAAAAAAATCTAGCAAACCAGATAAACAAGAAGAAGGCATGAATAGCTTTCTATCTGAATATTATGCAGTGACATTCGACCCCGGGGATCGCGTATTAACAACTGAGTTCTACAAGGATTACATGGACTATTGCTCACGAAACCATCTGTTATCCGGAAGTAGCGTCTTCGTGTGTCGCCATTTGACCAAGCTGGGCATCCAGGCTGGGGGGAGTGTTGGCCGGGGCCAAAACCTTGCATATTTTGGCCTTCGGCGAAATGTGGATCCCCTACATTTGACCACAGATGACCCCTCCCTGCCCTTCATGGAGTACATTCAGCAGCATCTTAACCCTCTCCCTCCACTACCGCCAGATGATGATCAGCTGGGGGGCTACCGGGCATTCCTTAATAACTTTGAAGGCAACTTTGTCTCTTGGGTGCAAAGTTTGCCGGGTGTTCGTTAATTATGTTTATTCTTGGTGTGTGATTAACTCTTTTAGTAACCTGATTGTTTTGTTTTATTCTTGTTTACATTAAGCGACGATACACAGTTTAGCAAGGACCACTGGCAATTTAAGGGGTAAAGTTTATCTCGATTATACCTTTGAACCCCGCAGAGCCTTTCTAGACTGTAGTAAAGTCGGCTTATAGTAACCAGAATAAATTGAATGAACTTATAATGGTACAGTATACTGAAAGGGTTAATCCAGTTTAGTGAATGGAAAACTTATACAAATCTAGAGCATGTGAATTTCGTTTATTTTTAATGTGTGATAAATCTTCAATATTTAGAATACTGAATTATTTAGGCTTCAGCACATCTTGGTGTGATTGAGTTAGGAGGAAAGGATACGGAGAGCTAAGGCGGCATTACACAGGAAATTATTATTTATTTATAATTATACAGTATATATTTATTTATTTATTTATTTTGGCTAACATTTTTTGCTATTTTTCGTGAATTGTTATTTTGTTATTGTATGTTTGATTGTCATAAAAAAACAAGTATTAACTTACAAAAGTGAACTAATCTATCTATCTATATAATCAGGCCCAATCCCCACTTTCCCTTCTTTTTTTTCTTCTGGGATTTACTTCGGAGCTTTTATCCATCCATCAATCACAAGCCGATATCCGATACTGGCTACTAAAAACGCCGATATAATACCCGTGTTACGGCGCCTTTTCATGTGTCCTGGTCATCACATCCTACCAACACAACACAGACCAAAACGGCCACAAACCTACATTGTCTAGGGTTCAGATTAGGTTAGTTTTGGGTTAGTTTTACTTTGGTTACGTTATGGTAGGATTAGGTTACGAGACTAGGTATTATGATTGATATCCAAAATTCGAAAATGGATATTAATCGTGATCGTGTACTCAACCTTTAACTGCGTGGGTGGTGTAATGGGTTAGATGCTTATGTTCTGGGTGTGGTGTCCCGAGTTCGAATCTCGGGAGGACCATATGCTTTCATTAGTTTATTCAAGTAAATTGGGGTTTGTAATTAATGAATAATGTTAAGAACGGGGTGTTAATTATTATGATCTGTGTTTGTTGTGTTGATTGTAGCCATGTTATGATTATTGAAGAGCAATAGAAAGACGACTAGGTAGATTATTTTGACTTGGAACAAATGGAAGAATTTGAAAAGGTGAGCAAAGTGTTTAAGGGGGGATGATTGTTTTTTCTGGCCCACCTTCTTCCTCATGTTTAGCCCCACTAGTTTCAGATTATAAGACGTTCGGTCCATTATCTTGGCGATTTTATGACTTTTGACCCCATTGTTTTGTCAATATTAAGACTTTCGTGCCATTTAGGTGTAAAACTTTTCCTGGCGAGCGATAGCAAGCCTTTAATTTTAGGAGGAATACCTAAATATTTACAAATTGATCTTCAAAGAGGATCTATGGGGGTACCGGTATTTGTTAAAGCTTGATGGATGTCTAGCGAGGAAAATGAAAAATATATAAATACACTGATAAATGCATAAACAAAATACCCACTACCCCCCTTAAGGAAGAGATACTGTGCAGAATGTGAGGAAGTATGTGTTGTTAGGAGATAGGAGGGGTGGGTGGGGGTGGGGGGGGGGGACTTGAAAGGAACAGCATAGTGGAATGAGGTGAAACAAGCAATTGACCACTTGCGAGTTTCAGGCTATAAGGAAGTTGGAGTTGTTTATATCGATATTTTGCAGAATTACGGGCTAAAATGTGGTATCTTTGTAATCTTATTGCAGCTATATTTAAGCAATTTTGTGCAGTTTAAGTAGGATCTGTGGAAGTTAAAAGGGTTAAGAGAGATAGTAATTCGAAGCCTGTTAATTGCTGAGGGTCCTTTTTAAACTGATTAATATAATCATCTAATTGGAGCCAGAATATACCTAAAAGGATGACACCGGTATTGAACGGGTTAAGTATGATATCATAAAAAGACAACCTCAGGGCATCATAATTTTCACCTTGAAAGTTGGGGACCAAAATACCGTCCTCGTGTGTATCTTTGTTTATATTGATGTCGAACCTGATTTTGTTATGATCCCATGATGTTAGATGACTGCCTACCTTTAAGGGGAGATGGGTCGTTTTTCCAGATCCCTTTCTCCCTCGTGTTTAACCCCATAAGTTTTCAGATTGTAAGATGTTTTCTCCATTAGTTTGTCGATTTTAAGACCTTCCGCGCCATTTCCTTGTCAATATAAAGACCTTTCGTGCTATTTAGGTGTCGATTTTTTTGCTGGCGAACGATAGTGAGCCTGTAATTTTGGAAGAAGGCCGGGCAACACCAGCCTCCTCTCACATTTTCTTTTTTTACCTAGCAAATATTCCTATTGCTCTGCTTAGATAGTTGGAACCTGCATTAGGTTTAACCATGACTCCTGATACAAAGAATTAGCCACTATTTTTCTTTTATGTTAATTGAGAGGTCATTATACTTGCTTAGAATCTCCTCTGTGGTACATCTAATTAGTGCAGGCTTCATTTGACCCAACACAAGTTAACCCTTTCGAGCTCCAATACGCGTTTCTGTTCTGTTTGCTGGCTACCATTAGACGATTTTATTCAGATTAGTAACGGTATATGGAAGTCAATGAGTTGATTTAGATAGTATTTACCCTTTTAATACCCACAGATCCTTCCTAAGCTGCATGCTATCGTCTAATGATAGCCAAAATAAACTGCTAAAACGCGTCAGAGCTTCAAAGGGTTAAGAGACAAGTGTTCTTGTTGCTTACTTTGATATTGTTCAACTGTACTGTCACTCTATCTCCTTACAAGACATTAAATTAGACACACTTGCAACTAGAAGACAAATACACATACAACAAATGCTATACAAAATCACAAACAATCTAGTAGACATAGACAAAGACACATATTTACACCCTACAAACATACGATCCACAGGGGGCAGCCCAAACCGAAAATACCACACATAGCCTACCAGGCAAGGACCGACATATTTGGGTAGCCTACTCATTTTTTCCCCGCAGCATCCAAGAGTGGAATCACCTTCCATCTCATATAGTTAACAGTCCCACTCTTGATAGTTTTTTGTTCTTATCCTCATCCTTCCCATTTGCCCCTTAACTACCCGCACAACCCCCGCATATCATGCTGCCCATGTGCAGCCCTCTGCGGGTCCCCAAGCTAAAGCTAAAAAGCTATCTATATTTCCACCAGGATATACATAATTGTGTTTAAATAAAGCTAGAGTAAATTATAACACACGTCGCTGGTATGCAAAGGGTTAAGTTTTCGCAGCTATCCCGAACTTAATCGAATCTCGGCATTAATTCTTTACCCAGAACAGTATATGCATTTTAGAGGTTCTTTGTAGCAGTTAGCGGAGTCGAAAATAATGATGTCATAAAGTATACAATGGTTGGCCTGGTATTTCAAATTGAGGGTACGTAAGAGTAATTATTAATGTTTTATTGACCCCCACACCATCCATATGAAAGCAAGAAATGTTAAATTTATGTCTATATTGGGTATTTGTTTATAAGTGTCTGGCTGTACCAATGATGCTGCATTGACTGCACTGTACGGTGTTACGCTTGGCCTTGGCAACACTGTCAGGACCAGACTTTGTTCAGTGTGGTTATATTCGCCGAGAAGGGAGGTAGCCGACCGCCTCACTGTTGCTCTCTCTCTCTCTCTCCTCTCGACTCATGAGCTCACTGGAGAACACGCGCAAATATACCTGGATTCTTTAAATGACGGACAACGTGATTTGCTGTGCAGTTAAAATGTGAATGTTCATTTCTACTTAATGAATAAGTGAGTTTTCCATGGACTAATAATATATTGAAATAAATATATTATAGCTACTGCAGAAATTGACGTGTCATAAATATATTGCAAAATGTAATTAGGTTTATATAATAATACAAATAATATTATCGTGAGAATATAGGGCTGTTATTTTTTGACACAAAAGCGTAGTTCCTTGAACAATACTATTTTACAAGAAACCACATCGTTGACGAGAATGGTCAACTGCTTTATATATTTTCTGAATACAATATTAATTTAGATGTGGTGGATTATTAATATTATGCCTACACAAAGGGAGCCCCTTTTTATTTCTCAGAGATTTCGATTTCCCTTCACTACTGGTCTTCTAAGCCTTTCCCTTCACTACTGGTCTTCTAAGCCTTTCCCTTCACTACTGGTCTTCTAAGCCTTTCCCTTCACTACTGGTCTTCTAAGCCTTTCCCTTCACTACTGGTCTTCTAAGCCTTTCCCTTCACTACTGGTCTTCTAAGCCTTTCCCTTCACTACTGGTCTTCTAAGCCTTTCCCTTCACTACTGGTCTTCTAAGCCTTTCCCTTCACTACTGGTCTTCTAAGCCTTTCCCTTCACTACTGGTCTTCTAAGCCTTTCCCTTCACTACTGGTCTTCTAAGCCTTTCCCTTCACTACTGGTCTTCTAAGCCTTTCCCTTCACTACTGGTCTTCTAAGCCTTTCCCTTCACTACTGGTCTTCTAAGCCTTTCCCTTCACTACTGGTCTTCTAAGCCTTTTGAGATGTTTTCGATAGAAAATAAGTGTATTTACTGGGTCTTGTCACGCTTACCACAAGAAGGCAGGCCTTGAAGAATGTCAGATATTGTGGAACGCATTCTAAACCATGACACAATAATAAGGGCCAGAACAAAGTTTTAGGGAAAAAAAAAAAAATAGCCTAATATCGCACTCAAACCAAGTGTGTCTTCATTATCTAAGCCTGGCCCCTTAACCAAGCATAGGAGCTGCCGCCTCCATAGGTTTACATTACGGTAATACCCAGGCCGTCCAAGAGTTGTTCAGTTGTCCTGCATTATGCTTTGCCTATAATACAGTATGGCCGAGGTATTGGTATGGCAGCCCCCCCCCCCCCCCCCATCCGCTCAAGTTGTTCAGCACGATTACCCTACTAAGCAATGCATCGATACTTGCGTTTTGTGCTCAATATGTCGTCAGTGGTTTTCATTGCGCGGCTCGCAAGAGAGAGAGAGAGAGAGAGTTATATATATATATATATATATATATATATATATATATATATATATATATATATATATATATATATACAGTATATATATATATATATATATATGATTGGGCCTGAGCATATAGATAGATAGATAGAGATATATATATAATTTGTTTGTTCTGCTTATCCTTGTGGCTTATTTGCCTTATGGCTTATGCGGCTCTCACTCTGAATATGTCCTGAACTGTTGGCTATCTTGAAACAATTAGTGAATAACACTAAATGTAGAACTTTTGGAATTTTTAAAATTTCTTTTATGGATGCTCTTCCCTTTTAATACATATTTACAAGATGACCAAGATTTGTTTTTCTCACTATATGAAGGTTATTATAGAAAAAGGAATTAAGGATGTTGCAAAGATCACATTACTTTTGTTTTCAACCGTCGGTAATGCATTAGAAGGGCACTATATAAAATGTAAAACAAAATATATATATATCTCCTTGTAACTCTCCCTTTCTATGGTGGTAAAACTCTAAAAAGTAATTAGTCCCCCTACTGGCAAAATATAAGCTAATTTCAATAAGTCACGGGGGGTGAGGGGAACTTTGCCTTCCCTCCGCTCATCCTCTATAGTCTATCCCAAGGGAAAAGCATGAACAAAAACGTACGTACAGTCGGGCTAATAAGTGACGTCTCGGCACCAAGTATGTTTTGATCAATATTTAGTATCAGTAATATCTAAGCTTCATTTCTTCATATCGAGTGAAATATTCACACATGTTCCTACACTTACCCACCCTATTCAACATCTGACAGACATTAATACAACACAGAGCGAGCCTAAGGTAATGACAGCTATGACATGAATCATTAGCGCGACCGTACATCAGTGTTGTAAGATCGTTCGATAATGGGGAAAACGTATCTTCACGGGATTGTAAGCAATTTAAACCACTGTATATTGATGAAAACTACCTAAAACCGAAATAAAAACCCATGAAAAGATCCGTGGTCATCTTGTAAATATATTCCTTATTTTGTTCAAGCCCTTGAGAAAAAAATTAACACTGGAAATAGCCAATAGGCCCTACACAGTACCGGTACGTAATGATTCTTGGGGAGAGGGAGACGGTTTCAATAGTTGTCGAAAACTAAAAAAAAAAAAAAAAAATCAAAACCCAGAAATGCATTTGGGACCAATTCGAAGAAGCTGCAGGACTGTGGTGATCAGTGAAGGATAATCTTGGTGAAATGACGCCAAGTGGAGTTTCCTTTATATGACATTACACCAATTCTCAAAGTGAAGGTGTTTAGGAGTGGAAGCATTTAGTGATATGGGTATCAAGTCGGAGCAGTGTTGTTTGAAGACTTCAGTGAACTGAGAAGAATACTGGAAAATTAACATGGAATAGCATTGTTTTGGTCAACATATCACTTCCAAAGACATAATTTGAACTATGAACCATACTTGTTTGAAGACTTAAATTAATTTGAGAAGAATACTGGAAAATTAACATGGAATAGAATTGTTTTGGCCGATATATCACTTTCAAAGACATTAATTGTTTTGGCCGATATATCACTTTCAAAGACATTAATTGAACTATTAACCATAATTCTGGCTATACATATACAATAATATACACTAAAAAGTGTTATGAGCCGATCAGTCACCAGAATGTGTTGTTGTGGTTACGTTGTGGTGGTGTTGGCCGCCGTTATCCCTCAGGCTGTTCTGGATGCTAAAGGTAAGCTTAGATTTTTTTTTTTTTTTTTTTTTTTTTCTATGTGATTGTGTTTGGTTAACCTCTTTTGTACCGACGATATATTTTATTATTGCTATATTTAGACTAGGGTGTTGTGTGCAGCTTAAGAAGGATCTGTGGTGGCAAAAAGGGTTATATATATGTATACTGTATATATATGTAGAGTTTGTGTGTGTGTACAATGTGTGTGGCCGAAGGGATATTGTTCGAAGCCTGTTAATCGCTGGATTATTAATATTTGGCCGATTCAAAGGCAGCACCTTTTTATTTAAGCTAACTAAAATCGTCTAATAGGCTAGTAGCCAGAATAAATTTAAAAGGACACCGCCGGTACAGAAGGGGTTAAGGGGAAGTATTTGTTTTTCTGAACCACTCCCTTTCATGTTTAGCGGCATTAATTTTCAAATTGTAAGAGTCGCCCATTTCTTCGTCAGTAGTAAGACCTTTCGTCCCATTCTTAAGCTGTATAAAATCGTCTGACAATAGCCAGAATAAACTCGCAAAGTGCGTTATTTTATTTTATTGTTTTTTTTTCTATATTCCAATACTCCCTCTCGGGCATAGGCTGAGAGCCTGCACACTCAACCGCTGAACACGGAGAGGCCCGTGAGGTCTTGTTCTAGTCTAGGGAGTGAGACATACGAAGCACCCCGGCTCGAAGCAATCCCATCTCTGAAGCTGCTCCGCCTCTGCGCTTCACAGCCTCACTCCCCAGACTCGGACCCTCACTTTCAGAACGCCACCTATTGGGAATATTCAAAGGGTTAAATAATGATAAGAAAAATACTAAAATTGATTGTGTTATGAACATATAATAAAACTCATTAACCGGATATTACAAGAAAGGTGGGCAAATTAATTATTACCGGTAAACGTGTGTTTTAATTACTCGTGCAATTCAATAGATTAGCTTCTATACTAATTACAATAGTTGGTGACTATACTAGGCACACACTTGCTTAATCTATGATCGTAATAATGTTCTGTTTGATGTGTGTGTGTGTGTGTGTGTGTGTGTGTGTACTTACTCTAGTTGTACTTACTCTAGTTGTATTGCGGGAGTGAGCATGCTCGTTATTTCCCGCCTCCTATATGTGTAGTGTTATATGTATCGTTGGAATGGCTGTGGATGTGTGTGTAGTCTGTATTTTTAGCCAATTGGCGACATCGGAAACGAAGGCTTAGGGTGGATCTGTATGGGACCATTCTCACTATAGACGGTACCGTCTCGCCCGAAGGCTTAGGTAGCCATCAGCTTAGGTGAACCATATGATACCAATCTCGCCTTGTACCATTTTTGCCAACCCCAGATGGGACGTCACAACGTCGTCCACTTAATCCAGGTACCTATTTACAGCTAGGTGAACTGAGGCTAACACATGAAAGGAGACAAGCCCAATTTGTCTCCGCCCGGCCGGGGATTGAACCCCCGACCCCTCGTGTGTGAGACGAGAGCTCTACCTACTAGGCTACGGGCTGTGTGTGTGTGTGTGTGTGTGTGTGTGTGTGTGTGTTTTACCTGGTAGCCAATGTTATATGAAATTATATACCGGTATATGTATCTATCTATCTATTGTATCTATCTATCTATCTCTATCTAGCTATCTATCTACTGTCTATAGTGCAACATAGGCGCCGCTGCTCTGCTGGGATACATCTAGTCAATCTTGTCGTATTAAAACCCCATTTTACGGTGTGGTTCCAGATGCTTTGAACCCCTGGTAGCCCAAAAACGCTTAGATTTTTTTTATATGTATTTTTGGGGCGTATTTTTTTAATGGAACTAAATTGATGGTCGTATACTAATAAATAATAATACTTTGGCAAATCATGAATAGCAACTTATAATACGGTAAGCTTAAGGGGAGGTATTTACTTTGTTCCCTAGACCTCCATCAAGCTTAAAATTACACCCCCTTGAGTCCCTTTTAAGATAAATTTGTACATTTTTCGGTAGAAAAATTTCCCGGCCGAAGGCCGGTTCCTCTTAAATTACAGGCTCGCTATCGCTCGCCAGGATAAAATCGACACCTGAATTGCACGAAAGGTCTTAATATGGGGTGAAAGTTCTTAAAATCGCTAAAGTAATGGGGCAAACGTTTTATAATACCAAAAGCAATGGGGCTAAACATGAGGGAGAAAGGGGTCAAGAAAAAAGTCCCTCAAGTGGAAATCTCCCCTTAACGACTGAACAGCTTAAACCTAGAGACAGTTTCGCAGGACCTGTTGACATTTCTTTATTAACGGCCCCGTTAATTATACTGGTAATATGTATTCGTTGAACTAGGCTTTAATTAGGGCAATAATTTTAATGACTTTTATTTATATGTTAATTACGGTATCGGTACATTGTTTTGTTGTAGCTATAGGTTTTATAGGTATAATCCGGTGTAGCGGGACGACCTATACTTATATCTCAATAATTTGGTAATGTTACAATGTATTTTTACATTTTACATTCGTAAATAGTCCACTAATATACTAGGTTAGGTTAAATATATTGTTCAATGTTTCTTAGCAAATAGGCATCTGAAAAACAGTTCTACCCGCTACACATGATCTTCCCATGCATGGTATTATTTATAATATATGATCTCACTTACGGTACCGCTACGTCCAATTCATATACCGGTATTGACCTGAAATACGTACAGTATATAAACCTGTGGGGGCATATACCGGTATTGACCTAAAATACGTACAGTATATAAACCTGTGGGGGCATATACCGGTATGCCCCCATCAGACCAAACCCTGTTACAGACTCTGTAAAGTACCGGTACCCTGGACCTCTACCTTCTATTCTATCTAGCAATGTCTGTAACATTCGCGGCCTTTCCTCTAACTTCTTCTCCGTAGAACACCAACAGATAGCAAGCCCTTCGCTATATCCTCCTACCATCTCTATCGTCAATTAAAAGCCAAAGGTGGATGTTGTGTGTATATAGTCTACACAACAATCTTACTTGCTCTCGTGTTCCCAACTTTGACTTTTCTGTAAATTCTCAACTCTCTGGCTTAACCCCTTCTGTACCGACGACGTCTTTTTCATTCTATTCTTCCCATATTTATATGATTTTGTGCAGTTTAGGAAGGATCTGTGGTAATAAAAATGGTTAAGTGGGATAGTTCGAAGCCTTTTAATTGCTGGAGGCCCTTGTGAAACTGCATGAAATCGTCAACAGTACAGTCTAAAATAACAAATTTAAAGGTTTTCTATGCAAACGCTCGTAGCATACGCAATAAATTTTCAGATTTAGAGGAGCTAGTGTTTACAGAAAATTATGATGTGATTGGCATAACAGAATCTTGGCTCAATACAGAAGATAGAGACTTTTTAGCAGAGTATTCACTTACCGGTTATGTAATGTTTGAGAAAAGCCGAATAAATCGAAATGGAGGTGGCGTTTTACTTTATATCAAAGAAAGTCTTAACCCTACCCTCTTGTCAAAACCTCAAATTGTGAACGTCGACATATCGTTTGTGCTAATAAAGAATAATAAAGGTACAACAATAATACTTGCGTTAATATACAGACCTCCAGCTCAATCAGTGCAAACTGACCGAGAAATTTACGAACAAATTGCAGATGTAAGTAACTCACAAGATACTGTCATTTTGGGCGACTTTAATTTACCTGTGACCAAGTGGGGCGATACTCTTACTTCACACTCCGGACATGACTTGTATACGAACTTGCAAGAGAGTTCGCTTTATCAATTTGTTCGAACGCCGACCCGTGGTAATAACGTTCTTGACATTGTACTTGCAACAAAAGAAGAATTGATAGAGAATTTGAATGTTGGTGATGAATTCAGTAACAGCGACCATCGTACGATAACTTTCACTTTAAAGTTTACTAGTAACGAACCAAATAGTAGCATCGAAAAAGTCCCTAATTTTAAGAAAGCAAACTTCCATAAACTTAGAGCTATGTTTAAAGAAACTGACTGGAGCTTTTTAATTAACAATAACGACATAAATACGTCTTGGAAGTTATTCGAAACCACTTACCTAAAAGCAGTGCAAGACTGCATACCATCGAAAATACGGCGTCCAGGCCATAATAATAAGCCCAAATGGTGGAATAAAGATATTTCAAACTGCCTGCTTGCTAAAAAAATTGCTAATGATAGATTAAAATCCTCACAAAATGACGAAGAACGGCTCAAATTTGTAGAGCTACGACGCAAAGCCAAAAAGTTAATTAAGCAAAGTAAAAAGACCTTAGAGTTACATATTGCGAATCAAAGTAAAACAAACCCGAAAGAATTCTATAGTTATATCAGAAAGAAAAAAGTAGTTACTTCAACTGTTGGACCGTTAGTCGATGAAAATGGAGAATACACCAAAGACGAAGTACAAATGAGTAATGCCCTCAATACCTTCTTTGCATCAGTTTTTACAACAAAAGACCTCAGTGATATCCCTACACCATCGCCGATTCAGATTGATAATTTAGATGTTCTAAGCAATATCACCGTTACAGAGAGAGAAGTATTGAATTGTTTAGATAAACTCAAGGTAAATAAAACGCCTGGACCTGATACAATCTCGCCTAGAGTTCTAAAGGAAGCTAAGGATGAGCTCTCCAAACCACTGACATTATTATTAAATCCTTGCAGTCTGGAACTATGCCTGATCAGTGGAAGCTAGCCAACGTAACACCGATATTCAAAAAAGGCAGCAAATCCCTACCCAGTAACTATCGTCCAATTAGCTTAACCTCAGTTGTATGTAAAATGCTAGAAACGGTCATACGAGACAGACTCGTAAATCACTTAGAGGAAAATAACATACTTAAAGATACTCAACACGGCTTTCGTAAAAAAGTTCCTGTTTAACAAACCTCTTAGACTTCTTCCACGATATCCTCAACCTCTACGATGAGAGTAAAGCTGTAGATATTATATACCTTGATTTTCAAAAGGCCTTTGACAAAGTTCTCCACAAACGTTTACTGCTAAAACTAAAAGCACATGGAATACAAGACGGTGTGTTGAAATGGATAGAAAATTGGCTCAGCAACAGAAAGCAAAGAGTAGTCATAAACGGTAAGGCATCTAAATGGACCAATGTAAGTAGCGGGGTACCCCAGGGATCGGTACTAGGACCAATTCTCTTTCTAATTTACATCAACGACATAGATGAGGGTCTCACCTGTACAATCTCAAAATTTGCTGACGATACAAAAATTGCAAATAGCGTACTCTCAAAAGAACAAGTTGACGATATGCAACACAATCTAGATAAATTGTCATGTTGGGCCCAAATTTGGCAAATGAGTTTCAGTGCGGATAAATGTAAAGTACTACATATCGGATACCTAAATGAGAAAGCAAACTATTCGATGAATGGCAGTCAGCTTAAGAATGTAAACAGAGAAACCGACCTGGGAGTAACAATATCGAGTAACCTAAAACCGAGTCAACAATGTTCAGAAGTTGTTAAGAAGGCAAACAAAATAATTGGCTTTATAGGCAGGTCATTTGAGCATAAATCCAAATAAGTTATCCTAACCCTTTACAATTCCTTAGTCCGCCCTCTTCTGGAATACTGCGTTCAATCCTGGTGCCCTTATTACCAAAAGATATAAACAAGCTAGAACGAGTTCAACGTAGAGTTACCAAAATGATACCTAGCCTAAAGAACAAACCATACGAAGAGCATCTTAGAGAATTAAATCTATCTCCTTTAACCCAGCGCAGATTAAGAGGTGACTTAATTCAAGTGTTCAAAATCATCAAAGGCATCGACAATATGAACTGTAGTAAGTACTTCACTATCGACCAATCTAATTACACGCGGGGAAACGGTTGCAAAATTATTGGTAAATCTTTTAACTCGCACGAATCTAAGAATTTCTTCTTCAATCGAGTTGTCAACTTGTGGAATGGGCTTCCCCGAAACGTTATAGACTGCATCACCGTTCATTCATTTAAACTCCGCCTAGACAAATATCTCACATCAAACCCGCGACTGACTGCGTTTGTAAATGAATAACTTTATTTTATCCCCCTCCCTCAGTTACTAACCCATCTGTCCTCTACTAACTTCCTAATCCTGCCACGGACATTAGTTCCAGGGCAGTAATTCCCTTTCCAATGTTCCCTTACCCACTCTAAACCACTGTTTGGACACTTGATCCTCAGTGTTTTGGAGGACAAGCAACCTAGAAGGGTCACTAGAACTATTGTTGCTTAATTTCCTTTGTACTCCTTTGTACTCCTTTGTACCCAGAATAGAGTTAAAAATACGTCGCCGGTAGGGAAGGGATTAAGCTATCTTGTCTCTCTCTCTCACTTGATGTATCTGTGCTGTGTATATCCCCTAATTCTACTGACGATCCAAAAATCTTTGACTACAGTATCTTGCTTCTAAAGTGGAACATATTTTATCCATCTCTCCCTTCTCTAAAACCTCCATCGTAAGATATCTCATTGCTCACCATCGCCAATGGCTCTCTTCTCTTTCTTTCATCCTATAACTTAAACTGCTTTGAACTTTGTGTGTCCAGGCATTTTGACCCCAACGTCCCTTGAATTTGGCTCTGTCACTCTTTTGTCTTTGGGGGAGACAATCGTTACAGGCAACCTGCCTTTTGTCTCCTTGCTCGTACGACGTTTGGGTGTTTATTATGGGGTTTTGTAAGTTTTGATGGGGTTAACACTAGCTCATCCGACGTTTGGGTGTGTATTATGTTTGATTTTGTTATATTTTTTAGTACGGTGTTAAGGATTATAATTATGGTATTTTTCTAATTGTCCAGTAAATAATTTTAAGTTTTCCCCCAAATTAAAAACAAGCCCCACTAAACCCCCCTCAAACTAACTACAGCCCCAGTACATTCCTCTTCAAGCTAAATTTATACATTTTTCGGTAACAAAATGTCCCAGCCAAAGGCCGTTTCCTCTAGTTTTCCTGTCGCTCGCCTTTAACTGGGGAGATCGAGCAGCGCAATACCCAGGGGAGGCCTCATAGGCATGTGATAAGGAGTTGCTGGCACTCCTGTTTCATTTGTCTGGCCTCCCTCTCTGTTTCTATTTGTGTCTCAGCTACACAGAGTAATCCAGTTAGCTCTCACAAACACCTCCTTCTTCTACTAATTTCACTACACTAAACAAGCATACCACACTTCTTTTCAATACCACACTTCTTTTCAATACCACACTTCTTTTCAATACCACACTTCTTTTCAATACCACACTTCTTTCCAATACCATACATCAGAATTTTTTGTTTTGCTCTGTTACTCTTTCAACTTTGGGGGAAACACTTGTTACAGGCAGCTTTACCTGTTGTCTCCTTCATACTCGTAGAAAAGAAAGGTCATCATATCAATGTGATGAAACCCCTTTAATCGGCAAACTAATGGGGAGGAACGCTTTAAAATCATCAAACGTATGGCTCGAAACAGACAACGTTGCTACAAAAGACCATCTCTCTCTCTCTATATATATATATGTATATATATATATATATATATATATATATATATATCCTCGTGGTAAGCCCGCTTAGCTGTGGGAGCAGGACTTGAAGTAGCGTTGTCAGTGTTGAGGGGAGGGCGGCCTTCGATTTATTCTTCACCCAGGAGGCACCACTATAGGACCTTCACTTGGGAATAGCGTTAAGGGGAGATGGGTAATTTTTTTTCTCCCTCGTGTTTTCCCCATTGGTTTTCAGATTTTAAGACGTTCGGCCAATTAGTATGGCGAATTTAACAGTTTTTGCTCCATCTCGTTGTCAATTTTAAGACCTATCGTACCATTTAGGAGTCGATCTTTTCCTGGCGAGCGATAGCAAGCCTGTAATTATAAGAGGAAGACACATTTGTCTACCGAAAAATTTAAAAATTTATCTTGAGGGTGGGTCTAGCCTCTAGTTTTTTGTTTTTTTTTCAAAGTTTGAGGGAGGTCTAGCGAGGAAACTAAAAAAAATGAATAAATTAATTAATAGACCAAAAAAACAGACACTGTCCCCTTAAACCCCATTTTCAGCACGATGACGTAATGTTCGTCTTGTTCTGGTTACCATTAGACGATTTTCTTTAGTCTATAGTCTACCTTTATAGTCTACCTTTATAGTCTATAGTCTACCTTTATAGTCTACCTTTATACTAACAAATGTGAATAATATATCTTTAACCCATCTAAATAGCATAGTTCCTTCTTAAAATCTGCATTACGTCATCTAAGGATAGCCAGACACAATGGTTAAGAGTAGGGTTAAGGGGAGATGGGTCGTTTTTCTGTGCCCCCTTCTCCCTCATGTTTAGTAGCCCCATTAGTTTTCAGATTTTAAGATGTTTGCCCCATTAGTTTGTCGATTTTAATACCTTTCGCTCCATTTCTTTGTCAATATTAAGACTTTTCGTGCTATTTAGGTGTCGTTTGTCTTCCTGGAGAACGATAGTGAGCTTGTAATTTTGGAAGAGCTGCAAGGGCAGGCCTTCGGCTGGGAAATTTGTCTACCGAAAAATGTACAAATTAATCTAAAAGGGAGATCTAATGGGTTTTTTATTTTAGTGTGATGGAGGTCTAGGGAGGAAACTAGAAAAATAATGAATACATAAAGTGAACCATCTCCCCTTAACCTCTTTAGTACCGAGTTGTTCTTGTCATTATAATCTGGATATTATTAGACGATGTTATGCAGCTTAGGGAGGGCGTGTAACCATTAAAAGGCTCCGAACTATCTTGATTAACCATTTTGTCTACCTCGGTTTCCTCCTAACATCGTCTAAACATAGCTGGAATAATACAGCATACACCCTCGGTAAGGAAGGGGTTAAGCCATTTTTTGCGTTCAATGTGTAGGAAGAATACAAAAGGCAAAAGTATACAAAAGGCAAAAGAATACAAAAAGGCAAAAGAAAACAAGAGGCAAAAGAATACAAAAAGACAAAAGGCAAAAGAATACAAAAAGGCAAAAGAATACAAAAGGCAGAAGAATACAAAAGGCAAAAGAATACAAAAGGCAAAAGAATACAAAAGGCAAAAGAATACAAAAGGCAAAAGAATACAAAAGGCAAAAGAATACAAAAAGGCGAAAGAATACAAAAGGCAAAAGAATACAAAAGGCAAAAGAATACAAAAAGGCGAAAGAATACAAAAGGCAAAAGAATACAAAAGGCAAAAGAATACAAAAGGCAAAAGAATACAAAAAGGCGAAAGAATACAAAAAGGCGAAAGCATACAAAAGGCAAAAGAATACAAAAGGCAAAAGAATACAAAAAGGCAAAAGAATACAAAAGGCAAAAGAATACAAAAGGCAAAAGAATACAAAAAGGCGAAAGAATACAAAAAGGCAAAAGAATACAAAGGCAAAAGAATACAAAAGGCAAAGCTGCGTGTGAGCCAAGTTCAAGGCACGTTAGTCAATATGTCTGGCCACACGGAGCTTGAAGCATATTAACTCACCATTGAGGTACAGACACACACGCACACGTTTTTTGTTTTACTTTTCAAATTGCCTTTCTTAACTTTCGCTTCCTGTCACCTCTCCCTCACTCTCTCTCTCTCTCTCTCTCTCTCTCTCTCTCTCTCTCTCTAAGAAATAAATATAGTTTAGAGGTGAAGTTGGTTGGTGGAAAAAACATAATAACCCAAGGAATTGAGCCTCCACATACAGTAAGAGGCAAATATATCCCACGAATTTCCTGTAGCCAATGTGGTAACCTGTGAACACCCTGTGGCCCCTTCCAGTGTGCAGTTTTGAGTTGTAATTCATCTCTCCCTCCCTCTTTCTCTCTCTCTCTCTCTCTCTCTCTCTCTCTCTCTCTCTCTCTCTCTAAATATAACAAGAAATACATTCGCTGCGCATATTTTGATTATCTTCGGAGCAGTTTACCTATGAGCTTGAGAACAAAGATGTTAAGATCACTTTCAACTGCTTAACTTGGTGATGTCAGGAGATCTTATTCCAAATGGCGATTGAGACATCGAGGCCTTTGCCGCCGGTTCGTTCGTGGTCTTACCTTCGTAGACTTACCGGTACCTCGTTTGGTTGTCTCCTCGTGGTGACGCACTGCAACTCTGACTTCTCGAAGGTGCATCACCCCTGTCTCGCTTCACAATCTCGGTCACCTCTCTTTCTCACACGCCACCTATTGAGTTGTTTACTCACTAGACACGCCCTCACAGCATATTCCAATATGTTAATATTCATACAAGGAAATTTATTGGAAACATAGAGGGAATTTTAACGGCGTGTCGGCTGGTTTTGTGGTTATGCTCTGAATCTGAATACAACATATATTCCACATCAATACAACATATATTCCACATCAATACAACATATATTCCACATCAATACAACATATATTCCACATCAATACAACATATATTCCACATCAATACAACATATATTCCACATCAATACAACATATATTCCACATCAATAATATATCCCCATTGACACATCGGGATTTGAAACCGGGATTTTAAGATTACCGGTATCTGTCCAGTAGCAAGACCACTGCATCACACACACACACACACACACACACACACACACACACACACACACACACACATATATATACCGGTACATATACTGTATAATGTATATATACAGTATATTTAATATATATATATATACCTCGCAAAAGCACCTCGCATTCAAGTAGTGTATTCCTGAAAGTAGCAAAGCCATGGAGTTGAACAGGAAGAGCCCTCCAGCAAACCTCTTAACCCTTAGAGTACCAGTGACGTGTTATATGTTTTCTAGCTATATTTAGTTGGTAGTGTGCAGCTTACGAAGGCTCTGTGGTACGGTAGTCAAAAGGGTTGGTCGAGATAGTATGAAGACTTATTGCTTGACGTCCTTCCTAAGCTGAATATAATTGTCTAATAATTGCCAGAATATGATGAGCAGATAAACCAACCATCCCCCCTTAACAAGAAGGATATAGAATGTTGCGTTAACCCCTTCAGACTCATATGACGCAGAGGTTGCCAGATTAGCAATAAGAAATAGAGTTCTCTCACCCTTATAATTCTATCTATCTATCTATCTATATGCTCAGGCCCAATCCCCATTTTGGGGGTAGCCGACTCAAGACAGAGCAAGAACAGGGAAAACACAAAAACAACATAAAACAACGAATAAACACAGATAAAAAGCACAAACTCACACACATCCAGGTCACCCAGGAGAAGACCCAGAGACCAGGGTCACCAAGATCGCTCCAGCACTCCCCCGGCCCCCGACCACCCGGAGAGGTTCCGATCTCGGCAGGCAGACATGCAGCGGAGCCAAAGCCACAAGCCCTCCCACCACACTTCCAGGCGCACCCTTCATATTAATCGTCTCCCCGGGCCAGGCGCCTGATGGACTATTATCTAGTCCAACTTAAGCCCGACCCCTTACTCCAAATATAATTACCTCTCCAAAATTAGTTTTCTGCCCACAGCTAACTCAAAGACAACTGCAGAGGTTGAAGTAACTAAACTAAAGGTTTCTAAATACCCATGATGGTAACAAAGGCTTTAAATTATCCCTAATAGGCTCAAAATCGCGTTATATGTCGGAGAGGGTTAAGACTGACTCTGACTTTTGTCTGATTCTGTGATCTGAAAATATTGAGGCCAGAGTATACAGTGAACACTCCGATGCCATAGTCTCCTCTAGCCCACTCTTAAGAATTCATAAACCCCCTATGTTTTTCGTATATATATATAGATATACGGTATATATATAGTTATGTAGTTGATGTACCGACAAAATGTACAGATTTATCTTGAAGGGGGGGTCTTGGGGGTGGTTTTCTAAGCTTGATGGAGGTCTAGCAAGGAAACTAAAAAATATATGAATACATTAATTAATAGACCCAAAAACGACCCATCTCCCCTAAACAACGAACAGCACACCACAAACATCAAACAACTCATGCCCAGCATTATTCAGAGTGAGTTTTTTTTATGTCCATCTGTTGGCTGAGGGGCTGCGACTACAGTGCCAAGGTCGTTATGTCCTCCCCTTTAACCCCCCCCCCCCTCTCTCTCTCTCTCCATATCTGTACAATATAGTCTTACGCAATCCATCATCAGGCCATCTCTCTTATCTCCGCGTCTCAATCATTACTTTCCCTCACCCCAGTTTTAGGGGAGATGGGGCGTTATTCTGGTCCCCCTTCTTCCTCATGTTTAGCCCCATTAATGTTCAGATTGTATGACGTTCAGCCCCCTAGTTTGGCGTGTTTAAGATCTTTTGCCTCATTCCTTTGTCAATATTAAGACCTTTCGTACTATTTAGGTGTCGATTTATTTTCCTGGCGAACGATAGTGAAATTGTAATTTTGGAAGAATCGGCCTTCGGGCGGGACATTTTTCTACCGAAAAATGTACAAATTGATCTAGAAGGGGGCTAATGGATGTGTTTTTAAGCTTGATGTAGGTCTAGGGAGGAATCTAATAAAATAATAAATATAATATACAATACATGTACTGTCGCGCTAATAAGTCATGTCCCAGCTGTCATTACGTTTGGCTCGCTCTGTGCTGTATTAATGTCTGTCAGATGTTGAATAGGGGGGTTGGTAAGTGTAGGAACATGTTTGTATATTTCACTCAATATGAAGAAATGAAGCTTAGATATTGCTGATACTAATTATTGGTCAAAACAAACTGGGTGCCGACACATCGTCTTATTAGCGCGACTGTACCGCTATAGACTTGGCACCTCCCCCACTTTTTTTTTTTTTTTTTTTTTTTTTTTTAATATATACATAAATGGTGAAATAAATACGGCCATCTCGGGTTAATAAGTGTAGCGACTATTGTATCTTGGCTATACTCCATCCCTCCCTCCCTCTCCCTCCCAGCCTGCTTACTAGCTACTTTATTACCGTACTCTCTCTTGCTCTCTCCCACTCTCACTCACTCTCTCTCTCTCTCTCTCTCTCTCTCTCTCTCTCTCTCTCTCTCTCCCTATATATATATATACAGTATATATATATATATATATTTATAATTTATATATATAGGCCTATACCGGTATATATATATATATATCTATATATATACATATAGATATATATATATATAGGGTCTATATACATGTACCGGTATATATATTAATTAATTATATAAATTAATTATTACGCTACGACCCTCACTGCCGGCCCCCCCCCCCCCCCCCCCCCCCCCCCCCCCCCCGGCCCCCCCCCCCCCCTTCCTGATTATCTCGTCTGAGCATCATAAGTCTGTGTTGTGTGTTGTGTGTTGTGTGTTGTGTGTATATTTACCTACCGCACCTCCGGCCTTGGCACGGCTCTACCCTACCCACCAGGCTCCGTGTGATACAGAGTGTGTCGCAGGTGCACGTAAGCCCATAGATCTTGCGTAAACCTAACCACCAGACCAGGAATGCATGAGCTTGGTATTCATGGTTTATCCTTTCGAGATCCGCGTTTCTTTTCTGTTTTCTGGCTGTTAGTAGACGATTGTATTCAGATTAGGAAGTGGTATGTGGTAGTCGGAGGGTTAATAGAGATCGTCTTTACCCTTATAATTCCCACAGGTCCTGCCTAAACTGTCTAAAAACGTCAAATGATAGCCAGAATAAAATGTCAAAATGCGTCATGAACTTCAAAGGGTTAAATATGTTCTCCAAATTCTTTTAAAAAATCAACGTTTTCCTGGTTCGCCTTTACTCTCACTCTCTCTCTCTCTCTCTCTCTCTCTCTCTCTCTCTCTCTCTCTCTTCTCTACTAGAATTAAGTCCTGACCACCTCGTTTGGATCGTAAGGTCTGTGTGGCCAGTGTATCTATGTAAATCTCTCTCTCTCTCTCTCTCTCTCTCTCTCTCTCTCTCTCTCTCTCTTCTCTGCTAGAATGAAGTCCTGACCACCTCGTTTGGATCGTAAGGTCTGTGTGGCCAGTGTATCTATGTAAAAATCTCTCTCTCTCTCTCTCTCTCTCTCTCTCTCTCTCTCTCTCTCTCTCTCTCTCTTTCTCTCTCTCTCTCTCTCTCTCTCTCTCTCTCTCAATAAGGGATAGTCCCAGTAGTATCCCGTTTCACCTAAATATGGACCGTTCGTGCGCCGGAATACGCTTAAGGGGAGGTATTTAAGGGGAGGTATTTAAGGGGAGGTTTTTAAGGGGAGGTATTTAAGGGGAGGTATTTAAGGGGAGGTTTTTAAGGGGAGGTATTTAAGGGGAGGTTTTTAGTGTGTTTCCTAGACCTCCATCAACCTTAAAATTACACCCCCTCGAGTCCCTCTCAAGATAAATTTGTACATTTTTCGGTAGAAAAATTCCCCGGCCGAAGGCCGGTTCCTCTTAAATTACAGGCTCGCTATCGCTCGCCAGGATAAAATCGACACCTGAATTGCACGAAAGGTCTTAATATGGGGTGAAAGTTCTTAAAATCGCTAAACTAATGGGGCAAACGTTTTATAATATCAAAAGCAATGGGGCTAAACATGAGGGAGAAAGGGGTCAAGAAAACAATCCCTCAAGTGGAGACCTCCCCTTAAGGGCGTATTAACAGGGGGGGGGGGGGATAGTGCTTGGTTTGTGGTCTATATATTTATTTATTTTAATCGAAGAAGAAAAACAAAAAAGGAAAAATGGGGATTGGGCCTGAGTATATATAGATAGGTAGATAGATAAAATATATTTATGAGTTTCCTCGCTAGACCTCTGTCAAGCTTAGAAAACATACCCTAGAGTCCTAGACCCCTTTTCAAGATAAATTTGTACGTTTTTTGGTAGAAAAATGTCCAGGACGAAGGCCGGTTCCTTCTAAAATTAGAGGCTCGCTATCGCTCGCCATGAAAAAGTCGACACTTAAAGGGCACGAAAAGTCTTAATATTGATACAAAAAATGAAGCGAAAGATCTCCAAATCGCCAAACTAACGGAACGAACGTCTTAAAACCTCCAAACTAATATGCTAAACATGAGGGAGAAGGGGGTCCAGAAAAAGCGAGTACTACCTCCTTATCGGTTTATATAATTGTGCATGGTATTTACTTCCAGATACCTGTAACACCTGGTAAAGGAAACTTGGGTGTGGGTGTGTGTGGATGTGTATGTATGGGTGTGTGTGGGTGTGGGTGTGTGTAGGTCAGTGTGGGTGGGTGGGTGTGTGTAGGTCAGTGTGGGTGTGGGTGGGTATGTGTGTGTGGGTGTTGGTGTGTAGGTCAGTGTGGGTGTGGGTGGGTATGTGGGTGTGGGTGGGTGTGTGTGTGGGTGGGTGTAGGTCAGTGTGGGTGGGTGTGTGTAGGTCAGTGTGGGTGTGTGTAGGTCAGTGTGGGTGGGTGTGTGTGTGTGTAGGTCAGTGTGGGTGGGTATGTGTGTGTGTGTAGGTCAGTGTGGGTGTGGGTGTAGGTCAGTGTGGGTGGGTGGGTGTGTATGTATGTGTGGGTGTCTGTGTGTGTGTGGGGGGGGGGGGTGAAAGCTTCAATACACAATGTAGATTATATGTTGCATAACTACTGTAGAGATCGGCTGAATTCGGTAAATCATCCGTTTTTGTGTTAAGTTGAATAATTTCACTTTGCAATTATTACATTTTTGCATTAACTATTTTTATATCTCTTCCAACAGGTAAGACTTGTGGCTAATGGGAACAATCTTGACAGCTGTTATAGGTAAGTTAATTAATACTATCTGATCCGATGGCTTTTGGGTTATTAAGAGATTGTGTTGAACTATTATTGAGGATTCTGCTGGCTTTTGCCATTTTCGAGCAATTTAGTTTAGTTTGTCCCTTAGACCAAGAAGAACACCTTCCCATATATAAAAAAATAAAATAAAAATGAATATAATTATAAATACATAAATATAATTATAAATACATAAATATAATTATAAATACATAAATAAACACAAACACACATTTTAGCTTACCAGGTTATTTAAAGCAAGCCTCTAATATTCTTGCTTACCAAGTTGATTTTCTTCTGCACGATCTATTCCACCAATAGATAAATAAATATATATAGCCCCTTCCTGTCGCATTATATCTTCCTCCTCCCTTACCTGCAGTACTGTCTTTCCCGAGGCTGTTATTTGATTAACAGTGCCATCCACACTCTCTCTACTGTATATTCCACCACCACACTGTATATTCCACCACCACACTGTATATTCCACCACCACACTGTATATTCCACCACCACACTGTATATTCCACCACCACACTGTATATTCCACCACCACACTGTATATTCCACCACCACACTGTATATTCCACCACCACACCACTGTATATTCCACCACCACACTGTATATTCCACCACCACACTGTATATTCCACCACCACACTGTATATTCCACCACCACACTGTATATTCCACCACCACTGTATATTCCACCACCACTGTATATTCCACCACCACACTGTATATTCCACCACCACACTGTATCCCCTTCAACACATTTCTCATACCCGTCTGCTTGCTCCCTCCCTTCTGCATTGTAATTCTTTAGCCTCTCTCTCTCTCTCTCTCTCTCTCTCTCTCTCTCTCTCTCTCTCTCTCTCTCTCTCTCTCTCTCTCTCTCTCTCTCTCATGTATCTATATGTATATTTGTTTTGCTCTCAGCCGGGCTCGAACCACCAACAGTCAGGATAAGTGTCCATGGTTTAATCAACTCTACCATGGCGTGATAAAGACTACTTAACCTTTTCTTGTTTATATTTAGGAGAAGGGAATTAATTCCTACTTGGAGAAAATGTTCCATATCATAAACAAGTCATAGGACCCATAATTCAGTATACGATACTCGGGATGAATTGATTTATATTAATTATAACCCAACCAAGCACGAGAGATATTGATATTAAGTACATTTTACAAAATACACGTGAGCTACTAAATGTGTATATGCTCTCAGTTGGGCTCGAACCACCAACAGTCAGGATGAATGTTCATGCCTTATTCAACTCTAACACGGCGTGATAAAGAATATTTAATCGTTTCCTGACTTTCTGTGGTTCGAGCCCGACTGAGAGTATAAAAACATCACGTGTACTTGTGAGATATACTTTATATATACAGTATGTATATATATATATATATATATATATATATATATATATATATATATATATATATATATACTGTATATCTATGCCATGCCAACACCATTTTGGCTTTTCACCCAACCAGCAAAAATGAAAAGTATGATATTGGCTGACGAGCGAGAGCGTTACGGAATATATTACAAGATAGGAGCCTATAAATACTCCGCCTGAAGGAACCCAAGCGTGGGGGGAGAGAGAGAGAGAAACTTGTACGTTTCTTTCACTACCGTACTCGTTATACTCGTTCGTTTCCTCTCACTGTTCACGACCCTCTATGATTCCTCCATTTCTACTAGTTCGTTTCATCTACACCTCTACGATTCCTCCATTTCTACTAGTTCGTTTCATGTACACCTCTACAATTCTTCCATTCCTAGTCGTTCGTTTCGTCTACACCTCTACGATTCCTCCATTTATACTCGTTCGTTTCCGTCCACTGCTCTCTACATATCTACGATTCCTCAATGTCTACTCTTCCGTGTCCTTCCGCTGCTCTCTAAAGTACCGCCATTTCTACTCGTTCTTTTCTTTCCGTTGCTCTCCACACCTCCACAAATCCTTCATTCTACTCCCTTTCACTTCTTTAATTCTTCCATACCCACTCGTTTGTTTCTTCTCACTGCTATCTAAACCTCTACGATTCCTCCATTTCTACTCATTCGTTTCGTCTACACCTCTACAATTCTTCCAATTCTACTCGTTCGTTTCCTCTCACGATCTTCCGTTATTCCCGTACGTGCAGGGGGTTCTCGTCGGCTCTTCCCTTCGCTGCAGTTTATTATCGCTTCCATCAGGTCCTTTTCCGGCGGTGAGGGGAGGCGTAACGGCACCAGGGAGTTGTGAGTAACGGACGCCGTAAACCATTAGTCTAAACGAACCTTCAGGAGCGCGGGGCCCTTTATACTAACTCTATTAACCCCTTTTGTACCGGTGAGGTCCTATCTTTATATTCTGGCAACTATTAGATGGTTATATTCTGCTTAGGAAGGGCCTCCAGCAATTAACAGGCTTCGAACTATCTTACTCGAGCAATCAAAAGGATACAGACTATATCATGTATTCCTTATAACGACCACAGAACCTTCATGTATTCCTTATAGCGACCACAGAACCTTCATGTATTCCCTATAACGACCACAGAACCTTCATGTATTCCTTATAACGACCACAGAACCTTCCCAAGCTCAATAATCTACTAGTTGTGATGAGTAATGGATGCCGTAAACCATTAGTCTAAACGAACCTTCAGGAGCGTCGAGGCCCTTTATACTAACTCTATTAAGGGGGTACTACTCGCTTGTTCTGGACCCCTTTCTCCCTCATGTTTAGCATATTAGTTTTGAGGTTTTAAGACTTTCGTTCACTAGTTTGGCGATTTTGATAACCTTTCGCCCCATTTAATTCTTTGTTAATATTAAGACCTTTTGTGACATTTAGGTTTCACTTTTTTCCTGGCGAGCGATAGCGAGCGTGTAATTTCAGAAGGACCCGACCAACATTTTTCTATCGAAAAATGTAAACAAAATTCTTGAAGCAGGGTCTTGGGGGTGTATTTTTTTTAGCTCGATGGAGGTCTAGGGAGGAAACTAAAAAAAATATGAAAAGATATATAGGCTAAATGAACAATTAAATACCCCCATCCTCCTCTTAATGATGTTAACTTCATATTTTACCGGGACACTGGGTTTATATGCAGAGAACCACATAATTTGGTTCTTATTAGTTTACCTGTTATACTCAACATATTAACCCCTTCTGTACCGGCATCGTCTTTTTAACTTTAATCTGGCTACTATTAGACGATTTTATTAGTTTCAAAAGGGCCTCCAGCAATTAAAAGGCGTCGAACTATCTCACTTAACCCTTTTTACTACCACAGCTCCTTCTATTCTGCACCAAATCCTCTAAATATAGCCATAATGAAAATATAAAGACGTCGCCGGTTAAGAAGAGGTTAAATGCTAGGATTTTTACCAGGCTCATCATTAACATAGGGGTTATATCGGGTGTTAATATATCGGGTGTTAATATATCGGGTGTTAATATATCGGGTGTTAATATATCGGGTGTTAATATATCGGGTGTTAATATATGTGACTTAAGGGGGAATGGCCCGGTTTTTCTGGACCCCCTTCTCCCTCATGTTTAGCACATCAGTTTTGTGATTAGGACGTTAATTCCGTTAGTTTGCCGATTTTAACACCTTTTGCCCTATTTCTTTGTCAATATTATTATTATTATTATTATTATTATTATATGAGATGCCGAAGTCTCCAACCAGGGTGCAGAAACACCATCAAGATGAATCCACACAAAACACCCGGAGGCACTGGAGAGAGACTACGGCAACTTAGGAAAAAATAAAAACATGTACTGTATACTGTACTGTACTGTACTTTTCGTGTCATTTAGGTGTCGATTATTTTCCTGTCGAGCGATAGCGAGCCTGAAATTTTAAGAGGAACCGGCCTTCGTCAGGGACAATGTACACATTTATCTTGAAGGGGGATCTAAAGGGTATTTTTCTAAGTTTGATGGAGGTCTAGCGAGGACACTAAGAAATAAGGGAATACGTGAGTAAATAGGTGAGTAAATAGGTGAGTAAATAGGTGAGTAAATAGGCCCCCAAAAAACGGCCCATATCCCCTTAACCCCTTCCGTACCGGTGATGTACAATTTTGTTCAGCTTAGGAAGGATGTCTACTCAATAAAAGGTTACAGACTGTCTCAATTCATATTTTTAGCTACCATATATCCTTCTTAAGCTTCAAAAAATCTTCTAAATGTTCCTGAAATCAAAATAGAAAGACGTCGCCGGTACAAAAGGGGTTAATACCAAGCCAACCTTGAGGTAATAAGCTTGATAATGTCTATGATTAGAACAATATATTTTGAAAATGAATACCCATCATTAACGAATTATCTTTGTTTAGAAAGACTTGGGGAATCAAATTATTTTGTTTATGGGTGGAGGACATTCCTATCTATCTATCTATCTATCTATCTATCTATCTATCTATCTATCTATCTACTGTGGCCCAATCCCCACTCTTCCTTTTTTTTTTTTTTTCCCTTATTAGCATGACAATGTAAACGATGCGTATGATGATGGTCATTTGACGTGATAAATCCATCTAATTTGGGTAGAAATAGCGGCCATTATGCTACGGTAGGCATTTAAATCTGTTATTGCCTTTAGTCGGATTTGTATTGCCTGATTCGAATATGAAGGCCTGTGAATAATCGAATATGCCGTTTATATATATTATAATTATTACTTCATTGCTGGAGGCCCATTTTAAACTGATTAAAATCGTCTAATAGTTGTCAAATATAATAAAAAAGACGTCACCGGTACTGAATGGGTTAATAGTAGGGGTAAACGTGTTAGAATTGAGGAGACGAAAGAGAGAGAGAGAGAGAGAGAGAGAGAGAGAGAGAGAGAGAGAGGGGGGGGGGGAGTAGAAGAAAACGTTGAGTGAATATTTAACAGTGATGAAGACAAGAGCACACGGAGGAAAGGAACCGAATTACATGAACTAAAGGAGAGAGACAGAGAGAGAGAGTGCAAGAGCGAGAGAGAGAGAGAGAGAGAGATGGGGGGAGAGGTAGAAAAGAGAGCGTTGAGAGAATATTAAACACTGATGAAGTCAAGAGCTCAGGGGAGGAAAGGAACCGAGTTACGACATGAGCTCAAGGCGAGAGAGAGAGAGAGAGAGAGAGAGAGAGAGAGGTAAGTTATATCAGTGGAGGTTGTAAAGGACCTGCGAGTTATGACATTATATAATAGCCTACAGTATATATTTATATATGGTTTATTACTATATGCATAGAAGCAATTACTATATAAAATATGAGAGAGAGAGAGAGAGAGAGAGAGAGAGAGCGAGAGCGAGAGAGACTTGAATGATTATGAGAAGAAATACAAGACAATTAACCTGAAATATAGTTGTTTTGGCCATTGTTCACTTCCAAAGACATAATTTGAACTATAATACACCATAATTTGAACTATAATACACCATAATTTGAACTATAATACACCATAATTTGAACTATAATACACCATAATTTGAACTATAATACACCATAATTTGAACTATAATACACCATAATTTTTACTTTACATCTACAATAATAAGGAACACATTATTGGACTTGCTCTTCGTTTAACACTCTGCTTTTAACCCCTTATTTACAGGCGACGTCTTTTCGATTGTAATGTAGCTATGCTTGTTTAAGAAAGACCTGTGGTAGTACAAAGGGTTAAGATATATATATGTGAACCGGTTGTATGTTGGATATATATATGTGAACCGGTTGTATGTGAACCGGTTATATGTGAACCGGTTGTATGTTGGATATATATATGTGAACCGGTTATATGTGAACCGGTTGTATGTGAACCGGTTATATGTGAACCGGTTGTATGTGAACCGGTTGTATGTGAACCGGTTGTATGTGAACCGGTTATATGTGAACCGGTTATATGTGAACCGGTTGTATGTGAACCGGTTATATGTGAACCGGTTGTATGTGAACCGGTTGTATGTGAACCGGTTGTATGTGAACCGGTTATATGTGAACCGGTTGTATGTGAACCGGTTATATGTGAACCGGTTGTATGTGAACCGGTTATATGTGAACCGGTTATATGTGAACCGGTTGTATGTGAACCGGTTATATGTGAACCGGTTATATGTGAACCGGTTGTATGTCGGATGCCCTTTATAAACAGCACAAATATCGTCTAATAGAAGCCAGAATAAAGTTAAAAAGACGTACCCGGTACAGAAGGGGTTAATAAAGGACCTCTGAATTTGCAAGCCTCACAAGTTGCATATTTGTGTCTGTTTCTCTAATTAATCTGACACTCGTGGACCTAATTAGTCTTCAACATTAATTAAGGGGGGATGGTTCTCAACTTCTCATTTATGTCGATTTTGTCACTTATTTATTATTTTTCTAGTTTCCTCCCTAGACCTCCATCAAACTTTAAAAAAACATCCATTAGATCCCCCTTATAAGATTAATTTGTACATTTTTCGGTAGAAATGTTTTCCGGCTGAAGGCCGGTTTTTGCAAAATTACAGGCTCACTATTGTTCGCCAGGGAAAAAAATAGACACCTAAATGCATTAAGTGGTCTTAATATTGACAAAAACAAATGGGGCACAAGATCTTAAAGTCGACAAACCAATGGGGCTAAACATGAGAGAGAAGGGGAACCAGAAAAACTACCTATCTCTTAAAACCTGCGTGTTTTTAACGTATTCATGACCCAACCAATCTAGTCTACACATGATTTGCTCTAAGCGGATAGGCTACCGTAATGTGTGTAGTCTATTCGCTGTAAGTAGGCGCGAATTCATGACCTCTAACCTCTGTGCCTCAAAAATTACTAGAGTAATCGAGCTAACATTTCTACCATTTGGGAAGAATCAGTCCAGGAATAGATGTGGCAAGTTACAGCCAATTTGTTCTAGCCCTTTTTGAGTTACATAGGATAGAGGTCATGATTTCTCGCCTACTTACAGTGAATAGACTATAGTTCTCCGATTTTTTGTTTCCATTCCACTCATTGTTAAAGTTCCCTGAAAACGAGAGAGGATTGCGAGAAGTTAAGTTGCAAGAAAGAGTTCGTAGCACCGTCTTTGTTGTCAAGTCCAAGGAGAGAGAGAGAGAGAGAGAGAGAGAGAGAGAGAGAGAGAGAGAGAGAGAGAGAGAGAGGGAGTATTTGAAGACCAGGGTGTTGGAGAAGAGAGACACATTAAGGGGGGACGCTTCCTTTGTTGGTCGATTTATTCATTTAGGTATTATTCCTCATCAGACCTCCGTCAAACTTGAGATAGCAACCCCATGATCCCCCTTCAAGATATATTTTACATTTTTCAGTATAAACATTTCCCGGCCAAAGGCCGGTTCCTCCTAAATTACCGGCTCGTTATCGCTCGCTAGAAAAAAATTGACACCTAAATGACACGAAAAGTCTTAATGTTGACGCAGGAAAGGGGCAACAGGTCTGAAAATCGCCAAACTAATGGGCCGAACGTTTTAAAATCTGAAACAAATGGGGCTAAACAAGAGGAAGAAGGGGGACCATAAAAACGACCCATCTCCCCTTAAGTAGCTACATCACTAGGTTATTATTTCAGCCGTCCGTCCATTACCACCTTCTTGTCTCTCTCTCTCTCTCTCTCTCTCTCTCTCTCTCTCTCTCTCTCTCTCTCTCTCTCTCTCTCTCTCTCTCTCTCTCTCTCATTACTAACCTTTTCTCCCACTCACTTTTATTTTCTCTAGCTCTCTCCACTCTCTCTCCTGCTTCTCTCTCTCTCTCTCTCTCTCTCTCTCTCTCTCTCTCTCTCTCTCTCTCTCTCTCTCTCTCTCTCTCTCTCTCTCTCTCTCTCTCTCACCCCCCGCCATCCGTCTCTCGCCGCTCCTCTTGTCCTTTCACTAGTACCCCGCTCACGTCAGTACCCCACAAACGCCAGAGACGGTGTTGTATTACTGCCGTGTTTGGTTAGTTAGTGGTATATGAGAGAGAGAGAGAGAGAGAGAGAGAGGGGGGGGGGGGAAGGAGGACTTTTCTGGCTGGCTCTGATTGTGGTGTGTGTGTTTGTGTGCGTGTGTGACAGTGTGTGTTTGAGAGAGAGAGAGAGGGGGGGGGGGGGAGGGGGAGGTGCTCTTTTCTGGCTGGTTCTGATTGCTGCTGTGGTATGTGAGTGCTTCTGTGTGTGTGTGTTTGTGGAGAGAGAGAGAGGGTGTAGCCTTGCTTATTGGCTCTGAGTGTTGTTGCTGTGTGTGTGTGTGTTTGTTTGTTTGTGTGTGTGCGCCAAAAATAAAAAGTGTTCATCAGCTATATTAATTAATGTGTTGAATATTTGTCTTTATATTTTGGTCATCTTTGGCAACAAAGTATATTAACCTTTTTAGATTAAGGGGATTGACCTGCGTTTTTTCTCTTTCTTGGTTGTATCCATTCGGTCCCATTCAGCCTACTGTTTTAAGACATTTATTCCCATCCAGGTGTTGATTTTTTCCTGGCGAGCCAGCATTCGCCGGAGACATTTTTCTATCCAAAAATTTACACATTTAGCCTGCTGTCTAACACGTTATCCAAAATCTCTCTCTCTCTCTCTCTCTCTCTCTCTCTCTATCTCTCTCTCTCTCTCTCTCTCTCTCTCTCTCTCTCTCTCTCACATATGTCTTCCTTAAAACATTACGGCGTCATATTTCACATCCCAGTTAGAGCCACTACATCAAAACCAATGGTCTGTGTAGTCAAATTGCTTCAGGATCTCCTGTAACAGATTTATATGTTCAATCATTGTTCTCACTTTAAGCCCTTTTTCGAGCAATCTTTACAGGCAATTATGATCTGGAAGCTTAAAAAATTACACTTTATCAAAATTGAGCCGTCTAACTTAATCTACCTTCAACCTAATTACCGATATCAGGGCGAAAATGTTCCGAAATATTACGAGAACAAAATTGCTCATGAAAAATTGACGGAAAAAGCGCTCGTGTGACAGTGGCTTTACTCCCCCCCCCCCCGTTTATACAGTATATTAATTTTAATTTATTTCATTATTATACTGTATATAAATACTGAATAACATGTCCGTTCGTGTATATTAATTCTCCATGTTAATTAATTATGTAGAGAGATTCTGTCGCTCTATACGGCATAACCTGTCTGGTCTTCATTCATTTTCCATGTTAATCCCTTGAGGATTATGTCGCGTTTTGACAGATTATTCTGGCTATTATTAAAAGTTTATATGCAGCTTAGGAAGGATATGTTGGAATTAATTGAGTGAAGACTATCTCGATTAACCCTCTGATTTGCATAATCCCCTTCCTAATCTGAATATAATCGTCAAATAATGGCCTCAAGGCATGGAAGTAATTATGTACAATTTTGTTTTGTTTTCCGCTGGATAAGAAAACAATACCGGAACATATTTCGTCAGACATTTTATAGATAATTATTGAACTATATATTAACAATAGTGTTGATTATTTTGTTCTTGAAATACAATATATAGATGCAAAATTACTGGCTCACTATCGTTCGCCATGAAAAAAAATCGACGCCTAAGTAGCGCGAAAGGTCTTAATATTGACAAGGGCGGAAGGTCTTAAAATCAACACACTAATGGCACAAATATCTTAGAATCTGAAAACTGATGGGGCTAAACATAAGGGAGAAAGGGGTCTAGAAAAACGACCCATCTCCCCTTAACCCCCCTTTACATTCCGCTCCCCCCCCCCCCCCCCCGCCCATCCCACCCCTTTCCTTCTCTCCGCTCCTTTTGTGTTCCCACTTCCTCCATTTCATTGTTCTCCGCCTTTCTCCCCCTTCCCTCCTTCGTTCTGTGTTAAGCCGGTATCACACGAGCGCCTTTGCCCTCAAACTTTTATCCTCAACACTGGTCTGGCAGCTTATGAGGTAAACATTACAAATATTTCGGTGACCTAAATTCATCTACCAGCAGTCTAGTTTCCGATACCAATGCAAAATACTCCCTAAATGTTGCGAGAAAAATGTTGATCATCAAATGTTGACTATAAAAGCTTTCGTGTGATATCGGCTTGATCTTCCTCCTCGCTTTATTCTCCCTGTCTCATCTCTTTTGTTTTCCCTTCCTCTCCTCGTACTTCTACTCCCGGGGTTTGTGTAGTCCGTGTATTTATGTAACTCTCCCTGTTTTCCTCTTCTTCCTCTTTCCTGGCTCTCCATATTTTGGTAAGTCCAACGGTATATGAATTTTTGGATTTAGACCATTTTGTAGGCCCAATAGGCCTAATTTTGATTATGAAAACTTCTAAATCACCCATAGACGGGTTATTTATGTATGGATTTTGCTCAATTTTCTACCACAAGTACACTTTCACCCGCTGAATCGAATGGCACAAACAAAATTCAAATCGGACCATTACTTTAGGTTTTTGGTTTTGATTCGAACTCCAGAAACGCCCGAAATAAGCACTTTTTTCAACATTAAGAGTCTTCTGTAGCCCAAACTAAAAGTCCAAATTAATTCTACCTGGTGCCATTCGATTTATCTCGCACAACATCTTCCATACATGGTCGTAGATTCCATTTTCGAAAATCAATTCGCCCAGAATCAAACTTAATTTGTTTTAAACATCTTGGTTTTACCTAAAGTCCAGGCGAAGCAGAATACCTTGGCAGGTAATGTTCGAATGTTGTGTTTTCAAGGGTCTATATGGATTCCTCGTTGCGATTCCAACGGTATATTTGTTTTATTTGTTTAGACCAATTTTAGGCCCAATAGACCTATTTTTTATTTTGAATGTTTTTATGTTTGTCTACCTGACAGAATGAAGAAAAACACCATATGAGGAGGAGCACTTTAAAGGGGTCACCGGCTTTTGTTTTATCTTTCTCTTCTTTTATATCTTTCCCTGGCTTGTTTCCATTCAGTCCCATTCAGCCACCTGTTTTTAGACGTTTATCCCCATCCAGGTGTCGATTTCTTCCTGGCGAGCGATAGCGAGCCAGCATTGTATGGAGAAATCCGGCTTCGCCGGAGAAATTTTTCTATCGAAAAATATACAAATTTAGCTTGCTGTCAAAACAAATATATATATATATATATATATATATATATATATATATATATATATATATATATGCTGGCTCGCTACCGCTCGCCTGGAAAATATTGACACCTGGATGGGGGTAAACGTCTTCAAACAGTAGGCTGAATGGGGCCGAATGGATACAAGCCAAAGAGAGAGGGAGAGAAAGAGAAAACAAGCGAGGTGGGCTCCCTATAATGACATAGTTTCGCACATAGCTTCATCAGGCCAGAGTGTCATATTACACCACGCCATTTGTCAAGTCTAGAATTTCCTTCGTGACGTGAGGGAGGGAGGGAGGAGGGGTTGGGGGGGGGGGGGTTATGGAGGGAGGGTACAGTCACTCGTAAAATTTCGTGGACCTACCCTATTTCGTGGAGCTACCCTATTTCGTGGAGCTACCCTATTTCGTGGAGCTACCCTATTTCGTGGACCTACCCTATTTCTAATTATGAAAGTAAATCTCTAGAAACGATTGTATGCATACAATGTTCTTTACATTAATTAAAAAAACATGATATACTATATAGCAAGTTCCATCCAAAAATCAATCCAGGTAGTTATAATTGCAGAAAGAAAAACATTGGGGTTCCACGAATTTTTATAAGTGACTGTACATTCATAAAGATGTCTCTCTCTCTTCCTCACAGATAGCTTTATGATTGTAAGCCCCCCCCCCCCCCACCCCCCACTCTCATCGCGAAGGAAATTGTAGACTTCAAAAGGGGCTTGGTTCATGTCTTTGGCCTGATGACGCTGTATTTATGCCACACGTTGATAATAGAGCGTTCCTCCTCATTTGGTGTTTTATATTCATTTCTCGATCATCGCGAGTATTTCTCATCCTATTCAGAATGATCATACCTGTACGTTTCTTAATCATCGCAAGTATTCCTCGTTATACTCAGAATTATCATATATATCATAATCATACTCAATTTCATCACCATTCTCCTTCTACTCCTGTACTATACGTCCTTCTTCCAATTACCACCTGCTCCTAGCATCATATATCATGGGTTGCGTCATCACATAACGAGCATGTACGCAAATTACCACCTGCTCCTAGTATCATATATCATGGGTTGCGTCATCACATAACGGGCATGCACACACGATTTCTTGGGTTTCGTTTTGTGTCGTTCCTATAAACTTAACGTCGTTTAATAACTAACATTTGTATAGGCAATATGGGTTAATAAGTGGAAAAAAAACGTTAATGAGGTTAACCCTCTCCGATATATGACGCGATTTTGAGCCTATTAGGGATACTTTAAAACCTTTGTTACCATCAGGGGTATTTAGAAACCTTTAGTTTAGTTACTTCAACCTCTGTTGTTGTATTTGAGTTAGCTGTGGGCAGAAAACTAATTTTGGAGAGGTAATTATAAGAATGAGAGAACACTCTATTTCTTATTGCTAATCTGGCAATCTCTGCGTCATATGAGTCTGAAAGGGTTAATCAAAGGGAGTGTATGTAATTAATATGTATGTATTCCCTCTTCATCCAATTGAATAAAAGACAAAAAATAGACTGAGGGTGGTAGCTATCATTTCAATTGATTGTACACATGTGTCTTATCATTGATCTTTAATTTAATTCCAATCTGGTTTTATCAATCACCTTTACTAGGTAAGTTGCCCAAGCATGTGTCACCTTACTTCTTACACATTAACACTTACGCTGCGGGCATATTTCCGCTATATTAGGGATAATTCAGGCATTCCTTAATGATTAATCAAGTGTCTGCATGAAATTAAATGTATTCAGCCAAACACTAGAAGAAAATAGCTTTAAAATGACACCAATACGAGCTTCGTAGCGCGCAGAGTTCACCCGCTGCACTACCATAGACATCGGCAAATATTCTCTAATAATGAGTAATGTCGCGCTATATTTACCTTTGGCAGCGCTGCATAGGTCTCGCGATATATGGCGGTCACCCCTCAGTGCCCCAGCCGCCGTGCTGGAGAGCGGATGGTAGCCTATCATGCTCCCGGTCACTCGCACTCGCCTACACAGGCTTTAAGAGGCTTTAAGGGCCTGTAAATTACTTTAAAATTTGCCAGAACATTCCTAAACGGGTTCCGCAATGAAAGGGTTAAACATGTTACTTAGAATAACCCATTCAGTACCTCTGACGTCCTCTTCATTATATTCTGGCAATTATTAGATTATTTTATTAAGCTTAGGAGGAACCTCAAACAATTAAAAGGCTACTATACAGCCTATCTCAATTAATCCATTGTGCTACCAGAGGTCCTTCCTAAGCTGAATAAAATAGTCTAATGCTTGCCAGAATGTGACAATGGCTTAAAGGTATAGCATCCCAAAGTCAGAAAGCAAATTATTCTACCCACATTAACGTTGAAAAGTATCGAGCAGCGAATATTAAAATAACATAAAATTATAATTATCTTTCCAAAAATCGCAAGCAAGCCTCTGTCTCTCTCTTACCTTTTAATAAACTTTTAATTGTACCCACTTCCTATTCCTCATTGCCAGATGTTTCAGTATTTTTAGAAACCAAAACCTGACTTTTTTGATATGCTGGTCCAGGACTCTCTGTCACCCTCACATTTTGTCCAACGGTCTTCTCTCTCTCTCTCTCGCTCTCGCTCTCGCTCTCGCTCTCTCTCTCTCTCTCTCTCTCTCTCTCTCTCTCTCTCTCTCTCTCTCTCTCTCTCTTTTCTATCCTTTCCTTCAACTTTCCTTTTCTATCGGATATGCCATCTCTACTATAGAGGTAAGTCCCGACCACTTCGTTTGGATCGTAAGGTCTGTGTGGCCAGTGTATCTATGTCAATCTATGTAAATATCTCTCTCTCATCTACCCTTCTTCACCATCATGATCACCACCTCAATATGACCTTAAGGGGAGGCAGACCGTTTGTTTGGTCTATTAATTAATTTATTCATATATTTTTTTAGTTTCCTCCCTAGACCTCCATCAAGCTTAGAAAAACACCCCCTAGACCCCCCCTTCAAGAAATATTTCGGTAGGAAAATGTCCCGGCCGAAGGCCTGTTCCTCTTCAAATTGCAGGCTCGCTATCGCTCGCCAGGAAATAATCGACACGTAAATGGCACGAAAGGTCTTAAAATTGACAACAAAATGGGGCGAAAGGTGTAAAAATCGCCAAACTAATGGGCCGAACGTCTTATAATCTCAAAACTAGTGGGGCTAAACATTAGGGAGAAGGGGGTCCAGAAAGACGATCTGTCTCCCCTTAATCCACCACTCCTACTCCTTCTCCCTCTCCCCAACACTCCTCCATCTTCCTCACCATGTTCACCATCTCATTATGTGATATGACTTCACCGCTTCACTTTAATACCAGGACTCATACCGATCCTTGGCCTAATGGCAATTCGCTGCGAGATTACTCTCTTCAAACATTATTGCTCCACCACATTTACTTTTTCTCCACTATTACCACCACACAGCACTCACATTATGTATATACAGTATGTGTGTGTGTATATACCGGCATATATACATGTAATATATATATAGCGGATGTGACTAAGCAGTACCGCACTTGCCTTGTGCATGGAGGGTCCCGGGATCGCTCTGAGACCAGAGTGCTCGAGGTAAAATTTATTGACCTACAGGCGTGGCTTTCCATACCTTTAGTTGCAATGACAGACATTAGAGGAACTGTAGACCAGTGTCGCATTTCCACATGTAAATGCTAGCATCTGATCAACATAGGCGAGCTGATTACACTTGTTGCAGACTACACTCACATCCAGAGCCACTTCAAAAGATATAGTAACATTCAGCATGTACTTCAGCATGTGCTCAACCGTCTCTCGAGGTTCTTTACACCCAAACAGCTTCTTGCTCTGTTCAGGGGCACAGTGGGCCCATGTATCGAGTATTCTTACTATGCGTGGAGGGGTTCCCTCATACGGTACCGCACTTCTCGCAAGGGTAGAGTCCAAAGCATTCTGTCTTATCAACTCACCACCTCTTACTAATTCCCTACAATCTCTTTCTACACGCCGCAATTGTTCACTTCTCTATCGATATTACAACAATCAGTGTTCTTCAGAGCTCTCTCACTGCATACCCATTCTCTTACGGCGAGTGGGAGGTACCCATCTTTCAACACAATCCCTCCCCTATTTTGTTCAGCTCTTCAACCCAAGAATTGAAAAATTTTCTCAGTCTTTCTTCTAATCAACAAGTAATCTCTGGAACTCTATCCTTCAATCCTTTCCTTCCTCCTACGACTTAACCCGGCAAAGGCTAGACTATGGTATTTGAAACATTCCGCCATGCAGAGGTATTTTGGTTCATTCCCAAAGAAAATAATAATTTATTCATTTACGGCCAATATGAAGATATTAACATTTAAGAGCTATAACACAAGTGGAATAGTATTTGGGGGGTGACAAAGACGTATTATTGCCGACCGGTCCATTCACGAGGGGAGAGCCGCGGCAGCATATATCCTCTCCTCCCGAGTTCTCAAGCGACACTGACGGCTCTAAGTAAAAGTCTCGCTATTGCAAGGATTTCTAGATGCCTCGCCCATGCTATAGAGACCGCGGGAAGGAAATTCGCGCCAAAAATTACACGATATAAGGGGGAATAAGAGGAAAAATAGGTGATAATTGAGGAGGGGTGGACACATGTAGGAATGGTAGCAAGTAATGGAGGGGAATTATCTCACCTAATCACATATTGCTTTGTTATGAGTGGCACTGGGGTGTTTTAAAAGGCTTTTTTTAGGCCTTGGATCTTATGAGGACCTTTGCTTTTTCCCACCAAACCTCTTATGAGGATTTTCGCCTTTCTCCACCACCACCACCATCTCTTCCTCCACCACCATCATCTTCACCACCACCTCCACCATTACTAAGCCAACATCCATCACAGAACTCAGATACCGGGCTTATTTACATATCCGAAAAGCTCCCATGAACTTGGTGGATGGTACGTGAAAGTGGGTGCTCTCTCTCTCTCTCTCTCTCTCTCTCTCTCTCTCTCTCTCTCTCTCTCTCTCTCTCTCTCTCTCTCTCTCTCTCTCTCTCAGGCAGGCTTTATGTTCTGATCAGCACTCAGCGTACTCGTTATTCTAGTGTCCAAAAAAATTATACACAATAGAACCAATAATAATAGTAGTGCCATCACATTTTAGAGAGAGTAATGCAATGTGCTGGACTGAATATGAAATGGATATAGCCAGTTGTTGCGTAGCAGTATCCATTTGCTGTTTATAAATAACTAATTGCTACACTTTGGTCCATTATGTCGAACCAATTTTTCGCTTTATTGACAACTAATACTGTGACCCTCATTTATCCCTCATTAATCCTCATTAATCCGTCCCCCTCCCCCCGGAGGGTGAGGAAAAAAAACACCAAAAAAATAATTAAAACCTATTCTGACACCCTCTTAGTATGCATGCCAAATATGGGCTCTCCATCTTGAAAACTGATGGAGTAGTTCGTGAACAGACAGACAAACAGACTCACTGAAAGTGTCCTTTATATAGTAGATAGTCAATCTAACTACCTTATATAGGGCATAGCTATAGGAATGTTATTGTCGTGAGCAACCAATACATAGTCTACAATAAAACGATCACAGATTGATTTAGGATCATTGTCGGTGAATAACAAGTTAATTGGTACTTGGGAACAACAAACGATTATCAATATATGGTGGTATATCTGAAATGTCCATAGTCTCTCATTGTGGATGTCGGCGACCGTTTGATCGGATGGACCTGTGATTTCAATGCCAGTAGGATCATCTAGTTTTACACGACACTCTACGTAGGTAATATTACATAGTACATTACATAAAATAATATGAACCCTAATAACATATAGCGTACTGTATTAAATATAAACAATATGTTAAGTAACACCCCGTTCGTAACATTAATCATCAATTACAAACCCCAATGTACTTGAATAAACTAATGAACGCATATGGTCCTCCCGGGATTCGAACTCGGGACACCGCACCCAGAACATAAGCATCTAAACCAATACACCACCAACAAGAGAGAGAGAGAGAGAGATTATTTAATTTGATTTGATTGTTTTATTGAGAGAGAGAGAGAGAGAGAGAGTGAAATTATTATATTTTATTTTATTTTATTGTTTTATTGAGAGAAGTAGAGAGAGAGAGAGAGAGAGAGAGAGAGAGAGAGAGAGAGAGAGAGAGAGAGAGAGAAAAACTAAGAGAGAGAGAGAGAGAGAGAGAGAAACTAAGAGAGAGAGAGAGAGAGAGAGAGAGAGAGAGACAGAGACAGAGAGAGAGACTGAGAGACTGAGACTAATAACACAAGTGGCCTAGCTCGAGGATGCGCGATCATTTGTTTACATTCCGCCATCCCTGTGAAGACGCCCGGATGACACACAGATTATTTGTACCTGACCGCCTCCTGTTGATGTAAGGGTAAACACAGGAAGCTGCTGGGCTAGCGTATGGGTGGCAGGAAGGTGGGGGCAGTGGAAAAACAAAGAAATCATTAATGGGAGGTAAGCGTATTTATTTGCTCAGTGTTTTATCCTTATATATTTTTTTAGTTTCCTCCCTAGACCTCCATCAAGCTGTAAAACACACACCCTTCAAGATAAATAGGTAAATAATATTTTTTCGGTAAAAAAAAGTCGGCGTGAAAAAGAGTGACGAAGAGTGACACAGAGTGAAGAAGAGTGACAAAGAGTGAAGAAGAGTGACAAAGAATGAAACAGAGTGAAGAAAAGTTACAAAGAGTGAAGAAGAGTGACAGTGAAGAAGAGTGACAGAGTGACAATGAGAAGAGTTACAAAGAATGAAAAAGAGTGACAGAGTGACATAGTGAAGAAGAGTGAACAAAGAGTGAAGAAGAGTGACATGATGAAAAAGAGTGAAGAAGATTATAGTGATAAGGGACGGAGGTGATGGTGTGAAGAGTGGCAGGTGGCGTGACAAAGAGTGAAGAAGAGGGACAGAGTGAAGACAAGTGAACAAAGAACGAAGAAGAGTGACAAAGAATGAACAAAGAGTGAAGATGAGTGACACAGCGTGAAGAGTGACAGAGTGAATAAGAGTGACAAAGAGTGAAGATGAGTGACAATGAGTGAAGAAGAGTGAACCAAGAGTGAAGAAGAGTGAACAAAGATTAACAAAGAGTGAAGAAGAGTGACAGAATGAAGCAGAGTGATGAAGAGTGTATAAAGAGTGAACAAGAATGACAAAGAGTGAAGAAAAATGACTGAAGAAGAGTGAACAAGAGTGACAAAGAGTGAGGTGATGGTGTGGAAAGTGGTGGCAGGTGGCGCAGCAATGGAGCAGTAATTAATAAAACAGCTGGAAGGGAGAAAGCAAGGAAGGGTAAGACAAAGGAACAAAAGAAAACGATGAATTAATTATGCAGATCTTCGATACAGAAAGTAGTAACAATGGTAATATCACTGACATAGCACTCTGGTATACCGGCACAGATAGAATATTTAAGGGGATATGGTCGGTTTTTCTGAACACCCTTCTCCCTCATGTTTAGCCCCACTAGTTTTAAGATTTTAAGACGTTCGTTCACTAGTTTGGACTTCCTGACTTTACAGAAGCTTGTGTATATCAAGATAAATGATAACCTCCGCTTTAGTGTTGCTGTTATATGTTCAAGATGTCAGGGAGAATTTCAAAGCAATTTGTCAAACACGATGAGCTTTGTCAGAGGTTTGTTGACACACTTAACAGAAAGAGTAAAAGAGGGGCCAACAAAACGAACCGTCCCCTTAATATTATGCATTAATTAAACCGTAGTAGTTGTAGTAGTAAATGAGCTCGTTTTCTATGAATCAGTGTTCGTAGTAAGTTGAAGAAGAGTGAAGAATATGCGTATGAGAGAGACAAATGAGCGCGTTTTCTATGAATCCGTATATAGTAATAACTTCCTATATACTGATTCATAGAAAATGCGCTTATTGGCGTCTCTCACACGCACATAATCCACTCTTCAGGCGCCTGTGCGTGAACCACTTACCTGTTCTTCACATGCGCACATATACATTTTCTCTCTCTATCTATCTATCTCTCTCTCTCTATCTATCTCTATCTATTTATCTATCTATCTCTCCTATCTATCTAGCTATCTATCTATCTATATATCTATCTAGAGAGATAGCTCTATCTCTCTATCTATCTATCTAAAATAGCACCCCCCTTATATGATAATTATGGCACCAATATGGCGTCTGAAGAAAACGATGGCCAAAATCTCTCGTAATACAATATCTCTCGTAATACAAAATCTCTCGTAATACAAAATCTCTAACGCGTGTAGCCCCAGAGTTGACAGCTCCAACAAACGTGCATCTCTCAACACTTTCGGGTAGCCTCAATTTATCGCGAAATATTCCTATAATCCTTCATCAAATTTAAAAGTCAATATAACCAAAGTAACGGGTATGTTTCTGGGCAAAACACAGGCATAATATAATGGTCCAATTGCCTATGTGTGGGGAGATGAGATACAAATAGCAAACCCAACACACTGTACAGTAGAATAGGCTACCCGTGACCCGCCATATGCATCACTATGTATGTATGTACTCTGGCACATACCCCATTGCTGAGACCCGACACGAGACAAAGCCCGAACAGAAACAACATTTAAAGTTCCTATTCTCAGGGTCCGGGACCACTTTCGCGTTCCCTCACCAGTTTCTCTGCCTCGTCGAGTAGGAGCATTATACAAGGGGAGGAGGATTCCTAGCCCCCTGCATCACTACTTCCTTCAATTGTGGCCATTACAAACGACTAAATTACTATCTACCTTCAAATTTCCTCTTGTAGTTCCGCCACCACATCGGCCGCTCGTCACTGAATACGTGTGTCGCCGCTAAACTGTAGAAGAACCGCGGAAAACGAGAATCAAGCGAACACAAATCACTCAACAAACCACACGTAAGGGCCGCGCCGGAAGACAGGAGGAGAAGAAGGTAAACAGGGGGATGGGGGAGGGAAGGAGAGGTGGGGGTGTCAATAACGCGCAACAACTAAATATCCCTTAAGGGGAGATTTCCACTTGAGGATTTTTTTTTCTTTACTCCTTTCTCCCTCATGTTTAGCCCCATTGCTTTTGAGATTTTAAGACGTTCACCCAATTAGTTTGGCGATGTTAACAACTTTCACCCCATTTATGTCACTTTTAAGACCATTCGTGCCATTTAGGTGTCGATTTTTTCCTGGCGAGCGATAGCGAGCCTGTAATTTAAGAGGAACCGGCCTTCGGCTGGGACATTTTTCGACCGAAAAATTTACAAATTTATCTTGAAAGGGGGTCAAGGGGGTGTAATTTCAAGCTTGATGGAAGTCTAGGAAACACACTAAAAACCTCCCCTTAAATCATAATTAACTCATCTATCACAGTCCTCTCATCATTAACCACAAAGCAGCTTGCTCATTAATTACACCTGTATATAATCCTTCCTCCCAAACTCCAAGATAAGTAAGTAATCAATCAGTAGGAACATTTTTAAAAGACCTCGACATACGCCTTGAAAAATGAGCCACCAACACCCACCTCTCCGAAACTCACGGTCAAGGCTGCAATAAGAAGCGTATGGGTCACGTGGCCGAAGTATTATGACAAGTGACGATGCCAGGTGTTCAGAAAAGTTACACACACACACACACACACACACACACACACCTCGTATATGAAGCCACTTCAAAATTACTTAAGGTTCAATTTAATGATACGAGACATAAGTAAATAATGGGGTGTATAGATGGGTATATGAGGGGAATAAAATGGATTGTGAGTTAGATGATTAATGAAGACTAGCCGTGTAATAGGTAGAGTAGGGGAGGTTACTTGCTTCCGAATCCCTCCCTTCTCCCCCCCCCCTTCCACCCCCCACCCCACCCCACACATCACTCCCGTTTCGTCTCTACCATTTTATCCATCTCCTCCTCTTCCTCCACTACCTCCTCCTCCTACCCCCACCTCCTCCTCCTCTTCCCCCAACTCTTCCTATATTCCCCAATCCCCTTCTCTTTTCCCCCACCTCTCCCTCATCCCCCCTCGTTCTCCTTCCCCCACCTCCCCCACCTCCACCACCTCCTCCCCCACCTCCTCTTCCTCCTCCTTTTTGTTTGCTATCCTTTTCTCTACCTCGTAGTCAATAGATTAATAGTTTTAGATATCCAAACTGCCCCGTAAGGACCAATAGGTCTGTTGCAGTTTGTTCTCCTTTGTATTCCTTTGTATGTCTATCTCTATCTATCTATCTCTATATATCTATATATCTATCTCTATCTATATCTCTATATCTATATATCTATCTATATCTCTATCTATCTAGCTCTCTACCTATCTATATCTATATATCTATCTATCTATCTCGTTCGTCTTGTAGGTGGCACGTCATAAATGTCTCATTGGTTATGCTGGGCCAGGTGTTGGAGGAGCAGCGGAAGGAGGAGGAGGTGGTGGTGGTGGTGGAGGAGGTGGAGGTGGAGGAGAAAGTGGAGACAATGGTGGAGAGGGGAAGATAAGGCTATAATGAGGGAGAAGTGGTTGAAGAGGGATATAATGTGCAAATGGCAAGGACACGGAATGAGCTAAACAGAAAAATATGGGGAAGATGTAAAAATATGTTCTTATTAAATTCATATGTTTTCACCAACCACATCTATCCATCGCTAATAAAATAAATAAAGGTTGAGTGTTCATTATCACGCCGTGGTAGAGTTGGTTAAAGCATGGACAATCGTCCTGACTGTCGGTGGTTCGAGATCCGCTAAGAGTATAATATATACATATAATATATATATATATATATACCATATATTGTGTGTGTAGATATACAGGAAAGCAGTTGTAAATAGACGTAAATAGATAGAGCAAAATAAGGATTATTATGTGGGAGTAAAGGATGTTTATCATTATGATATTGATAGGTGCTCGACGAGTAACTGGGAGCAAATTGGAAAAAAACTAGTTGCCCAGAGACTAATATTTTATGTGGCGACATATTGACCGTGTCATTTGATTTTTTTTTTTTTTTTTTTAGTTTTTTTTTTTTTTGTATATTCCAACTACTCCCTCTCGGGTATAGGCTGAGAGCCTGTATATTCAACCGTACATTCAACAGTGAAGCCCGTGAGGTCTCGTTCCAGTCTAGGGAGTGATACATGTGAAGCACTTTGAGATGCAACCAGTCTCCGCTATCTTGTTATTAATATATACTATGTCGGTAGTCGCAAAATATTACTCAATGATAACAATTGCAATAGTTTCAAGATGGTCAGAAAAGTTAAATTGACTTTCTTACAATCTGTGTGACTTCTCAAAATGACTTCCATGGGGGAAAGTTGTAGGATTTTATTTTGTACCAAATCTTTGCTGTCACCTGCTCCTGGCACTTCCTACTTTTATCAGAAAGGGATTTTGGCCGACAGGAAGGAGCGAGAGAGAGAGTGAGTGAGAGCGAGAGCGAGAGAATGGGCGTGGAGTGAAAGTTTGATGTGAAAAAAATAAACTGCATTTCAGGGCCATTACATTCTAAGAGAGAGAGAGTGTGTGAGAGTGAGTGTGAGCGATAGAGAGAGCGAGAGCGAAGGGGGCGTGGAGTGAAAGTTTGATGTGAACATTATACTGCATAACATTCTAAAATGTTATCAATTTTACACTATTATTTCCTTAGCCCCTTGAGTATTATGCCGAATGTTGATAGTTTATTCCGGCTATCATTAGACGATTTTATACAACTTAGGAATAACTCTTAGTAAAGGTCGGATTAGATTAAAATACTATTTAATTCTTGAGTTATATTACGTGTATATATAATATGCTTATGTGAATATACTGCAGCCTATATATAATACGTTTATATATGGAGGGAATGGCCTGCAACTACCCCCATACATAGATATCCTTCATACATTCAAGCCAGAGAAAGCCAGAGAAAGAGAGAAAAGGAAAGAAAGATTTACAAAATCCGGTGACCCCCCATAAGCGTACAACCAATGTTTGGGAATTAATAAACCTCGAAAGTAATTTAGTTTACAACTAGCGAGTTGCAGATCATGATTGCAACAACAGTTATTTATAATCGAGACCTCCCTCACTTTGCTTACATCAAACGAGCTGCGATCCTTGTTTAAAAACAGGAAATCCCGTTTCATTTGCAGTAGGCACTCTCTTTGCTTCATTTACAACTGATAACTAATATATATTCACGAAGCCCCTTGGCAACCAGGACCACTCTTTACACTGCCAAAACACCTGGGAGTTTATCGAAAAGTATGCCCACCATGTAACCTCCAGCCACGACCTACACACTTTGCAACAGAGTGGGCACCATCACTATAGACCTCTAGTGGACGCTATGAATTGCCTGACCCCCTGAATAATATGGTCCTATAAACATCACTCAGTGGCGCTTTTTTTATTTTATTTTTTTTCTTCAAAATTGTATCTGCAGAAAAAGAGGTATGTTTAAAATATATATTAGGCATTTAACTAAAGTAAGGTTACTGTGTGTACAGGAATGTAATGCAAAATACAGGCAGGAAGGTGATGAGGACACAATTCAGTAAAATACAGTATGGCCTCCACTACACTGTTTACTTCTCAGTACTGTGTAGCACCATAGATATTGTTGGCCCTCATGTTTGGCCAGCAGGATATCTTGGTCTCAGGCATTCCTCTCTCTCTCTCTCTATGATTGTGTACTATTATTTTTGTCTTATGGTGAGCGTGTTCTCCTTGTTGTTTTTCCCTTGTGTTCCTGTTTTTCATATTTACCAAGCTTAGTTGGATCTTTACTCTCCTGCTTTTTCATCGTATTGTCTTGTTATTTGTCTAATACTTATTCGCTTTGTGATTCCTTGTGTTTATGCGTATATATGCTTCCATCTATGGTCCATTCATTATAAGTAGGCGAGAGATCTTAACTTCTATACACTATAACTTAAAAAGGGATAGAACAAATGGGCCGTAAATTTCCACATCTATTCCCTTGCTGACTCTTCCCAAATGTTAGAAATATTAGCTCGATTATTCTAGTTGTTTGTTTTGAGTTACAGATGTTAGAGTTCAAGATTTCTCACGTACTTACAGCGAATAGACTATAGTTCATCTATTATTTGATCTCCATTTATTTATACTGCATCGTCCAGTCTGTTGGTCATTTTACTTCCATTGCCAGCTGTTTTTAGTCCCCTTTTATCTCATTCAACTCTCAAACTCTAAACTTTCCTGTTTCTGTAAATGCCTTCACTAATAGTGTTGTGGTGTTGCATAGTTGTCTACCGGAGTTTTGAGGAAGTTATATTAATTTCAGGCAAAAAGTCAGTGATCCATAAGCTGCCTGTTGCAACTTTGTTCTTGAAAAAAATATGTTAGCTTTGTACTGCGCTCTGGTGCTCAGAGAGTTGTTGAGCTTTTACAATACAGTCACACACATGGTAACTTTAAGGGGAGATGGGTCGTTTTTCTGGTCCCTCTTCTTCCTCATGTTAAGCCCCATTTGTTTTGAGATTATATGACGTTCGGCCCATTAGTTTGACAATTTGAACAACTTTCGCCTCATTTAGTTGTCAATTTTAAGACCTTTCGTGCCATTTAGGTGTCGATGTTTTCGTGGCCAGCGATAGCAAGCCTGAAGTTTTAAGAGTAACCGGCCTCTGGCCGGGAAATTTTTCTACCGAAAAATGTACAAATTTGTCTTGAAGGGGGGACTAAAAAATAAATTAATATATAAATTAATAGACCAGCAAAATAGCCAATCTCCCCTTAACAATATATACATTAATATGATAGTCTTAGCCACAGTAATGGAAATAGAAAGTTTGTTTTATGATTGTATTTACTGGCATCTGATTTATATTCTAAGGTGATGCTCGATTGTACTACCACATTCATAATTTCCTGATATGAAGTTGTGTTCTTTTGCGCACCAAATGTAATTTTATGTGGGTATGAATCTGATTTAACCTCAGAAACTCATATACAAATTTACAGCCAATTAGAATATCAAAGTTCGAAATTATGTTATAATAGTATTTTAATGTGTGTGAATTTGTATTTTGCTTTTGTGTGTTCATTGTTTTCTGTCGTGTTGTCCCTATTCCGGCTCTGTCTTGAGTTCCCCCCCAAAAAAAATATATATATATATATATATATATATATATTTATGTTACTACTACTACTACTATTACTACTACTACTACTACTACTACTAACTAATATATTGTTTCTCTCCCTCTCTGCAGCACTGAACTTCAACTCCAACAACTTAGAGGCGTCGTCCCAGCTGTGGTCCGGGTTCAGACATATTATACTGTACCCGACCTTCGAGGACACCAACCAGAATGTCACAGCCCTGGTGGGAGACTCGGCCTTCCTACCATGTACTGTGGCACACCTCGGGGATAGATCTGTGAGTACATTATAGTATTTTATAGTATATTATAGTACATTAAATTACATCATAGTGCATTATAGTACATTATAGTATATTATAGTATATTATAGTACATTATAGTATGTTATAGTATATTATAGTATATTATAGTACATTATAGTATGTTATAGTATATTATAGTACATTATAGTATATTATAGTATATTATAGTACATTATAGTATATTATAGTATATTATAGTACATTATAGTATATTATAGTATATTATAGTACATTATAGTACATTATAGTATATTATAGTATATTATAGTATATTATAGTACATTATAGTATATTATAGTATATTATAGTACATTATAGTATATTATAGTATATTATAGTACATTATAGTATATTATAGTATATTATAGTACATTATAGTACATTATAGTATATTATAGTATATTATAGTATATTATAGTACATTATAGTACATTATAGTACATTATAGTATATTATAGTATATTATAGTATATTATAGTACATTATAGTACATTATAGTATATTATAGTATATTATAGTACATTATAGTATGTTATAGTATATTATAGTACATTATAGTACATTATAGTATATTATAGTATATTATAGTACATTATAGTACATTATAGTACATTATAGTACATTATAGTACATTATAGTACATTATACCTTATATTATAGTATATTATAGCTATATTATATTATAGCTATAGTATATTATAGCTATAGTACATTATAGTACATTATAGTATATTATAGTACATTATAGTACATTATAGTATATTATAGTACATTATAGTATATTATAGTACATTATAGTACATTATAGTATATTATAGTACATTATAGTACATTATAGTATATTATAGTACATTATAGTACATAGTATATTATAGTACATATAGTACATTATAGTATATTATAGTATATTATAGTACATTATAGTATATTATAGTACATTATAGTACATTATAGTATATTATAGTACATTATAGTACATTATAGTATATTATAGTACATTATAGTACATTATAGTATATTATAGTACATTATAGTACATCATAGTATATTATAGTACATTATAGTATATTATAGTACATTATAGTACATTATAGTATATTATAGTACGGTACATTATAGTGTATTATAGTACATTATAGTATATTATAGTACATTATAGTACATTATAGTATATTATAGTATATTATAGTACATTATAGTATATTATAGTACATTATAGTACATTATAGTATATTATAGTACATTATAGTACATTATAGTATATTATAGTACATTATAGTACATCATAGTATATTATAGTATATTATAGTATATTATAGTATATTATAGTACATTATAGTATATTATAGTACATTATAGTATATTATAGTACATTATAGTACATTATAGTATTATAGTAAATTATAGTACATCAGTATATTATAGTATATTATAGTATATTATAGTATATTATAGTACATTATAGTATATTATAGTACATTATAGTACATTATAGTACATTATAGTATATTATAGTACATTATAGTACATCATAGTATATTATAGTACATTATAGTATATTATAGTACATTATAGTACATCATAGTATATTATAGTATATTATAGTATATTATAGTATATTATAGTACATTATAGTACATTATAGTATATTATAGTACATTATAGTACATTATAGTATATTATAGTACACACCTTCCTACACTGTATTGTGACCTACCTTGGTGACAGATCGGTCAAAAAATCGACACCTAAGTGACACGAAAGGTCTTGATATAGAAATTGGACGAAAGGTTTTACAATCGACAAACTAGTGAGGCGAACATCTTAAAATCTGAAAACTAGTGGGGCTAAACATGAGGAAGAAGGGGGACCAGAAAAACGGCCCATATCTCCTTAAAAGAGCTGAGATATTCCCTTACCTGACCTATCAACTTTACCTCTGTGACTGCATTAACCCTTTGAGTACCAGCGACGTGTTTATATTTTATTCAAGCTATATTCAGACGATATTATGCAGCTTAGGAAGGATCTGTGGTAGTTAAAAGGGTTGATTGAGATAGTTTGAGGCCTTATTATTGCTAGAGGTCCTTCCTAACCTGTATAACATCATCTAATAGTTGACAGAATATGATAAAAAGAACGTCCCTGGTATTGAATAGGTTCATCTCAAAGACCGTGACCTTATTATTCTTTGCAACATTGACCTTCAGTTTCCATGTCGCACACCCAGTACCAAACATACTAACCCTGAGTACCAGCGACGTGTGTTATATTTCTTATTCTGACTATATTTACACGATACCATGCAGCTCAAGAAGGCCCTGTAGTAATTAGAAGGGTTGGTTGAGATAGTTTGAAGCCTAATTATTGCTAGAGGTTCTTCCTAAGCCGAATAAAGTCGTCTAATCCTTGTCAAAGTATATATAAAGGAAGACACTGGTGCTGAACGGGTTAACCAAACACTGCAATTCCCGCTCATAATTTCGTAATAGAAATGCATCATCAGCAAAACGTAGCACAGTCAGTTTCCTCAAATTCCCTTCCCATACCAAGGGTGATGCAACATACACTGTTCTACCTTGTATTTCTTGCACGAGTCTTCATCATATTATATATTGCACAACTATGGGGTATTACACTCGTGTTCTAAGGGGGAAGGGTTTATTTTTTTGGTCGGTTATATCATATTATATAGTATTTTTTTAATTTCCTCCCTAGACCTCCATCAAAGTTAAAAACAACATCCATTAGATCCCCCTTCTAGATTAATTTGTACATTTTCGGTAGAAAATTTGTCCCGGCTGAAGGCCGGTTCTTCCAAAATTACAGGCTCACTATCGTTCGCCAGGAATAAAATCGACACCTTAATATTGACAAAGAAATGGGGCGAAAGGTCTTAAAATCGTTAAATTAATGGGGCAAACATCTTAAAATATGGAAACTAAAGGGGCTAAGCATGAGGGAGAAGAGGAGCTAGAAAAACGACCCATCTCCCCTTCAAATTACCTTCAGATCAAATCACTCTTAATGTTCCTCCTCTACCATATTGCTGCTCTCGACCCATTTCCTTGTCAATTTATGAATTTACATATTTAGCCATACAGTGTCATACTATACATATTTTTATTTTTATTTTAATATCACATAGGAGTCGCACATAGACGCATATTTTATTTCCATTTTAATATCCCATAGTAGTCGCACATAGAAGCATATTTGTATTTCAAATTTAATATCACATACCAGTCGGACATAAAAGCATATTTTATTTCAATTTAAATATCACATAGCAGTCGCACATAGAAGCATATTTTGTTACCCTACACATAACCCATTATTTTATTTATTCCAATTTTAATATCACATAGCATTCGCACTTCATATTTTGTTACCCTACACAAAACCCATTATTTTCAGCTCAATTTAATTCCCTTCATACGCAGCACTGCCATAAAAGATTTACACTAAACGGCAGCCGTAAAACAATGCACTAGAATGAATGAATGTGTTGTTATTTGTAGCGTTGGGTTATAACATGTAAAAGGTATGTAGCGAAGTGGTGTTTTGTTTATGGGGCGATGGGTCATTTTTTGGTCGAGTATTTTATATATTTATTAGTATTCTAGTTTCCTCCCTAGACCTCCATCAACCTGTAGAAAAGCAGAAACAAAAACTAGACCCCCTTTCAAGATAAATTTGTACATTATTCGGTAGAAAAATTTCCCGTACTCTTAAAATTGTAGGCTCGCCAGGAAAAAATCGACATTTAAATGGCACGAAAGGTCTAAATATTGACAAAGGAATGGGGTGTAGGCTAAAGTCTTGTAATCGCCAAATTAATGAGTCGAACGTCTTAAAATCTATAATGTATACATTTATCTTGAAGGAGGGTCTTGTGCGGGTGTTATTTTATGCTTGATGGAGGTTTAGGGAGGAGACTACAACATAATAGAAAGATGCCTAAATGAGCCAAATAATACGCTCATCCCCCCTTAACCCCTTCATTACCGGTACCGTCTTTCAAACTTTTTCTGGCTACTATTAGACGACTTTATTCAGTATATAAAGGGCCTCCATCAATTACCAGGCTTCGAACTATCTCACTTAACCTTTTTGCTACCACAGTTCATTCTTAAACTGCATAAAATCGTCTAAATATAGCCAGAATAATATAAAAAAAGACTTCGCCGGTACTCAAAGGGTTAATTATTAAGTTATTTTCGGAAGTGGGGCTTATTTAGACTTACGGACTGAACACGCACAGGTCCGGGAGTTTCATTTACTTGCAAATTTAATTGTACCCCATTCCCGTTTTACTAGCGGGGGCATAACGGTATAATGTTATGACCCGTGTTAGCATATCCTGAACGTAACTTATGGGATGTATGTATGTTTGTTTGTGTGTATGTATGTATGTATGTATGTACTCTGGCACTTACCCCAGTTTTCCTTTTTTATTTTATTTGTATTTTTGTAAATGTTAGATATAGTATTTTTACAGTTTTAATTGAAATATTTAATACATATCTATGACTAATAACCGGTATCAATGTTGTCTCTTACAGGTAACTTGGATGAGGAAGAGAGACCTGCACATACTAACGGCTGGTGTTTATACCTATTCTGCTGACGAGAGATTTATGGTGAGTAACTCTGTCTCTGTTTCTCTCTCTCTCTCTCTCTCTCTCTCTCTCTCTCTATATATATATATATATATATATATATATATATATATATATATATATATAATATACCGGTATATATATATATATATATATTTATATATAATTTTTTTGTTTTCCTATTTGAGTGAGGGAGACAAAAGGCAGAACTGCCTGTGGCAAATGCATCCTCCAGAGTTTAAAGAGTGACAGGGCCAAAATTAAGGGACGGTCGATCCAAAATGCCTGGAAACACGGAATTTGAAGCAATTTAAGTCATAGGAAGAGGGAAAGATTGATTCTGGGAGAGAGTTCCATAGCTCAGCTATTGAATAGAAGAAATATTGAGAATAACGTTTCACTCTAGGGTTGGAGAGTTGCACAGAGTAGGGGTGGGATTGTGTTACAAGAGGGTGCTACGTTCTCTACGAACAATTGTAGCATTTGAACTCCATGCATATCAATTCAAACAAATACAAAACAATAATTGCTATCACGTACCTTCAAACACTTCCACACTCCCTTCACAGATGCATCCAAAAATGTATTCATGCAATAACTCCAGTATAATTAGAAATAGATTGATGTAGTCTTTAGAGGAAACGCTATATGAATGCAGAAGCGAGAAAAGGGGGAAGAGCAGTATGAATGGAGCATGAATACAAATGAATGAATACAAATCAACAAGGATGACAAAGGAAAGAAAGTCATTGATAAATATAATAAATAACAGTATGGATGGAGACAACAGAGAAAACACTGGATATAGAACGAGGGGGTAACTGAACATGGACAAATAATTATGAAAAAAACAAAACAAAAAACAAGGATCAATAAGGAAATACAAAAAATAGTAGTATGGATGGAGGCAACAGAATAGGAAAATAATTATGAAGAAAAACAAACAAGGATAAATAAGGAAATTGAATAAATAGCGAGAAATAGAATATATAACAGTATGGATGGAGACAGCAGAGGAAACACTGGATATAGAACGAGGGGGTAACTAAACATAGGAAAATAATTATAAATACAAAGCAACAAGGATAAATAGAGAAATATAATAAATAGAGAGAGATAGAATAAATAACAGTATGGATGGAGACAACAGAGGAAGCACTGGATATAGCACGAAGGGGGTAACTGAACGTAGGAAAAGAATAGTGATTAATGATAAAGTTGAAATAAAGCAATACGGAATGAGAGAAACGAAAAGAGAATATGGAGGAATGGTTGCAAAATTAACCCCTTCTGTACCGGTGACGTCGTTTTAACTTTATTCTGGCTACTATTAGACGATTGTATTCAGTTTACAAAGGATCACTAGCAATTATACGGCTCCAAACTATCTCACTTAACCCATTTTGCTACCACAGAGCTTTCTCAAACTGCACAGAATCGTCTAGATATAGATAGAATAATATTTAAAAGACGTCGCTGGAACTCAAAGGGTTAAAGACAAACATACAAAGAACTTCAGGGAGACCAGAGCAAAAGAGGCTAGTGCATAGAAAGCGAACCCATTGGTAAAAAGTGGAAGAACAAAACAGCGCAGAAAAAGGGGGGCGGATGAAAAGACGAGTATTAAGGGGTAGGTAGTCGCTTTTTCTGGACCCCCTTCTCCCTCATGTTTAGCATTTTAGTTTTGAGATTTTAAGACGCTCGTTCCGTTAGTTTGACGATTTTGAGACCTTTCGCCCCATTTCTTTGTCAATATTAAGACCTCTCGTGCCATTTAGTTATCGATTTTTTCCTGGCGAGCGATAGTGAGCCTGTAATTTTAGAAGCAAGTGGCCTTCGGCCGGGACATTTTTTTACCGAAAAATGTACAAATTTATCTTGAAACGGGGTATAGGGTTGTGTTTCTTTAAACTTGATAGTGGTCTAGCAAGGAAACTCAAATATAAATTAATATATATATATATGTATACAATATATATATATATATATATATATATATATATATATATATATATATATATATATATATATATATATATATATATATATAGTATATACAGTATAATCCCTTAAGACAGGGAACGAGGTGAAAGAACGGATTTGGAAAAGAGTGCGACGACAGGGACAAATAACAAAAGAGCACAGAGGGGGAAGAAGGAGGAAGGAGGGCGAGGGCAGGGCGAGAGCAAGTGAAAAAGGCTGAATGCAGACAGAAAATACGTATCTTTTTAAAGAGAAATAAAAACATTTCAAAGATATTATGTTCTCCAGCGTTTTGTATTCTTTCCTGCATAATGCATAATGCCACGTGATCGCATTGATGAGCACTGATCATGTATCAGAATTGTAGGAGATATGACAGTATAATTGTAGGAGTTATGCCGGATGCACCGTTTGGTGTAGGGGATACGCTGGGTACTCAGTTTTGGTGTAGGAAATGTGCTGGATACTTGTTTTTGTGTAGGAAATATGACCGACTATGTGTAGGATATGTGGCAGTACTCCAACTTTTGTGGTTGTGTAGGAGATGTAACTACGCCCCCATTCAATGACATGACTGGGTAGTCCATTCCATAGGTTTAGTACCAAGTGTGTAAGGTGCAGCCTTACGACCATACTGATTGACCACATCTGAAGCCACATTATCCTTTTTCTTTTCTCTTTTTTCCAGGTGCTGCACCCTGAAAATTCGAACGACTGGACGCTTCACATAAAGTTCGTGACGTTCCGAGACTCCGGGGTGTACGAGTGTCAGGTGAACTCTGACCCCAAGATCAGCCTACCTGTCCTGCTTAACATAATAGGTGAGGGCTAAACTTTGGTTATAGGGGTGTATGGTAGCAAAAATGATTAATTGATTTAGTTTATAGCTTTTGCATGGGTAGACGTCCTTCCTAAGCTGAACAAAATCTTCTAATAATTGCCAGAATATAATGAAAAGTTAATTCCGTGTTTCTCCCCACACAGAAGGCCAGCTGGATGACCCGGCGCCCTACGAGACCCAGGCTGTTGACACCAGTAAGTACAATAACTCTCTTGTTGGTCGATTATTTTCATATATGTATTATTTTTGTTAGTTTCCTCCCTATACCTTCATGAAACTTAAAATAACAACCCCAGGATCCACCTTCAAGATATATTGTATAAACTAATCTAATGATAGCCAGAATATACTGTCAAAATGTGTCATAATCTTAAATGGGGCAAACATCCCTCTCTCTCTGTGATCCACGCATTTGGTTAAGTGCACCGCTCTAAACTGAGGATGGCCTTTTTCTACCTTCACTTTCGTCCCGTTACTTCGGCAATGTTAAGTGCTTTCACCCAATTAGCTTTGCAAGATTATCATGCGTCACCCCCCCCCCCCCTTTTCAGGTGTCAATATGTATTTGGGCATGCAGTAACGGGCCTGTGTGTCTCTTCAAACCGAAACTGTCGAAAAAAAGTACACATTTTGCTTGAAGGGGGTTCTGGGGAGGCTCTTTTTCCCGTGAAGGGGATCTAGGGGGCACACTAAAAAAAAAAAAGCCTGAAACTGCAAAACTGTGAAAGACCCTCAATATTACATAGCCAGTCAAAATCGATGATCCTCCACCCAACCAACCTACAACACCCACACTATATACACATGAGCTTGGTGAAACACTCTTCCACATTGAGGGGAGATGGGGCGTTATTATAGACCCTCTTTTTCCCTCATGCTTAGCCCCATTAGTTTTCAGATTTGTAGATGTTTGCCCCATTATTTTTCAGATTTTAAGACCTTTCCTCCCATTTCGTTGTCAATATTAAGATCTTTCGTGCCATTTAGGTGTTGATTTCTTTCCGGGCGAGCGATAGCGAGCCTGTAATAGACGACGGGAGGTAAAGAGATAAAGACCAAAACAAGGACCTTTGTTTACCCATTGACTACGGTAGGCCTTTAGTGACCATGTTTACCCATTGAGGAGGATGCCGCGTTTTTTACAGTTTATTATGGCTATCATTAGACGATTACATAAAGCTTAGGAAGATTCTGTGGGAGATATAAGGGTAAAGACTATTTCAACCCTTTGACTTCCATAGACCCTTCCGAATTTGAACGATGTCGTCGTGGGTTAGAAAAATCATGACAAATGCTGAAACTACGGGTTGAATGCATCTTGACAAAGATTGATCATGTGGCTTGGGATAAATCAAGAGCTGATTCAATAATGGATGGTGAAAAGTTTGTTTTGTAAAGTTAATGGTGTGTGTATGTATGTGGATGTGTGTGTGTGTGTGTGTGTGTATGTGTGTGTGTGTGTGTGTGTGTGTGTGTGTGTATGCGCTCTAGGGGGGAAAGGAGTGGGGGGCCTGAGGGAGAATGAATGTAAACATGTGTCACTCATTGTTGTGGGGAGTCAGGCTGGTAGTGTACAGTCAATAATAAACGTTCGCGAACCTCTCGTATTTGTCATTATGAAAGTACTGTATACGTAATCACATAAACAGATTTATGTGTATAATTTAAAACACGTTGATAATATAATAATATAATGTATACTTTGATTACTGTAGGATCTACTTATGCAAACCAACCCCGGTGGTTATATTTGCACAAAACTCCATGAACCATTAGAGTTTCCCCCATTAAATACTGTATTTGAGCAACTCTGAGCGACATTGTCAACACCGGGGCTCATTTGTTTCACTCCTCTATTTTCTCTATATTGCCATATATGGGTATACATGTGCCTACATACACAAGATATGTGAGTATATAATTGCTTTTGGTCTTATAATAATTGTATTATATATATATATATATATATATATATATATATATATATATATATATATATATATATATATGTTTTTGTAAAACATCCTTGTTTTTAACAAAGGTAATTAGGTAGATAATGATATATATTTGTAAATTGCCATACATCATTTTTAATTTACTCTACGTGTTTCTCCGAGGCAAAGACGCCACTCATGTATGTAAGACTATCACACTAGAGCATTTGTTGGCAACATTCGATAATCAACATATTTGGGGGCAACATTTCTGGAATATTAACACTGGTATCGGAAACTAGACTGAGGGTGGATGAATTAAGGTAACCGACATACTTAAAATGTTGACCTCATAAGCTGCCGGACCAGTGTTGAGCATAAATGTTGAGGGAAAAAGCGCTCGTGTGATACCTTCTTAGACTGATGTGATTCTATCGTCACTCTGTCACTGCAAACTGACGGGTCTGGCTGATTAGGGACTGAATCATTGATTACCTCGTGATGTCAGGGAATTAGTGTGAATGAATAAGTAGCAAAAACGAAGCCAATCCATAGACGTAGTGGTGGATGGTAGTTAGGTTAAGGGGGTAGTGCTTGGTTTTTGGTCGATATATTTATTTATTAATATATTTTTGAGTTTCCTCGCTAGACCTCCATCAAGCTTAGAAAAAAAAACCCTAGACACCTCTTTCAAGATAAATTTGTATATTTTTTGGTAGAAAAATTTCCCGGCCGACGGCCGGTTTCTTCTAAAGTTAGAGGCTTTGCAAAAATAGGGCGAAAGGTCTTAAAATTGCCAAACAAATTGCGAGAACGTCTTAAAAACTCAAAACTAATGGGATTAAACATGAGGGAGAAGGGAGGTCCGGAAAATAATCCCTAAAGTGAAAATCTCCCCTGAACATTCCCTGGTCTATTGGTAGCACACAGGCGTCACCAAAAGCAGTTAGGGCTCTATATATAAAAGTCTATGGAGAGAAATACAATGGTTCTATGGGTGACAGTGTGTGTGTGTGTGTGTGTGTTTTGTTTGTTGTGTTTTGTTTTGTTTTTGGTGGGGGGGGGGGGAGGCTCTAATTGTTAATGTATGTTGGCAGGGTATGTAATTGTTAATGTTTGTTGGCAGGGTATGTAATTGTTAATGTTTGTTGGCAGGGTATGTAATTGTTAATGTATGTTGGCAGGGTATGTAATTGTTAATGTTTGTTGGCAGGGTATGTAATTGTTAATGTTTGTTTGGCAGGGTATGTCATTGTTAATGTATGTTGGCAGGGTATGTAATTGTTAATGTTTGTTGGCAGGGTATGTAATTGTTAATGTTTGTTGGCAGGGTATGTAATTGTTAATGTATGTTGGCAGGGTATGTAATTGTTAATGTATGTTGGCAGGGTATGTAATTGTGTGGTTGTGGTTGTTGTTAAAGTAGAATACAGAGTGATTGTTGTTGCTGTTGTTGTTAGTAGTAGTGGTGTGGTTGTTGTTGTTGGAACGGGTAGTGTTGTTGTTTTATGTTGGTGGTGGTGGTGGTGGTACTGTTGGTGGTGGTAGTGTTGTTGTTGGTGGTGGTGGTGGTGGTGGTGGGTGTGGTGATGGTGCTGTTGTTAGTGTTGTTGTGTATGAGGGTATACGGAGCCTTTGTCCATGCCCCAACTCCCCTCAATGGGAATCTATAGCAAGGGAGAGTGGTCATCTCTTGGTTGGACGACATTTTGGGGCCTTACCTATCAAATAAAGAAGTTATATATTTGTTATCACATATAACTTATCCAAAACCCAAACTATATGTCTTGTACCAATACTAGTGAATGTGGATTATGGTGATGGATATAATAGAGTATATGGAGATGTTAACCCCTTCAACACATTATGGTGATGGATAGTATAGAGTATATGGAGATGTTAACCCCTTCAGTACATTTTCCTCATATTCTGGTTATCATTAGATTTGTTTCTTTAACTTATATAATCTATGTTTAGGACTCAAAGTGGTAAATACAATCTCGATAAACCCTCCGAATATCATAGGTTTATTTTTAAGATGCATAAAATAGTCTATATTTATAGCCAGAATCCAAAGTAAAAGAGCGTCCTCGTGCTGAAGGGGTTAATGACACCAGTGTCACCAATATGGCGGAGTTTGACAGATATCTACCCCTCTCTAGTGGTGAAAGATTCATAATGAAGCATAACCCGGTGTAGCATTATTACACATAACCAGGTGTAGCATTATTATACATAACCCGGTGTAGCATTATTACACATAACCAGGTGTAGCATTATTATACATAACCCGGTGTAGCATTATTACACATAACCAGGTGTAGCATTATTACACATAACCCGGTGTAGCATTATTACACATAACCAGGTGTAGCATTATTACACATAACCAGGTGTAGCATTATTACATATAACCAGGTGTAGCATTATTACATATAACCAGGTGTAGCATTATTACATATAACCCGGTGTAGCATTATTACACATAACCAGGTGTAGCATTATTACACATAACCAGGTGTAGCATTATTACACATAACCAGGTGTAGCATTATTACATATAACCAGGTGTAGCATTATTACATATAACCAGGTGTAGCATTATTACATATAACCCGGTGTAGCATTATTACACATAACCAGGTGTAGCATTATTACACATAACCAGGTGTAGCATTATTACACATAACCAGGTGTAGCATTATTACACATAACCAGGTGTAGCATTATTACACATAACCAGGTGTAGCATTATTACACATAACCAGGTGTAGCATTATTACACATAACCAGGTGTAGCAGTATTACACATAACCAGGTGTAGCATTATTACACATGACCAGGTGTAGCATTATTATACATAACCAGGTGTAGCATTATTACACATAACCAGGTGTAGCATTATTACACATACGTCATAAAATCTGAAAAGTAATGGGGCTAAGCATGATGTAGAAGGGGGACCAGAAAAACGGCCCATATCCCCTTAATCCCTTTATATTTACTGTTATTACATTAGTTTGCTTGATACCTCGTTCTCTCACCTGACCACATCACGTTGCGCCTCTTTCAGGATTTCCGGACTACAAATTCGACACTCGTCAAATACAAGGGAAGAAGCCACGAAGGAAAGCCAGGAAGCACAAGGGTAGGCTGAGACCAGCTTTGTGGCAGCTACATAACAACTGTTGAATGTTATATTACTGACCCTCCTCTAACACGCTTGCTGTGACGATACATCAGCCATTTCAGATTAGACACTTAATTATATCAGTGTGCTAAAGTTCACTGACGAAGTTAGCCAATAGAAGTATATGATGAAAAAAACACAAAATATCGAGAACAAAATCCAATATCTCTTTGTAAATTGGCCATTCTTTATACCAGCCCGGCCAAACCCCTCTCTGCCTTCCAATAACAACGATCACCGCCGCTGTCCATTCTGTTACGGTCCCCCTTCATATTTAGCGCAGTGTCTCGTAACTTAGGGGGGATGGTTCATTTTTTAGTTGATTTTTGTGTTCATTTATGATATCCTTATTCAAGTTTCCTCCCTAGACCTCCATTAAGCTTACCTTAGTGATTGCTTACCTTAGTGATTGCTTAACGCTTAGTGATAGTTTAAGAGGCAGAGGAGTCTTAACACAAACATTCCTCCAAGACCCTCCTTCAAGATAAATTTGTACATTTTTCGATAGAAAAATGTTCCGGCCGAAGGCCGGTTCCTCTTAAATTACAGGCTCAGCTATCGCTCACCAGGAAAAAAATCGACACCCTAAGTGGCACGAAAAGTCTTAATATTG
>CM064580.1:48676641-48744141 GCA_032716605.1 Paralithodes platypus
ATATAGAACGAGGGGGTTAACTGATAACAGGGGGAAACAAATAATGTATGAAAAAAAACAAAACCCAAAAAAACAAAGTATCAATAAGGGAAAGAATACTAAAAAAAATAAGTAAAAGAGTTATTGGGAGTTTGGAGGCAACCAGGAAAAACTAGGAAAATAATTATGAAGAAAACACAAAACAAGGATAAATTAACTGGACATCTGAATAAAATAGCGAGAAAGATAGAATATAAAAGCAGTATGGATTGGAGACCAGCAAGAGGACACACATTTGCGCATATAGAACGAGGGGGTAACTAAACATAGGAAATAATAATTACATAAATACATCTCTCAAGCAACAAGGCATAAATTAGAGCAAATATAATAAATAGAGAGAGAATAGAATTAAAATACAGTAGTGTGATGGAGACAAAACAGAGTGAAGCCCCTTGGATATAGCCCACAAAAGGGGGGGTAACTGGGAAACGTAAAGGGAAAAAGAATAGTGAATCTCTAGTTATGGGATAAAAGTTGAAATTAAAAGCAATACTGGAATTGGAGAGAAACGCTAAAAGAGAATATGGAGGAAGATGGGTTTTTTCCAAAAAATTAACCCCCTGTTTCTCGTACCGGGTGACACCGTGGGGTCCCCCGTTTTTTTAAAAAAACTTTATTCTGGCTGGACAGTATTAGACGACTTGGGTTATTCCCAGACACTTCGCTGTTTTTACAAAGGATCATCTAGAGGACCAGGGTGGGGGATTAAACGCAGTCCTAGCTGAGAGGCCGGAAAGGCCCAAATTAATACGGCCTCCGCAACTATCGTCACACTTAACCCATGTTTGCTACCACAGGAGCTTTCTTCAAACTGCCACAGAAATCGTCTAGGATATAGATAGAATAAATATTTAAAATGAACGGTCCCGCCCGTCGCTGGAACTCCAAAGGGTTAAGGACAAACCATACAACAGAGCTTCAAGGATAACCCAAGAAGCCCAAAAGAAGGCCCTTAAGTGCGATAGAAAGAGCGGGGAAACCCCAATTGGTAAAAAAGTGGGAAGAAAAACAAACACAAGCGGTGCAGAAACAAAAGGGGGGCGGAGTGAAAAGACACCCGAGTAAATTAAGGGGTTAAAGGTAGTCGGCCCTTTTTTTCCCTGGACCGCCGCCCTTCTCCCTCATGTTTAGCATTTTAGTTTTGAGACTTTAAGACGCTCGTTCCGTTAGTTTGACGATTTTGAGACCTTTTGCCCCATTTCTTTGTCAATTTTACGACCTCTCGTGCCATTTAGTTATCGATTTTTTGCTGGCGAGCGATAGCGAGCCTGAAATTTTAGAAGCAAGTGGCCTTCGGCCGGAATTTTTTTTTTTACCGAAAACTGTACAAATTTATCTTGAAACGGGGTAGAGGGTTGTGTTTCTTTAAACTTGATAGTGGTCTAGCAAGGAAACTCATATAAATTAATATATATATATATATACAATATATATATATATATATACATATATATATATATATATATAATATATATCTATATAGATATAGATATATATATATATATATATATAGTATATACAGTATAATCCCTTAAGACAGGGAACGAGGTGAAAGAACGGATTTGGAAAAGAGTGCGACGACAGGGACAAATAACAAAAGAGCACAGAGGGGGAAGAAGGAGGAAGGAGGGCGAGGGCAGGGCGAGAGCAAGTGAAAAAGGCTGAATGCAGACAGAAAATACGTATCTTTTTAAAGAGAAATAAAAACATTTTCAAGATATTATGTTCTCCAGCGTTTTGTATTCTTTCCTGCATAAAGCATAATGCCACGTGATCGCATTGATGAGCACTGATCATGTATCAGAATTGTAGGAGATATGACAGTATAATTGTAGGAGTTATGCCGGATGCACCGTTTGGTGTAGGGGATACGCTGGGTTCAGTTTTTGGTGTAGGAAATGTGCTGGATACTTTTTTTTTTTGTAGAAAATATGACCGACTATGTGTAGGATATGTGGCAGTACTCCAACTTTTGTGGTTGTGTAGGAGATGTAACTACGCCCCCATTCAATGACATGACTGGGTAGTCCATTCCATAGGTTTACTACCAAGTGTGTAAGGTGCAGCCTTACGACCATACTGATTGACCACATCTGACGCCACATCATCCTTTTTTCTTTTCTCTTTTTTTCAGGTGCTGCACCCTGAAAATTCGAACGACTGGACGCTTCACATAAAGTTCGTGACGTTCCGAGACTCCGGGGTGTACGAGTGTCAGGTGAACTCTGACCCCAAGATCAGCCTACCTGTCCTGCTTAACATAATAGGTGAGGGCTAAACTTTGGTTATAGGGGTGTATGGTAGCAAAAATGATTAATTGATTTAGTTTATAGCTTTTGCATGGGTAGACGTCCTTCCTAAGCTGACCACATCGTCTAATAATTGCCAGAGTATAATGAAAAGTTAATTCCGTGTTTCTCCCCACACAGAAGGCCAGCTGGATGACCCGGCGCCTACGAGACCCAGGCTGTTGACACCAGTAAGTACAATAACTCCCTTGTTTGGTCGATTATTTTTCATATATGTATTATTTTTGTTAGTTTCCCTCCCTATACCTTCATGAAACTTAAAAATAACAACCCCAGGATCCACCTTCAATATATATTGTATAACAATTTAATGATAGCCAGAATATACTGTCAAAATGTGTCATTATCTTAAATGGGGCAAACATCCCTCTCTCTCTGTGATCCACGCATTTGGTTAAGTGCACCGCTCTAACTGAGGATGGCCTTTTTCTAACCTTCACTTTCGTCCCGTTACTTCGGCAATGTTAAGTGCTTTCACCCAATTAGCTTTGCAAGATTATCATGCGTCACCCCCCCCCCCCTTTTCAGGTGTCAATATGTATTTGGGCATGCAGTAACGGGCCTGTGGGTCTCTTCAAACCGAACCTGTCGCAAAAAAGTACACCTTTGGCTTGAAGGGGTTCTGGGGAGGCTCTTTTTTTTTTTTCTTTCCCGTGAAGGGGATCTAGGGGGCACACTAAAAAAAAAAAAGCCTGAAACTGCAAAACTGTGAAAGACCCTCAATATTACATAGCCAGTCAAAATCGATGATCCTCCACCCAACCAACCTACAACACCCACACTATATACACATGAGCTTGGTGAAACACTCTTCCACATTGAGGGGAGATGGGTCGTTATTATAGACCCTCTTTTTCCCTCATGCTTAGCCCCATTAGTTTTCAGATTTTAAGATGTTTGCCCCATTATTTTTCAGATTTTAAGACCTTTCGCCCCATTTCTTTGCTTTGTCAATATTAAGATCTTTCGTATAATTAGGTGTTGATTTCTTTCCGGGCGAGCAATAGCGAGCCTGTAATAGACGACGGGAGGTAAAGAGATAAAGACCAAAACAAGGACCTTTGTTTACCCATTGACTACGGTAGGCCTTTAGTGACCATGTTTACCCATTGAGGAGGATGCCGCGTTTTTGACAGTTTATTATGGCTATCATTAGACGAATACATTAAGCATAGGAAGATTATGTGGGAGATATAAGGGTAAAGACTATTTCAACCCTTTGACTTCCATAGACCCTTCCGAATTTGAACGATGTCGTCGTGGGTTAGAAAAATCATGACAAATGCTGAAACTACGGGTTGAATGAATCATGACAAAGATTGATCATGTGGCTTGGGATAAATCAAGAGCTGGTTCAATAATGGATGGTGAAAAGTTTGTTTTGTGAAGTTAATGGTGTGTGTATGTATGTGGATGTGTGTGTGTGTGTGTGTGTGTATGTGTGTGTGTGTGTGTGTGTGTGTGTGTGTGTGCGCTCTAGGGGGGAAAGGAGTGGGGGGCCTGAGGGAGGGATGAATGTAAACATTTGTCACTCATTGTTGTGGGGAGTCAGGCTGGTAGTGTACAGTCAATAATAAACGTTCGCGAACCTCTCGTATTTGTCATTATGAAAGTACTGTATACGTAATCACATAAACAGATTTATGTGTATAATTTAAAACACGTTGATAATATAATAATATAATGTATACTTTGATTACTGTAGGATCTACTTATGCAAATCAACCCCGGTGGTTATATTTGCACAAAACTCCATGAACCAATAGAGTTTCCCCCATTAAATACTGTACATTTAAGCAACTCTGAGCGACATTGTCAACACCGGGGCTCATTTGTTTCACTCCTCTATTTTCTCTATATTGCCATATATGGGTATACATGTGCCTGCATACACAAGATATGTGATTATATAATTGCTTTTGGTCTTATAATAATTGTATTATATATATATATATATATATATATATATATATATATATATATATATATATATATATATATGTTTTTTGTAAAACATCCTTGTTTTTAACAAAGGTAATTAGGTAGATAATGATATATATTTGTAAATTGCCATACATAATTTTTAATTTACTCTACGTGTTTCTCCGAGGCAAAGACGCCACTCATGTATGTAAGACTATCACACTAGAGCATTTGTTGACAACATTCGATAATCAACATATTTGGAGCAACATTTCTGGAATATTAACACTGGTATCGGAAACTAGACTGAGGGTGGATGAATAAAGGTAACCGACATACTTAAAATGTTGACCTCATAAGCTGCCGGACCAGTGTTGAGCATAAATGTTGAGGGAAAAAGCGCTCGTGTGATACCTTCTTAGACTGATGTGATTCTATCGTCACTCTGTCACTGCAAACTGACGGGTCTGGCTGATTAGGGACTGAATCATTGATTACCTCGTGATGTCAGGGAATTAGTGTGAATGAATAAGTAGCAAAAACGAAGCCAATCCATAGACGTAGTGGTGGATGGTAGTTAGGTTAAGGGTGTAGTGCTTGGTTTTGGGAATATTTATTTATTAATATATTTTTGAGTTTCCTCGCTAGACCTCCATCAAGCTTAGAAAAAAAAACCCTAGACACCTCTTTCAAGATAAATTTGTATATTTTTTGGTAGAAAAATTTCCCGGCCGACGGCCGGTTTCTTCTAAAGTTAGAGGCTTTGCAAAAATAGGGCGAAAGGTCTTAAAATTGCCAAACAAATTGCGAGAACGTCTTAAAAACTCAAAACTAATGGGATTAAACATGAGGGAGAAGGGAGGTCCGGAAAATAATCCCTAAAGTGAAAATCTCCCCTGAACATTCCCTGGTCTATTGGTAGCACACAGGCGTCACCAAAAGCAGTTAGGGCTCTATATATAAAAGTCTATGGAGAGAAATACAATGGTTCTATGGGTGACAGTGTGTGTGTGTGTGAGTGTGTGTGTTTTGTTTTTGTGTTTTGTTTTTTTTTTGGGGGGGGGGGGGAGAGGCTCTAATTGTTAATGTATGTTGGCAGGGTATGTAATTGTTAATGTATGTTGGCAGGGTATGTAATTGTTAATGTTTGTTGGCAGGGTATGTAATTGTTAATGTATGTTGGCAGGGTATGTAATTGTTAATGTATGTTGGCAGGGTATGTAATTGTTAATGTATGTTGGCAGGGTATGTAATTGTTAATGTATGTTGGCAGGGTATGTAATTGTTAATGTTTGTTGGCAGGGTATGTAATTGTTAATGTTTGTTGGCAGGGTATGTAATTGTTAATGTATGTTGGCAGGGTATGTAAAAGTTAATGTTTGTTGGCAGGGTATATAATTGTGTGGTTGTGGCTGTTGTTAGAGTATAATACAGTGATTGTTGTTGCTGTTGTTGTTAGTAGTAGTGGTGTGGTTGTTGTTGTTGGAACGGGTAGTGTTGTTGTTTTATGTTGGTGGTGGTACTGTTGGTGGTGGTAGCGTTGTTGTTGGTGGTGGTGGTGGTGGTGGTGGGTGTGGTGGTGGTGCTGTTGTTAGTGTTGTTGTGTATGAGGGTATACGGAGCCTTTGTCCATGCCCCAACTCCCCTCAATGGGAATCTATAGCAAGAGAGAGTGGTCATCTCTTGGTTGGACGACATTTTGGGGCCTTACCTATCAAATAAAGAAGTTATATATTTGTTATCACATATAACTAATCCAAAACCCAAACTATATGTCTTGTACCAATACTAGTGAATGTGGATTATGGTGATGGATATTATAGAGTATATGGAGATGTTAACCCCTTCAACACATTATGGTGATGGATATTATAGAGTATATGGAGATGTTAACCCCTTCAGTACATTTTACTCATATTCTGGTTATCATTAGATTTGTTTCTTTAACTTATATAATCTATGTTTAGGACTCAAAGTGGTAAATACAATCTCGATAAACCCTCCGAATATCATAGGTTTATTTTTAAGATGCATAAAATAGTCTATATTTATAGCCAGAATCCAAAGTAAAAGAGCGTCCTCGTGCTGAAGGGGTTAATGACACCAGTGTCACCAATATGGCGGAGTTTGACAGATATCTACCCCTTCCTAGTGGTGAAAGATTCATAATGAAGCATAACCAGGTGTAGCATTATTACACATAACCAGGTGTAGCATTATTACACATAACCAGGTGTAGCATTATTACACATAACCAGGTGTAGCATTATTATACATAACCAGGTGTAGCATTATTACACATAACCAGGTGTAGCATTATTACACATAACCAGGTGTAGCATTATTACACATAACCAGGTGTAGCATTATTATACATAACCAGGTGTAGCATTATTACACATAACCAGGTGTAGCATTATGACATATAACCAGGTGTAGCATTATTACATATAACCCGGTGTAGCATTATTACACATAACCAGGTGTAGCATTATTACACATAACCAGGTGTAGCATTATTACACATAACCAGGTGTAGCATTATTACATATAACCAGGTGTAGCCTTATTACATATAACCAGGTGTAGCATTATTACATATAACCCGGTGTAGCATTATGACACATAACCAGGTGTAGCATTATTACACATAACCAGTTTTAGCATTATTCCACATAACCAGGTGGAGCATTATACACATAACCAGGTGTAGCATTATTACACATAACCAGGTGTAGCATTATTACATAACCAGGTGTAAGCATTATTACACATAACCAGTTTAGCAGTATTACACATAACCAGGTGTAGCATTATTACACATGACCAGGTGTAGCATTATTATACATAACCAGGTGTAGCATTATTACACATAACCAGGTGTAGCATTATTACACATACGTCATAAAATCTGAAAAGTAATGGGGCTAAGCATGAGGTAGAAGGGGGACCAGAAAAACGGCCCATGTCCCCTTAATCCCTTTATATTTACTGTTATTACATTAGTTTGCTTGATACCTCGTTCTCTCACCTGACCACATCACGTTGCGCCTCTTTCCAGGATTTCCGGACTACAATTCGACACATCGGCCAAATACAAGGGAAGAAGCCACGAAGGAAAGCCAGGAAGCACAAGGGTAGGCTGAGACCAGCTTTGTGGCAGCTACATAACAACTGTTGAATGTTATATTACTGACCCTCCTCTAACACGCTTGCTGTGACGATACATCAGCCATTTCAGATTAGACACTTAATTATATCAGTGTGCTAAAGTTCACTGACGAAGTTAGCCAATAGAAGTATATGATGAAAAAAACACAAAATATCGAGAACAAAATCCAATATCTCTTTGTAAATTGGCCATTCTTTATACCAGCCCGGCCAAACCCCTCTCTGCCTTCCAATAACAACGATCACCGCCGCTGTCCATTCTGTTACGGTCCCCCTTCATATTTAGCGCAGTGTCTCGTAACTTAGGGGGATGGTTCATTTTTTAGTTGATTTTTGTGTTCATTTATGATATCCTTATTCAAGTTTCCTCCCTAGACCTCCATTAAGCTTACCTTAGTGATTGCTTACCTTAGTGATTGCTTACCTTAGTGATAGTTTAAGAGGCAGAGGAGTCTTAACACAAACATTCCTCCAAGACCCTCCTTCAAGATAAATTTGTACATTTTTCGATAGAAAAATGTTCCGGCCGAAGGCCGGTTCCTCTTAAATTACAGGCTCGCTATCGCTCGCCAGGAAAAAATCGACACCTAAGTGACACGAAAAGTCTTAATATTGACAAAGAAATAGGGCGAAAGGTCTTAAAGTCTTCAAACTAACGAGCCAAACGTCTTAAAATCTGAAAACTACTGGGGCTAAACATGAGCAAGAAGGGGGACCAGAAAAACGACCCATGTCCCCTTAACACTCGCATCGAACTCGACACTGGCTTTGTATTAATAAACTAACAGTGAGCCATCAGTGGGTAGTACTAACAGTGAGCCATCAGTGGGTAGTACTAACAGTGAGCCATCAGTGGGTAGTACTAACAGTGAGCCATCAGTGGGTAGTACTAACAGTGAGCCATCAGTGGGTAGTACTAACAGTGAGCCATCAGTGGGGTAGTACTAACAGTGAGCCATCAGTGGGTAGTACTAACAGGATCCATCAGTGGGTAGTACTAACAGTGAGCCATCAGTGGGTAGTACTAACCGTGAGCCATCAGTGTGTAGTACTAACAGTGAGCCATCAGTGGGTAGTACTAACAGTGAGCCATCAGTGGGTAGTACTAACAGTGAGCCATCAGTGGGTAGTACTAACAGTGAGCCATCAGTGGGTAGTACTAACAGTGAGCCATCAGTGTGTAGTACTAACAGTGAGCCATCAGTGGGTAGTACTAACAGTGAGCCATCAGTGGGTAGTACTAACAGTGAGCCATCAGTGTGTAGTACTAACAGTGAGCCATCAGTGGGTAGTACTAACAGTGAGCCATCAGTGTGTAGTACTAACAGTGAGCCATCAGTGTGTAGTACTAACAGTGAGCCATCAGTGGGTAGTACTAACAGTGAGCCATCAGTGTGTAGTACTAACAGTGAGCCATCAGTGGGTAGTACTAACAGTGAGCCATCAGTGGGTAGTACTAACAGTGAGCCATCAGTGGGTAGTACTAACAGTGAGCCATCAGTGGGTAGTACTAACAGTGAGCCATCAGTGGGTAGTACTAACAGTGAGCCATCAGTGGGTAGTACTAACAGTGAGCCATCAGTGGGTAGTACTAACAGTGAGCCATCAGTGGGTAGTACTAACAGTGAGCCATCAGTGGGTAGTACTAACAGTGAGCCATCAGTGGGTAGTACTAACAGTGAGCCATCAGTGGGTAGTACTAACAGTGAGCCATCAGTGGGTAGTACTAACAGTGAGCCATCAGTGTGTAGTACTAACAGTGAGCCATCAGTGGGTAGTACTAACAGTGAGCCATCAGTGGGTAGTACTAACAGTGAGCCATCAGTGTGTAGTACTAACAGTGAGCCATCAGTGGGTAGTACTAACAGTGAGCCATCAGTGGGTAGTACTAACAGTGGGCCATCAGTGTGTAGTACTAACAGTGAGCCATCAGTGGGTAGTACTAACAGTGAGCCATCAGTGGGTAGTACTAACAGTGAGCCATCAGTGGGTAGTACTAACAGTGAGCCATCAGTGGGTAGTACTAACAGTGAGCCATCAGTGTGTAGTACTAACAGTGAGCCATCAGTGGGTAGTACTAACAGTGAGCCATCAGTGTGTAGTACTAACAGTGAGCCATCAGTGGGTAGTACTAACCGTGAGCCATCAGTGGGTAGTACTAACAGTGAGCCATCAGTGGGTAGTACTAACCGTGAGCCATCAGTGGGTAGTACTAACCGGGAATGAATTGACCACTTGCGAGTTTCAGGCTATGCGGAAGTTGGAGCCGTGAACATCAAATTTAACAGATATACGATAGTAATGTACGTTTCTGATGGATAAATGGTATGTTGAATTGGGTTTTATGTATTTATATGTGTACTACGACCGAATTATAGCTGAGAAATTCTGTTAAATATTGATGTCTACAGCTCCAACTTCCTTATAGAACGAAACTCGCAAGTGGTCAATTATTGCTTTGTATTACTAAACCGTGGATGCCTGGCCCATTATGATGAATTGTATTTTGGCGAATAGTTATATTATTACTCATGATACAGGCATGTTTGTTAAGGGGTCTCACCGGCCTTTTTTATTTTTTTCTAATTTTCTCTCTTTTCCTGGCTTGTATCCATTCGGCCCCATTCAGCCTACTATTTTAAGACGTTTATCCCCATCCAGGTGTCAATATTTTCCTGGCGAGCGGTAGCGAGCCAGCATATATATATTTTTTGTTTTGACAGCAAGCTACATTTGTACATTTTTCGATAGAAAAATGTCTCCGGCGAAACTGGATTTCTCCATACAATGCTGGCTCGATATCGCTCGCCAGGAAGAAATCGACACCTGGATGAGGATAAACGTCTTAAAACAGTTGGCTGAATGGGGCCGAATGGATACAAGCCAGGGAAAGAGAGAAAAGGAGAGAAAGATACAAAAAAAACGGTGACCCTCCCCCCTTAACTCATACTTTAATAGTACACATGGTGGTCCAGAAAAAAAAGGAGGCTTTTGTTTGGCCATAACTTTTATAAATGGTGCAGATATTAAACTATCTTTCGGCCATGGGTAGGATACCACCATATGATTTTTAGGTCTTAAAATCTCAAAACCTAATATGCTAAACACGAGGGAGAAGGAGGTCCAGAAAAACCGAGTAGTACCCCCTTAAAAGCAGTATTATTATTCGACATCCCCACCGTATCTCAATAAAATCCCTCTCCACTTTCTTAACCCCTTCTGTACCGACGACGTATTTGTATAATAGGTCAGCTACATTTAGACGATTTTATGAAACTTACGAAGTATGTATGGCAGCTAAAATTATTAATGGTGATAGTCTATAGTCTTTTCGTTGGTAGATGCCCTGACTAAGCTGAATACAATCGTCGTATAGTTGCCAGAAAATAATGAAAGGTATGTTGCCGGTACAGAAGGAGTTAAATGTTCACACCCCCCCCCCCCCCCCCCACCACCCCGCATCCCCGCGTTTAATCATAATCCGACTTTATCTCCCCAGTGCCCAGTGTGACCATCGAGGGCTCCGCAGAACGCCACATCCAGAGGGGTTCGATCCTGGCCATTACGTGCATTGTTCGCCACCCGCCCCACGACGCACCGGAACACATCCTCTGGTTCCATGGACCAGATAATGTCGACTACGATTCTGACAGGGGCGGCGTGTCTATCCAGGTGAGTTATAGGATCAGCAAATTGATTAAAGAAATAGTAATGCAAAAATATAAATAAATCTAAAATTAGTCTACGTAATGGAGTGACACATTAACTCATTAACAATGATTATATTATTTTCATAATGCTGTTATTCTCTAAACTCTCTCTCTCTCTCTCTCTCTCTCTCTCTCTCTCTCTCTCTCTCTCTCTCTCTCTCTCTCTCTCTCTCTCTCTCACTCTCTCTCTCTCTCACTCTCTCTCTCACTCTCTCTCTCTCTCTCTCTCTCTCTCTCTCTCTCTCTCTCTCTCTCTCTCTCTCTCTCTCTCTCTCTCTCTCTCTCTCTCTCTCTCACATTTCCGCGACGGTAAACAGCAATGGTATCCCCTTAAGGCGCAGCTTGCTTTAAAAATACACTAGCCATTAACACACACCAGAGAGCCCCCTTGTGTGCGTGTGTGTATATAGTTTTACCCGTGTTCATGTGGTGAAACGTGTGTGTGTGTGTGTGTGTGTGTGTGTGTGAGTGAGTGAGTATGTGTGCATGTGTGTGTATATTTGTATGCGTGCTCATGTGGTGAAAGGTGTGTGTGAGTGAGTGAGTATGTATGCATGTGTGTGTATATTTGTATGCGTGCTCATGTGGTGAAAGGTGTGTGTGTGTGTGTGTGTGTGTGTGTGTGTGTGTATGTTTATGTGGTTAAGGTTTGTTTTTCTCTTGAGCCTTTATGTGGAGTTTTGTGTGTATATCCTGTGTGTAGTTTATGTTTTATATGTTATGGGTCGTTATGTAAATACAGCTGTTCCTTCTGTGGTGCCTGGGTGCGTAGGTTGGTTTGTGTGTGTGGCTGTGTGTGTGTGTGTGTGTGTGTGTGTCTGTGTGTGTGTGTGTGTGTGTATCTGTCTCTGTGTGTGTATCTATCTGTGTGTGTATGTGTTCTTGTGGGTGTCTGTGAGTGTGTCGATTTGAATAGATACAGACCATATTTATTCTAAATGTTTGTGTGTGACAACGGACGCATTTAATTTACTATATATGTTATCGTCTGTGATTGTTTGTGAAAATGTGGTAGTGCATATGTGGACTTGAGGGGATATATATATATATATATATATATATATATATATATATATATATATATATATATATATATATAAAGAGAGAGAGAGAGAGAGAGAGAGAGAGAGAGACTCGGGTGAATGAAAATGTTAGGTTTATTTTATTAACGTGTGTGTATGTTTGCCTATATGCTCACCTGCTGTGTACGTAGTGTGTGTGTGTGTGGGAGTGGGTGTGTGTTTACATAACTGAGTATATAAATAGTTACTAACAGTCAGGACCAAAACACTTTTAACACCTTCACAAATTGTACCTTTATTCCTCTTTCCGAACGTATAATATGATGTGCTTCCCTAAACATTGGAACAATATATACATATACAACTTGATCTTAATTACTTGATGAAAGTAAGTTTATTAGTAGAATCAAGATAAAATTGAGGTTAAGCTGTGATGTTGCTTTAAGCAATTATTTACCTGAGTTCGTCAACAGTGTGTGATATTCTGACGCAACGCTACATTACCATGTCTCTCTCTCTCTCTCTTTATATATATATATATATATATATATATATATATATATATACTGTATATATACTCAGACACATACCCCATAGCTGGTGATGGCCCGACTGAAGACAGAGCCCGAACAGAAACAATGAAATATAATTTAATAACAAATAAATCACCCACAACTATGTCACCCAGGAGAAGACCCAGAGACCAAGGACCAAGAAGGGTCCCCAGCAAAAGACTCCCAAGGCCCAGATCTCCCGGAGAGGTTCAGGTCACAACAGGCGGACACGCAGCGGAGCTACACCACAATGCCCGGCCACATACTTCCAGGCATGGCCCTTCATATATACACCGGCTTCCTGGACCGGTAGCCTGACGGACTATTATCTAGTCCAACTGGCACCTGATCCCCACTCCCTACGACCACATTATCACTCATCTATTCACAAGCATTCTCCACTCATTCACCAATTCTCTTGCCTATTTTTCAGTCTTCTCTCTATCTTCCAACGTTTTTTTCTCACCATCTCCTCGGAGGTCTTCCTCTCATTCTATTTCCCCTTGTTTCTGACTCATATATTATCTTATAAGAATTTCATCGCCCATTCGTTCAACTTGTCCATACCAGCGTAGCACCCTTCTTTCAGAAAACTTTCCTTCCCTCACACACTCTGTCTTACCTCCATTCCTATACCTTCGTTCCTGTTTATCACTCCTCCTAGATATTTATAGCACTCTACTTGTTCCAGTATTTCTCCATCCAGTCGTACATATAGACTTACCCTACGAGCATCTCTATTACACACCAATACTTTACTTTTATTGACATTCAACCTCAGATTCCTCCTCCCACATACCACACCAAACTCTTTAACAACTCGCTTCAGCATCTCCTCAGAAAGCACCACCAGTGCTGTGTCATCAGCAAATAGCAGCTAATTCAACTCCCATTCACCACCATTTTTTCTACAAAACCCAATCCTCTACCCATAGATCTCAGTTTTACCTCCCTCACCACAACATCCATAAATATATTAAGCAATCACAGTGACATTAGCACATCTCCACCCTTCTTAATACACTCCACAGCAATACCATCCATATCTTCTGCTTTACCCGCTCTCATTTGTCTTGCTGCTTCTTTCACCTCATTCTTCTCAATCCTTTCATTCATTCCCGCCACCTGGGTAGCCTGGGTAACCTATCGCCATCAACCCCTGCTTCCCTGCTATTTCTTACATTCAGCAAAGATTCATAATACTCAACATAATCATTTCCTCACTTGCACACCTTCCACTAGTAACTTTCCATTTGCGTCTTTCACCGATTCTTCCCTCTTTTATTCTCCTTTCTTTACTCTATTAACCTCCTTCCAGAACATCATCTTTCGTTCCTCAAAATTCTCACTCAATCTTTGACCCCTCCTCTCATTTCCACTTTACTTCGCTTCTCTAATCTTACATTTCACCTCCCTCCTTGTCGCCTTGTACCCGTCTCTTACTTCAACACTTGTCACCTTGTACCCCTCTCTTACTTCAACACTTGTCGTCTTGTACCCCTCTCTTACTTCAACACTTGTCGCCTTGTACCCCTCTCTTACTTCAACACTTGTCGCCTTGTACCCCTCTCTTACTTCAACACTTGTCGCCTTGTACCCCTCTCTTACTTCAACACTTGTCGCCTTGTACCCCTCTCTTACTTCAACACTTGTCGTCCTGTACCCCTCTCTTACTTCAACACTTGTCGCCTTGTACCCCTCTCTTACTTCAACACTTGTCGCCTTGTACCCCTCTCTTACTTCAACACTTGTCGCCTTGTACCCCGTACCTCTCTCTTACTTCAACACTTGTCGCCTTGTAGCCCTCTCTTACTTCAACACTTGTCGCCTTGTACCCCTCTCTTACTTCAACACTTGTCGCCTTGTACCCCTCTCTTACTTCAACACTTCCATCCTGTAAAACCCTCTCAGACCACTGTCTCTCCTCAACTGCCTTTTTCACCATATAATTCCACCACTTGCTTCCCTTCCTAATACCTCTGCCACCTACTCTCTTTTTACCACATGCTTCCTCTGCACTTGCCTTCACTCATATATATATATATATATATATATATATATATATATATATATATATATATATAATTATATATTATAGAGAGAGAGAGAGAGAGAGAGAGAGAGAGAGAGAGAGAGAGACTGTATATATATACACGACTTTGTCTTTGTGTATGCCTACCACAATTAAATATGCCTTTGTATTTGACACTCGTAGCATCAGAGAGTATGTAAGCGAATGAGCGTATGAGCGTATGTGTACCTGAACCTAACGAAGGCATACGTACACAAGGAAATAATGAGTCCAGGTTTGTTGGTTGTACAGTCGCGCTAATAAGTGATGTCTCGGCACCAAGTATGTTTTGATAAATAATTGGTATCAGCAATATCTAAGCTTCATTTCTTCATATCGAGTGAAATATACAAACATATTCCTACACTTACCCACCCTATTCAACATCTGACAGACATTAATACAGTACAGAGCAAGCCAAACGTAATGACAGCTGGGACATGACTTATTAGCGCGACCGTACACACGGAAATAATGAGTCCAGGCTTGTTGGTTGTACGGTCGCGCTAATAAGTCATGCCTCAGCTGTCATTACGTTTGGCTCGCTCTGTGCTGTGCTAATGCCTGTCAGATATTGAATAGGGTGGGTAGGTGTAGGAACATGTTTATATATTTCACTCGATACGAAGAAATGAAGCTTATATATTGCCGATACTAATTATTGATCAAAACATACCTGTTTTTTAGGCCCAATAGGCCTATTTTAAAGTTTAAAAACTCCATAGACGAGTTATTTATGAACGGATGTTGTTTAAATTTATACCATAAGTACAATTTGGCAAGCTGAATCGAATGGCGCAAACAGAATTAAAATCGGACCATTAGTTTAGGATTTCGATTTTGACTGGGCCTTCCTGGAGGGCCCAGGGGACCGTTTTTTGGACTTTAAAAGTCCTCTGTAGCCCAAACTATAAGTCCTAGAGAATTCTAACTGGTGCCATTCGTTTTTTTTTCTCGCCGAGCTGCTTCTAGACATGGTCGTATATTTCATTGTCGCCAAGCCATTCGCCCAGAATCGAAAATATTTTGGTCGAAAACCGTATATGGGAGAAGCGAAACGATATAATAAAACAACACTGACAGAAGTTCAGGGGAGATGGACCGTTTTTCTGGCCCCCTTCTTCCTTATGTTTAACCCCATTAGTTTGTTGATTTTAAGACCTTTCGCCCCATTTCTTTGTCACTATTAAGACCTTTTGTGCTAGTATTTAGGTGTCATTTTTTTTCCTGACTAACGATAGTGAGCCTAATAGATGTTTTTTTTGTTTAAGTTTGAGGGAGGTCTAGGGAAGAAACTAAAAAAAAATAATAATTATATGAAATAATCTACTTAATAATATACCCTTCCTCCTAAATTATAGTACCGCCAAACACACACTTACTCACAATATTCATCCTCTATTACCCACCTTACTCAAAATATTTACCTTACTCAAAATATTTACCTTACTCAAAATATTTACCTTACTCAAAATATTGACCTTACTCAAAATATTTACCTTGCTCAAAATATTTACCTAATTCAAAATATTTACCTTACTCAAAATATTCACCTTACTCAAAATATTTACCTTACTTAAAATATTCACCTTACTCAAAATATTCACCTTACTCAAAATATTCACCTTACTCAAAATATTTACCTTGCTCAGAATAATTACCTTACTTAAAATATTGACCTTACTCAAAATACTTACCGTACTCAAAATACTTACCTTACTCAAAATATTTACCTTAATCAAAATATTTACCTTACTCACTTTATAATTCTCTTCCTCGCACTCTTAACCCCTTGAGGATTATGACGCATTTTGACGACTTATTCTGCCTATCATTTGACGATTTTATACAACTTAGAAAGGATCTGTGGGCATCAAAGTGGTAAATAGAGCACGTAACACCCGTCTTGCAACACAATCCCACCCCTACTCTGTGCAACTCTCTACCCAAATGTGAAACGTTATTCTCAGTCTTTCTTCTATTCAACAGCTGAGCTTTGGAACTCTCTCCCAGAATCAGTCTTTTCCTCTTCCTATGACTTGAATTGAAGCCTCCGTGTGTCGAGACACTTTGGCTCGAACGTCCCTTGATTTTGGCCTTGTCAACTCTGAGGGAGGCACTCGTTACAGGTAGTTCTGCCTTTTGTCTCCCTCACTCACATAGAAAAATAAAACTCGGCTAATTAACCCTCTGACTTCCATATAGCCTACCCTTCCGAATCTGCTGGATAAAATCGTCGAATAATAGCTCGAATAAAGTTAAAAGGACTTCACCGGTACTGAAAGGGTTAAGATGAACAGTAATACCATAATCTTTAAATCAAGGAATGTCACTACCCGGGATACGAACCCTGGACCAGTAATCCCATGTTTGTTTTCTCTCTCCCTCTCCCCCCCCCTAGACCGAGAAGGCGTCCCGTCGTACAGTCAGCAAGTTGATGTTGTCTGCCGTGGACGAGGGTGACAGTGGGGAATATACCTGCAGCCCCACCAGCCTCCAACCAGCCCTGGTCACCGTCCACGTTCAACATCGTAAGTTAAGAGGGAGGGAGGGAGGGGGGGGGGGGGGAGAAGTACCGTAGGAGCAGGTACAGTAAAAGGGTACACTTGAAGGTAAGGAGTGGGTGGAAGGGGGGGGGGGGGGGGACGATAGATAACATTGGAGAAGTAGGGGTATTAAGGGGGGGGGGGGATATAGGAGGAGGTATAATGTAGGGGTATTAAGGGGGGGGATATAGGAGGAGGTATAATGTAAGGTTATAATTGAGTATACCTGTAGTCCCACCAGCCCTAGTCCCACCAGCCCTAGTCCCACCAGCCCTAGTCCCACCAGCCCTAGTCCCACCAGCCCTAGTCACCGTCCACGTCCAACACCGTAAGTCAAGGGGGATCCGGTTTTCAGATTTTATGACGTTCGGCTCATTAGCTTGGGGATTTTAAGACCTTTCGCCCCATTATTTTGTTAATATTAAGACTTTTAGGTCTCGGTTTCTCCTGGCGAGCGATAGCAAGCCTGTTATTCAAGGGGAACCGGCCTTCGGCCGGGAATGTTTTCTATGAGCGGACAGGTGAAATTGAAGAAGCAGGGGAAGTAAGCACACAGTTGGAGGTAAGTGGGTGGGGGGGGGGGGGTGATTGAAGGAGGTAAGGTAAAGGTACAAATAAAGGAGAAGGTGAACTAAGAACACAGTTGGAGGTTAAAGAGAGGTATAGGATACAGTAAGGTAGGAAATAGAGATAATAATTCCTCCACAATTACAGTAAGGTAGGAAATAGAGATAATTATTCCTCCACAATTACAGGCTCGTTATCGCTCGCCAGGAAAAATAAATCGACATCTAAAGGGCATGAAAACCGTCTTAAAATTGACAAAGAAATGGGGCGAAAGGTCTTAAAATCGACAAACTAATGGGACAGACGTCTTAAAATGTCAAAACTATTGGAGCTAAACACGAGGGAGAAGGGGATCAGACAAACGGCCCATCTCCCCTTAACGTCAGGATGCAGTTAGAGGCAGGTAAGGGGATGGCACAGGTGAAAGTATACACCGCCTTAATTACCACCTGTATTATTAACCCCTTCAGCACGATGGCGTCATTTTTATCATATTATGGGTGTGGTGTCCCGAGTTCGAATCCCGGGAGGACCATATGTTTTCATTTGTTTATTCAAGTACATTGGGGTTTGTAATTGATGATTAATGTTAAGAACGGGGTGTTACTTATTCCGTTAGAAGATTTTATTTGACTTATAATCTACCTTTAGGTCTCAAAGGGGTAGATATGATCTCAATCAACCCTATGAATAACATAGGTCCTTCTTAAACTGCATAAAGCGGTCTAATTTTAGCCAGAGTGAAATGTAAAAAGACGTCGCCGGTACAGGAGGGGTTAATTACAATATAAATAATATAGTTGACTGTCTAGCAAAAACGCATGCTATTTTTGCTTTATGTGTAATTTGATATAGTTTTATAGAAGACATTTCAATTTAATATGATATAGTTTTACGGTGAACTGTTATTATTTCAGTATAATTTGATATAGATGTAAAGTAGAATTTATTTTTATTTTATATAATGTTATCATAAATGAAATAGTTGCATGTTGTGTAGTCTATTCTCTGTAAGTAGGCGAGACATCATGACGTCTATCCTTTGTAACTCAAAAAGGGCTAAAGAAAGTGGGCTGTAAATGTTCACACCTATTCCCTGGCTGACCCTTCCCAAATGGTAAAAATGTTAACTTGATTACTCTAGTCGTTTTTGAGTTACAGAAGTTAGAGGTCATGATTTTTCGCCGACTTACAGTGAATAGACTATAGTACAGAAGGTGTGCATATAACAGGGCCGGAGTGGTCGAGGCCTGAGGGGAGCTATCAGCATAGACTGCTTTGTCAGGCACCAGCTGCCCTCATCAGAGTTAAGTAGTTCCCCGACCCTCTCACTGTGCCATTAAGGTTTTTCGTCTAGTAATTCATGTTTTCATTTATTTGTTAGTTTCCTCGCTAGACCTCCCTCAAACTTAGAATAACACCCCATAGACCCTTATCCCCCCCCCCCCTCCCCTCAAGATAAATGTGTACATTTTTCGGTACATTTTTGGATTTGACTGCATTATATGACATGTAATTTCAAATTTGTTATTGATTTTAGAAATTTAGCTAAGGTAGGAAATCCAAAGAAGATGGTAATGAAACTAGATAATATTGTTTATCTCATAATGTTATATTATAGTTAAAGTATTTGGATGATTTTATACTACACACAATTAAACTCTGGTTAGAAATAGTATTGTACGGAACAAACGCCTAGAACCAGACTTCTTGCTAAACAAAGGTTAGGTTAAATAAGGTTAAATAAGGTTACATTTGGATAAGTAAACGTGATAATATCAGATATAGCATATAGACAAAGGACCTAATGTCAATAAAGTGCTCCTCCTTATACGGTGTCTATATTCAAAGGGCCTAATCTTCATACATTTTACATAAACATGCGTTACGTCAAATCGGCTGGATGTCAGTGGGGAAAATAGTCTACAAACACAATGTTTGTTTTTTTTTCATTTTGAGGCCTGAGGTAGATCAAGGGCTGTGTATAGGCAGATCACCAACCACCCAATAACACTGGGGAAGACAGCTTGTTTTATGTTGTGTCTATAGTGTGATCAAAGAAGACCTGACCGTGTTGTTGTGGTTGTCTATATAATATATTCCTAGGGGTTCACTCCTTTGTTTACGGTTCGGGCCCACATAGCGAAGACCCCCTTCTCCCTCATGCTTAGCCTCATTAGTTTACAGATGTTCAGATGTTTGCCCCATTAGTTTGGCGATGTTGAGACCTTTCGCCCCATTTCTTTGTCAATATTAAGACTTTTCGTGCCATTTAGGTATCGATTTTTTCCTGGCGAGCGATAGCAAGCCTCTAGATTTTCTTAGAGGGAACCAGCTTTTGGCCGGAAAAAAAATTCTACCGAAAAATTTACAAATTTATCTTGAAGGTCTAGCGAGGAAACTCAAAAATTTATAAATATATAAATAAATAGCCAAAAAAACAAGCTTTAAATATTTTCTAGAATACGGATTTGTGTTGTGTCTAGTTAGATCAAAGGCCCTGACTTATTGTCCATATACTTCTAGGGGTTCACTCCTTTGTTTAGGGTTCAGGCCCACAGAGGGAAGAGCCCCGGTATCTTAACCCGTTCAGTACCGGTGCCGTCCTTTTAACTTTATTCTGGCTACTATTAGACTATTTTATTCAGCTTCATAAGAACCTCCAGCAATTAACAGAGTTCGAACTATCTCACTTAACCCTTTTTACTACCACAGATCCTTCTTAAGCTTCACAAAATCGTCTAAATATAGCTAACATAATATACATAAGACGTTGCCGGTACAGAAGGGGTTAATTAAGGGGGGATGGTTCACTTTTTGGTCGATTTTAAAATGTATTTATTATTTTTCTATTTTCCTCCATCTTTGCTGATATTCTCAGTAACACAGTTTATATTTGACAATAGTTGAACAAATATTTTGCCTTTATTTTTCATGTATAGGAGCATGGTTGACTATGTTAATGGATGTAAAGTCCCATAATAAATCTGTAGTAATGAACATATATTTAAGCAATACTGTAGTTAAATTTAGTGTTTAATATCTATGGTGGAGTTGTTGCTGTTGTTGTCGGCGGGTGCTCAACCCCGAAACGGAGGGTGCCGAACCCCGAAAGCGGTTGAAATAGGGAAGCTATCCCTCCGCCAAAGGCAGCTTTCTAGGGCCTTTCCTAGCTGATGCTGAGAGGATTGGGTTCTAGTCATGTGGTGATGGGCTGGTCCATCAGAGTGAGAGTTGAGCGTTCTCTGCCATACCCATAACTTACTCTGACTGTTCCTTTCACCTATATATTTTCTAGATCTCAAGTGGCGGCGTCTCTTCCGTGGATTGATCTCTCTACTGCCAACCTAGAGGTTGGCAGACTTGGAGCCAAAGCGTTACATTTTTCCTTTGCCTCTCAACTTTCCCTTCATAATTGTTAAGGGGCACAGGGCCCTAGGTGGGGCTTTGGTGTCCCGGGCGTTTCCGCACCCTTTTCAGCACCTCGCCTGGGAGCAGCTTCGGAGACCTGGGCTTTCTTAGTGGTAAAGCTGGGAGGGTGCTGTGGAGGCACATGGCTATGGCCTTGGCCTGCTCAGACCTTGGGGCTATTCGGTCAGATAGCCTGGGGAACAACAACAACAATCTATGGTGGAGTAAATAGTTATTGTATAAACTTATCCAGAACTACATAGGTTCTGCGAGTCCTGTCCTTTCTTTGGACAGTTATTCGGTAGTTTTGGCATGGAATCGTGTAAATTAATTTATAAAGTAACATTTTAAAATACTTAAATTATTCTGTCTTCAGTCTAGCTACTAAACTCTTCGAAAAATACCGTAAAACCCGTTAATGTATCTCTGCCTTGACATGTTTTTCTCATCTGTGGTCCAGCAGGTCAGCGCTGCCTTGATTTGTTATTCTCTTACAGGTCAGCTCTGCCTTGACATGTTGTTCTCCAACAGGTCAGCTCCAACAGCCAGTGAAACAAGGTCCAGGGATTAACCAGAGCACCGTCAACGTCCCTATCACCCGCACAACCATGGTCCTCCTCCAGATCCTACTAGTGTGGCCGCCAGCACTACGATACTCGGATTCATTTCATCTGACGGTAAATTGAACCCCTTAGCAGCTAATTGTTCGATACTTAATGGAAAAATATGAAAATACTCTGTCTCTGCATCATATTAAGACCAAGTAATATCTCGATACTTAATGAAAAGATATGAAACCACTCTGTCTCTGCATCATATGAAGACCAAGTAACATCTCGATACTTAATGGAAAGATATGAAACCACTCTGTCCCTACATCATATTCAGACCAAGTTTATATAATTAGCACCATATTTCACTACAAAATCTTCAAAATAACTGATAAATCTTGATGGGTACTTTGCAATTTACCGTCAGTTGAAAAGACAGAGTATTGGTGTCTTCGAGATGGACTTAGGATGGCTTTATGTGGAATAAACTTTGAGAGCTACAATATATGCGTTTGGATTTAGAGAATTAAAGTGAGAAAAAGCGTTGGAAAGCACTGAAAGCCTCTGCCGAACGATGTCAATCACCTAGCCGCTCCAAACTCTTCTCTTGCCTAGATTCTCTCCCCCCTAACAACTCTTGGCTAACAAGAAGAAGAAGCAGAAGAACAACAAAGTGTTGTTAGAGACCTGAAGAAGCTATCTGCGAAACGTTGTCAATAAAGTGCTCCTCCTCATATGGTGAATATATTCATTCAAGAACAACAAGGGTGAGACGAGCAGTAATATGCCTTTCGTCGGCACCTGAATGAGGATATAGACAAACAAATGACATCTTATATTCTAGATGCCAACTAGGAAGAACGGCAAAAACTCTCACAAGCACTCTATATTTCAATTCTCTGAAAGTGCACAGTTTCTTTTAGTCTACTTTAGAACAAATTCCAAATCTACTGAGAACGATCCTGTGCATCATCGTGGCTAAGTGAACATCCAGTAAAGTAGCTGGTATTGTATACTTGTAAATAATGTGACAGTGGCATACAAAACAAGCCTTCTGTTAAACTATCAAAGTTTTCACTATCCGTAAGGAATAGAATTAGAAAATATTGAGTCAATCATTATTCTTCCAGTTCTGAATACGAATTTGTGCAAACTGGTGTGCATATAACTTCCCTGACAATATACATATATATATATATACCGTATATATATATATATATATATATATTTATATATATATATATATATATATATATATATATATATATATATATATATAGTGATATCCAGATCCATTCATGACAATGTGATGATGGATTATTTCAGACATACGTTTTTGTGGAATTCATGTACAGTATTTGTCATATTATGTAAGTATGATATTTCTATGCTACACATGAACATCAGAGGTAAGTAAGTGTAAAGACTTACAAAGCTTACATTATTTTGTTCTACATTATTGGTTTGCATTTTCAGTCTAAGACACATAGGCCATCTTTTCAGGGCGGTGCAAGCTCAAGTCATTAGTTTATTGTGAGTTATTCCCAGTAGTATGCATTATATATCTTTGTCTTACATAATATCCCTTATTAGTAATTCTATGTCCATCCACATTCCCTACTTGTATTTCATTAAGTTCGCTAACTTTAGAGATACAATGTTAAGTCTGTATACCTGATTAATTTGTGAGAACGATTTATTTTGCGGTACAGCTCGCAACAGTTCCAACCACACCATTACCTCAGTATTACCAGACAGTATTTGGATTAACCCCTGCTGTACCGAGATGTCTTTTTAGCTTTATTCTCGCTATATTTAGACGATTTTGTGCACTTTAAGAAGGATCTGTGGTAGTAGAAAGGGTAAAGTGAGATAGTTCGAAGCCTGTTACATACTTGAGGTCCTTTTTAAACTGAGTCAAATCGTCTAAATGTAGCTAGAATATAATGAAAGGACATTGTCGGTACAGTATTTGGTATATAATGAAAAGGACATTGTCGGTACAGTATTTGGTATATAATGAAAAGGACATTGTCGGTACAGTATTTGGTATGTAATGAAAAGGACGTTGTCGGTACAGTATTTGGTATATAATGAAAAGGACATTGTCGGTACAGTATTTGGTATATAATGAAAAGGACATTGTCGGTACAGTATTTGGTATAAGGTAGCACCAACGAACTTGACAATAATCTTGACCCCTTAACTTCTTATAACCTGAAATGAATTAAAGTAATCGGGCTGACGTTTCTATCGTTTGGGAAGAGGCCACCGGGAAATAGGTGTGGATATTTACAGCTAGGCCTTTTTGAGTTACAGAGAGGTCAGGGATCAAGATTATTGTCTCAAGTTCATTGATGCTACCTATAGTAAGTTTGTATGCAACAGTGATTGTCATTGGTCACAGTGAAGCCGGTATCACACGAGAGCTTTTATAGTCAACATTCGATGATCAACATTTTTCTGGCAACATTTCTGGAGTATTTTACACTGCTATCGGAAATTAAACTGATGATAGATGAATTTAGGTAGCTGTGATATATTGAATGTTGACCTCATAAGCTGCCAGACCAGTGTTGAGGATAAATGTTAAATGACAAAGCGCTCGTGTGATACCGGCTTGACGGTGATAACAATAGATGCACCAATTATATGCATGGTTACGTACATGAATATGAGTTTCCATCCTTCAAGACATAGGCACAAACTTGTGGAGCCGTTAGTAGATAAATCACTCCCCAGTCCCAGCGACGGCAGGGAGCCGTTAAGGCCGATTCACACGGGCATGTTTTTATCCACCGTCCCTTGAGGGCTGAGAATTCGAAGGGCAAATTTCGCCGTGGTGTCATATTTCACCGGGGAATTCAGGGAACCAACTGGTTTTTTTGGGGGGATATTCGCAGCCCTCAAGGGACGGTGGATAAAAATATGCCTGTGTGAATCGGCCTTAAGTAATGTACTTTCCTTGTAACTGCCAGTATCAGGCAGTGCCTGGTACCACGACCATTTGAGCACTGCTCCAGAGTTGGCAACACTTCTCAGCTTATATCCAACCATCTGCAGACTGGGAGAGCCAGTATTTCTTCATCTTTTGAGGTGCGAGGTTGTTCTATCTTGCCATTTTGGCCACATTGCTTGGGACTGGGGGGGACTTTATTACTGTACCCTACGGTACAGTAGGGGTTAAGGAGTATGACCCGTGTTGACAGTTTTCCTGGCTATTATTAGACGATTATGTTTAAATTAAGAAAGGGTCTATGGAAGTCAGAGGGTTAATTGAGGTAGTCTTTACCCATTTAATTCCCACAGATCCTTCCGAAACTGTTTAATGATGACCCCAACAAACTGTCAAAATGCATCATAATCCTCAAGGGGTTAATTAAAGAAACGCTCCACTAAGGTGACCAACTCAATGTCCCAAGTACATAATTTATAGGCGAAACAAGTTATCATAATATGTGCTATAGGTAGCGCCAGCGAACTTGACAATACTATTCACCCCTTAACTTCTTATAAATCGAAATGAATGAAAGCAGTCGGGTTAACGTTTATCATTTGGGAAGAGTCCACCAGGATAAAGGTGTGAATATTTACAGTCAATTTGCTCTAGGCCCTTTTGAGTTACAGAGAGGTCAGGGATCAAGATTTTTGTCAAGTTCGTTGGCGCTACCCATAGTTAAACGTAATGTAAAATATTATTGCAGAATGTCATTGCTCGTCTTGCAGATTAGAAGGTCTTATCCAAGGGGCTAAACATGAAGGAGAAGGGAGTCCAGAAAAAAACACAAAAGCCTCCCCTTAAGATTTTGTCAGAAGATTGTGTTTTGGGTATACAAGGGACATTAACCCATGGACTGTAAGAAATGGACACAACAAAAGGCCAAGTTAAGGGAGGGAGGAGGGGTGGGGTATAGAGGGAGGGAGGGGTGGTGGGGTATAGAGGGAGGGAGGGGTGGTGGGGTATAAAGGGGGAAAGGAGTGGAGGATGTGGTATGGAAAGCTGCCACTACTGTCTATGTGTCACCCAAATTTCAGACATTTCCCGGCACTGGCATGGATTTTGAAGGTATGTTGTTACACGTTTAATTACCGTGTGTCTTCCGAGAGGACGGTTGCAGTCCATGGGTTAAATATGATGAAATATTCCAGACAACATACCTACATAACAGGACTGAAATATTTGATTACTGAAGTACTGATGTCATATTAACCTGACAGTGTTAGGATGTCTCACCTTTCCTATAGTCACCCCTTTTGTACCGGCGACGGTTTCTTCATATTATTCTAGCTATATTTAGACGATTCTGTGCAGTTTAAGAAGGAGCTGTGGTAGTAAAAAGGGTTAAGTGAGATAGTTCAAAGCCTGTTAATTGCTGGAGACCTTTTTGAAACTGAATGAAATTGTCTAATAGTAGACAGAATATAGGTCAAAGGATGTTGCCGGTACGTAAGGGGTTACTGTCATGTCATCAAAGTAAAGACAGTCAGATCCCGTACGAAGGTTGTTGTTGTTGTTGTTGCTGTTCCCCAGGCTGTCTGGCCGAGCATCCCCAAGGTCCTGAGCAAGGCCAAGGCCATAACCGAGCGGCCTCACAAAACTCTCCCTGCTTACCACTAATAAAACCCAGGTGGGGAGCTGAGGAGGGTGTGGAAACGCCCAGGAATCCAAACCCCCAACCAAGGCCATGTGCCCCTCGGCAATTATGAAGGGAAATTATAAATACTGTATATGTATGTATATAATAATATAATAAATAATGGTTCTTCTGTAGCATTGTGTTGTGTCCACACTCAAAGTACCGGAGGGAGTAGTAATTTATCAATAAATGTTGCATTTATTCACCTGTGTATTATTTCGCTTGTGTGTCATTTCCATTGTAGAAACATAAACCACTAAGTTATGTTTGATCAATCCTCATACATAAATATTTGTTTAGTTTTTCGGGGTAATTAGGTGCTTAATTTGTACTTAAGGGGGTAGTGCTTGGTTTTTGGTTCATATATTTATTGATTTATTTCTGAGTTCCCTCGCTAGACCTCAATCAAACTTTTAAAAACACCGCTAGACCCCTTTTCAATATATATTTCTACATTATTCGGTAGAAAAATGTCCCGGCCGAAGGCCGATTCCTTCTAAGGTTTCAGGCTCGCTCTCGCTTGCCAGGAAAAAATTGACACCTAAATTACACGATAGGTCTTAATATTGACAAAGAAATGGGGCGAAAGGTCTCAAAATCGCCAAACTAATGGAACGAACGTCCTAAAATCTCAAAACTAATATGGTAAACATGAGGGAGAAAGGGGTCTATCAAAAGCGACCATCTCCCCCATAATATATCTGTATAGGTTGTATTTTCCCCCTCCTAGGATATCATACTTCAGACTGTCGATGTATGTTGACAGAAGGGAGGCAGCTGCAAACATCCTAGAGGCGTAAACATTTTGGCGATGTTCATTGTTTGCTTATGATAAGGAGAAGATATTTAATACCCAATAATATTTTAGAAAATGAACTAGTAGCTTATAAGTACAATACAAATAGGTACAATCGCGCTAATAAGTCATGGCTCGGCACCAAGTTTGTTTTGATCAATAATTTGTATCGGCAATATCTAAGCTTTATTTATTCGCATCAAGTGAAATACACACACATGTTCCTACACTTACCCACCCTATCCAACATTTGACAGACATTAATACAGCACAGAGCAAGCCAAAGGTAATGGCAGCTGGGGCATGACTTATTAGCGCGACCGTACATGCACAATATATGAAGAATTCACACGGGTGCAGGTGTAATGTATATTTGGACTAATTATTTTATAGATAGGAATTGGCAGCTCCTCTCCACTACAAGTCTTTAGTGGTGGTGATAACGAAGCTTGGCAGATGGTAATATACAGTATGTCAGATGTGAGAGGCGGTGATTCGAGGGACGTTGGTCGTTACGGAAACATGACAAGGCTGCAGTGTAATGAGTTATGTCCTAAATTACAGGATTGCTATCACTCGCCAGGATGAAATAGACACCTAAATGGCACAAAAGCTCTTAAAATCGCCAAACTAATGGAGCGAACGTCAAAAAATAATGGGGCAAAACATTAGGGAGAAGAGGGTCCAGAAAAACCAAGCCTCTCCTTATGATGCACGGAGAGTACATATGTGACAGTTGTGTTGCTTCAGTGTGTGTCTCTGCTACACTACGAGGTCAATACATATCCCTGCTACACTACGAGGTCAATACATGTCCTTGCTACACTACGAGGTCAATACATGTCCCTGCTACACTACGAGGTCAATACATATCCCTGCTACACTACGAGGTCAATACATGTCCCTGCTACACTACGAGGTCAATACATGTCCCTGCTACACTACGAGGTCAATACATATTCCTGCTACACTACGAGGTCAATACATGTCCCTGCTACACTACGAGGTCAATACATGTCCCTGCTACACTACGAGGTCAATACATGTCCCTGCTACACTACGAGGTCAACACATACTATACCCTAGTCCAAGTAAGTAGGCACAAACTTTTCAACATTAACCTCTATAAGTCACAAACGACTCATTACGGGACGTGTGACTTATAATGCAACCAGTAATTTGCCAGTGCCGTGGGATATCAAGGAGGGGTGATTGCAGGAGACTTCTGGGTTGTTGGCTGATATATATATAGCTATAAATAAACATATCTTATCTAAAGCAGAATTCTTATCACAAAACAACAACAACAAAATCCATCATTTGTATTCATCTGGCTTCGAAGCTGGCAAAGTTTTGAGATATCAGAAGTGCCTCCAAATTAAGGCAAAATATAGCAAAAGTTCGCCAATACATTAGTCAAAATTAAATTAAAAATATTTGCTTTCCATTTTGATATATCTCCACGTGCATGATGAAATATAAGATGAATGGAATGAAATTGTGTTTTTACAATTGTATAAGAACACATCTTTGTATATAGATGGATAATACATATCTGTCTGTTCGTGATATTCATTATCCGGTTTTTAAGCTAGAAAGATAAATATTTGCATGACTAAAGGGAAGTGACAGAAGGTTTTAGGCCCCATTTGGACCATGCAGGTTCTTATATAAGCGACTGAGCCCCTACATCCCAGTCGGGGCAGTTTCGGACCACAAGGATTCCGATCTTACATGTTTACAATTACTCATTAAAACAAGTATGGTGGGGTTACACTCAGATGATTCATCTATTCTCCTAGCTCGGGCAACGCCATACAGCCCTGCAAGTATATATTAGAGCTGCCTACCATTATTTGTGTGAAGGGACTATGGTTCTCGAAAAGGGGCTCCAGTCCTGACACTATACTTGACTTACAGTGTGCTGGCTAAATAATCCAGAAGGGTTGATAGCCTCTGAAGTCCTATTTTAATTAACTATCTAATTAGTTATGCATGAAAAGCAAAAGTCAGTATAGGTTCTGATATCCCCATAAATGAACACAGTGGAGATAGGGAGTCTGCACCCCCCCCCACCCCGACCCCTCCTATCCCACTGTTGATACAGTGATAGTGTTGTTGATGTTGATTTTGTTGTTGTTGATGATGGGTTTGTTGATGATGATGCTATTGTTTTTGTTCTTATTTTTCCCGTGGTGTTGTTGATGAAGATATTGTTGTTGTTATTGTTAAAGTGTTGGCCATCATGTTGTTGTTGATGGTTTTGTTGATGATGTTATTGTTGTTGTTGTTGTTATTGTTCCAGTGTTGGCCATCATGATGCTGTTGATGATGCTATTATTGATGATGATATTGTTGTTGTTATTGTTCCAGTGGTGGCCATCATGATTCAGTTGGTGCTGGGATTGTTCATGTTGTGGTTGTTTTTGAAGATTTATTGATGTTTTTGAAGATTTATTGATGTTTTTGAAGATTTATTGATGTCTTTATCGTTGATGCTGTATTTGTTCGCTAATGTCATTGTTCTTATTTCCCATATTTTGGTATTTATAAATGCTTTATAATTATTTATGCTGTGTATGTGTGTGTGTGCGTGTGTGTGTGTGCGTGTGATATGAGTGGCTGTAGTTACGGCACATAGAACTGAAACATATTAGCCCCTTGAAACTCTGACGCGTTTTAGCAGTATATTTTGGCTGTCATTAGACTTTTGTTGTTTTATGTTGTTTTTGTGTTTTCCCTGTTCTTGCTCTGTCTTGAGTCGGCTACCCCCAAAATGGGGATTGGGCCTGAGCATATAGATAGATAGATAGATAGATTAGACGATTTTATGCACTTTAGGAAGGATCTGTGTGTAATAAAAGGGTAAATACTAGCTCAATCAACCCTTTGACTTCCGTATACCGTTACTAATCGGAATAAAATCGTCCAATAGTAGCCAGAAAACAGAACAGAAACGCGTATTGGAGCTTGAAAGGGTTAGTATCAATATGACAGAATGGCCACGGGTTCATCCCCACAATGATGATGAACCCAGCGCCGCAATGGGATAATGCAGTACTTAACCTCAGTTTGAGTAGGTATAACGGTATCATTCATAGGCTATATGGTTTCACAAACTCACCAATTAATTTACAAATAAACCTAAAAATTTACAAATTAATCTAGAAGGGGGATCTAATGGATGATTTTTTTTTAAAGTTTGATGGAGGTCTAGGGAGGACACTAACAAAACAACAAATAATAATAAATAATGAAAATATCGACCAAAAAATAAACCCTTCCCCCTTTAGTTAGAAGAAAACATAGGGAGTCGAATAGGAAGGAAAAAGGCCAAATTGATATAATATACAACAAGAGGTGAAACAAAAATATTGCTAATTCTTATTTGAATACGCTAACACTGGAAACAAAAGACGAAATAGGCTACATTCATTGAGATTCGAGTTCAGTGCCAAGAAGTCGGATGGAAAACGATGCATTCCCCAAAAAAAAAATATATATATATACTGTATATAATTATATACTGTATAAACAAAAATAATAATAATAATAATAATAATAATAATAATAATAATAATAATAATAATAATAAAGGAAACAAAAATATATATATATAAATACACATATATATATAAATACACATATGTATATAAATACACATATATATATAAATACACATATATAATGGCCTTCCTCCTAAATTACAGGCTCACTATCGCTCGCCAGGAAAAACTCGACACATAAATGACACGAAAAGTCTTAATATTGACAGAAAAGGAGCGAAAGCCCTTAAAATCACCCAAGTAATGGGGCTAAGCATGAGGGAGAAGGGTGTCCAGAAAAACCGACCATCTCCCCTTTAGAATATGGACTGTACACTCAACCGTACTAAAAGTTGCTCAGGGGTGGGTCCTTCCTTCCCCTACTCCACTCTGGGCAGGTGGAAGGGGGGAGTAGGGTCCAAGTCTACCCCCACCTTCCACCCCCAAACTATCCCCAACTCACCCACCTTCCTCCTCTAGCTGGCAGTTAGTGATTGGAGACGATTGTTCTCGTGTATTGCAAATTATCATTAAACCATCATTGCACATGCTTACAATGGCCGACATTTGAAATGTATTAGGAATTTATTAATACAATATGCTGTATAATTGTATTCTCAAAATGAGTCTCTATACACAACGTGGGTTACAATTATCTTGGCTGTAGTGGTCTTGTGCCCCTTTCTCTCTCTCTCTCTCTCTCTCTCTCTCTCTCCCTCGTTGCACTACTTTCCACGACCAAGACTTAATGTGATTTGAATATAATAATACCGTAATTTAATCCAATCTCATACAGTATTCAGGATAATATGTTAACCATTATTGTCATGCACATCAACGTGCCGACCTCTACGATTTACTCCTAGGTTCTCAAATTACTTAATACACTAATTTAAAGGAATATGATAACACAAAATCTATGTGAGTGAAGGATACAAAAGATAAAGCTGACTGTAACAAGTGTCTCCCCCAAAGTTGAAGGAATGACAGAGTGGCAAAGTCAAGGTATCATTATTAAAGCTAATTTAGAAACTAGGTGACATCGATACATACACTTGCTTCAAAGAATCGGCGGAGATGCTGAAATGGCTTCCCTCTTCCATTTCCTCATAATTTAGTTCATCAAGGTCATCCACAGATCCGATAGTAACAATTGTGGGCCATCGTACGCCATATTGGTACCCCAGGTATCATTTAGTTTCGTTTTACACTCGTATACATAATATTCGTAGCCAACAATAGACATTTCCTGGTAGAGGAATTAATACAGTTTAATCTATGAACGTAAATTCACGTAACCAGAAATAAAATATCACCCTATGTTTAGATAATCACAGTAACATAATGGCGCCACAGGAAACAAAAGATGGTCCTTCTCATATTGTAGGCTCTCCCATTCCTTACCGACTTCACTGCCATCTGTTGAGTGGATTCTGTACTATTATTGCAGGGGAAGGATTATTATGGTAATGCCTACAGTTTCACGTCTTAGTTTTGTAATACGGTATCTGAGGAGGTGGCGGTGAAGGCGAGCTGCTGCCATTCTGTTGCTACCCGGCCCTGGAGGTGGAGTTCTTCATGATATTTGGAGGTACGTGGTTTTGGTTAGGTTTTAGTTTTCTTTTTAAAGGGTGGTATAGGTTTTTTTTTTCTGGACTCTCTTCTCCCTCGTGTTTAGCCCAGTTAGTTTTGATATTTTATGATATTCGGCCCATTAGTTTGGCGATATTAGCACCTTTCGTCCCATTGCATTGTTAGTTTCGAGACCTTTCGTTCCATTTAGGGGTCTGATTTTTTACTGGCGAGTGATGGCGAGCTTGTAATGTAGTACAAACCGTCCTTTTGGCCGGGACATTTTTCTACCGAAAAATTTATCTTGAAGGATGTGATGTTTTCTTAAGCTTAATAAAGGTCTAGGAGCAAACTTAAAAAATATATTTAAATATGAAAACAAAAAGGCCAATAAAAACAAGATAGCGTACCCCCTCCCCCTAAACATAATTTGTGATGGCAAACATTGTAATTTATGTAACTCACTGCGATAGTCCTCCTTATTGAAAGATCTTAAGAGGCAGTGAACTCTCCGTTTTTCGGCCTAATTGCGCAGTTATATTCTCTTCGAAAACCACAAGCTTTTAGATATTGTTTCCAATACTATTAACCCTTTCAAGTTTATATGACGCAGAGGTTGCCAGATTAGCAATAATAAAGTTCTCACTCTTATAATTACCTCTCCAAAATTAGTTTTCTGCCCACAGCTAACTCAGACTACTGCAGAGGTTGAAGTAACTAAACTAAAAGGTTTCTAGATACCCCTGATGGTAACATAGGCTTTAAAGTATCCCTAATAGGCTCAAAATTGCGTCGAAAACGTGAGAGGGTTAACATACCATGAAATGGTGTAGCTTTCTGTTTGGTGCGTGGAAACTTAAAACTAAATTAAGTCTGTGGTGGTACCTGTAAAAAGTGAGTTACGAAAGAAAATTTAACTCCTAGCCTTGCCGAACAACAAAACCTAACTTAGTATAATTTTGAAACTAAAATTCACCTGTTTATATTATTGGAAACTATTAAATAAGTAAATAACAGATTAATGGAAATAATTAATACCCAAATAGTCTGAGCCACCGCTAGAATTCTACCATTTTCTGTTCGTATTCCCATTAAAATAAATTAACTATTCCTGAAGGTAAAGGGTTATTCTAAAACAGATTAAAAGAGATTAATGGGATTGCAAAGCTTTACAAATTACGGTGTGACGACGGCGAGAAGTCTCTTTTTGTGGCTTGGATTTCTCACTAATTTCATTGCTATATAATGCCCTTGTCATCTGAAAAGTGAGATAAAACTAGAAAATATACTCTCCCTATATATGGCCCTGCCGGCATCTCCGCAAAGTTTAAAAATCATTCTGTTTAAACTAGGCATACTCTTCTTAAACAAGGCAAACTCTTCGAAAATTAAGTCAGATTATCAACCAATGCTATTGGATTTCTCTTGAGATATCTCCAATGACGTCACGCCCTTTTACACAATTGCCGGTCACACGCAGGTGTGCATGTTTCCCATAAAGCTTTTTTTAAGGAGAGGAAAGGTTCCTGCCGGCTCTGGTAATAGTGTTATGGTGTCTCGTGTAATAGAAATCTCGCGTCCTATTTTTTGTAGTCTATATCCAGTAGATTGTTATAAGTTTGGGAAGGGAAAAAGAGGTTTTGGCCCCCTACTGTCAAAATTAGAATTTCATAGTCTTTGGGGGATCCCTCTACTAATGATTGTATCCCACGGCAAACCGTTGTTGCAAAATATTTATTTGTTTAGTCCTTGACCACTCATTTTCTAATCTTCATAGCCCTCTCCACTAGCGAGGACCGTGTTTTTAGGTTGTTGGCTAATGGGCAAATACTCCTTTCCGACGGTCCTTGGTAGGCTATACTGTATAACTACACTATTCCGAAAAAATAAACTATGCTAAAACTCGCCTAAAGGTTAAATTTTACTGAAATTCCTAACTGCTTTATTGGCATATATTTTTACTAGTTTTATTTATTTGTGTTTATTTTTGTATTTGCAGTTTGCCTCTGGGGCTGGTGAGGCATTCACGCTGGGTTCGTCAATATCCTGGTCCAACTTCTCTTCAGGCAAGGTAAGGAGTAGATTTGTGAATGTTTTACTTATTTGCAAATAGCCAACATTTTGTTCAAGAGTCTGTAATTCATATTGGCAACGTGTAAGTGAGCAATGCCTAGTAACTGGAAAATCTTTAAAGTTTAGCATGACTTAGAATATTGCAAACGAAGCTTAAACAGACCTTCACTTGTATGTATATTTTGACAATCTTAAATTACCAAGCTATTCCTTAGTTTAGAATCTGGCATACCATACCTTCGCTTAGAAACTGGCAAAACATGTTTTTTTTTTGTTCCCCAAGCTGCCTGGCCGAACAGCCCCAAGGCTCCGAGCAAGGCCAAGGCCATAACCGAGCGCCCCCACAGAACCCTCCCTGCCGACCACAATAAAGCCTGGGTAACCGAAGCCACTCCATGGCGGGGAGCTGAGGAGGGTGCGGAAACGCCCGGGAAACCAAAGACCCACCCAGGGCCCTGTGCCCCTCAGCAGTTATGAAGAGAAAGTTGAGGGGCAAAGGAAATATGTGACGCTTTGGCTTCCAATCTTGGTAGATTGGGAGGTCAATCCACGGAAGAGACGCAGTCACTTGAGATCTAGAAAATATATAAGTAAAAGGAACGGTCTGAGTAAGCTATGGGTATGGCAGAGATCGCTCAGTTCTCACTCTGATAGACCAGCCCATCACCACATGACTAGAACCCAATCCTCTCGGCATCAGCTAGGAAAGTCCCTAGAAAGCCGCCTTTGGCGGCTCCCCTAGCTCCCCTATTTCAACCCCTTTCGGGGTTGGGCACCCGCCCCAAAAAAAACAATCTAGATTGGCTTTGAAACTGGTAAACCATCTTTGAGCATAGGGAACTATACTTTCATATTTAGCATAGCTTCGTCTAGCCATTCTTAGGTTCGCCTAATGCTAGAAGGTTTTGTAGATTTAGGAAATAAAATATAATTTATTTGGCTATCCTTGATAAGTTTGACTTTGCTTAGGATCGATGTAGGTATCAAATGGTCCATCCTAAGCTGAATAAGAATTTTATTTGCCAGAAAGTGGAAAAAATCTTATTAAATGTTTAAGTGTTTATGGAATATATTAATGTTCTTATCTTTCTCTTTACAGGTAAGGAGGTTAAGAGCGTGCCACGATTAAGAGTAGTTTTCATTCACTTTAAAGTTTCCATTTTTGAACTTCTTACTTAACCTAAATTCTGAAGGATGTTTCCCAGTGGCCACAACTCTAGTTTTAAGGTTATATATTGTGTTGGGATTATGTATTGGTGTACGGAGATGTCATGACCGAATGACTGCGATCTATCGAAATGGGGTATCGAAAATGCGAAATATCGAAAATGCGAATATTAAGGTTGTATTGAGATTAATGCGAAATGGACAATGTGAACACCCGAATTGTCTATGTACAGTGTAATATTCCAAAGATCATTCAAATGATTACAATAATTTGACTGTTCTTGACTTTGTGTAAAGTGTCCATTGGGAGTCCTCTATCAGAAATTTAAAATTTAAATAAAAAGCAAAATAACGTGGCATCCTTATATAATCCTCGAACCCCAAATCACCGTGGGATCTACACCAGCCAAGGATCCGTTCACCCCATCACCACACCTGCTCACCCCTCGTCTTCACCGCTACACCTGCACACAAAGAACATTATTTCAATCGTGAGTGTTGCCCCTTCACCCATCTTTCTCTCTTACGACCATTCTTCTTTCCCACTGATTGCATTGCCTGTCTCTTTCTACCCCTGTCCCTTTGGTTAGCTAGGTACACTGGTTAGGTACACTTTGTAAACCCTGTTTTGGTTAATCCTAATACTAGTTTCTTTCCCAGGTTGCCAGAGCTTCGGTCTGACTTGGACAGTTCCGGATCATCCTTAGCTATTTATTGGGAAGGGAGGAATGAGGAAGGGATGGAAGATTGCACAGACGGGAGTGCAATTGGTAGAGCCGAGCCCCGGGGAATAGAGAAATGGTGGTGGAGAATAGACCTCAGGGGGAGTGATGGTTGTAGTGATGGTGGTGAGCAAGGCTCAAAAAATTATAGCAAAGAATTCAGTTCGGTGACCATAATTGATGATAGGGCAGAGTTCAGAGTCTGTGATTACTTTAGCTCAGGGTAGGGAGAGTGGTGGAGATCATAGCTTAATATTAGTGTTGGTGGGGAAGACTGGGAGTATGTGGTGGGGGAGGAACTGGGCTCACGGGAGTGGATGTGGTGGCGAAAGAGCAGAGCTTAGGGAGTAAGAGGCGGACAGCACAGCTCAAGGGTGAATATTTGGTAGTCAGCTGGTCTTGGAGACTATGTAGGTGGAGCGGAGTTGGTGGTGGAGAGCTATGCTCAGGAGTAGGTGGGTGGTGGTGAAAATAAGAGCGTTGTGAAAAGTTCCGTTCAGCCTAGCTTAAATAAATATATAAAATAAATAATATATATAAATAAATTATATATAGTAAAACTAGAAAATGGAGCAGATCGGAGCATAAGAATGCGTAGAGAGAAACAGTTCGGGAACATGCCGAAGAGTACCGTTTGTTGAGCAGAGATTGGTTAAGTAATTCATGGTGGTGGAGATGATTGTGAACGAAGTTTGAGGCGAGTATTGATAGAGCTTTAGGAAGAGCGAATCTCCGGAATGAGTGGGGGTGAACAAAGTGAATGTCTTGTTGCCGGTGTAATGGAGTTAAGTAAAGTAAGCTCGAAAGAATAAGTGATAATTGTAATGAAGGTATAAGCAAGGGGGAAAGTGGTTCTAGTGATGCTGGTGGAGACTTATTTTGATTGGGTGAAGGAAGCGAAGGTAGTTTACTTCGGATAAGCTGTTTTTTTTAAATGGCAATCAAAGCTCGGGGAAAATTGAAGGTTGTGGCGCTGGTCGGCAAAGGTAAGCGGATGGTGGTAGTCATGAGACCAGAAGAGCTGTGGGATATGGTGGTGGTAGTAGGAAATTTGGGATATGGTGGTGGTAGCAAGATATTTGGATATGGTGGTGGAGAACTGTGATAGGGCGGTGAAGAGCTGTGGGATGTGGTGAAGAGCTGATTTGGTGAAGAGCTGTGGGCTATGGTGAATAGCTGAGGGATATGTCGGTGGAGGTGGTGAAGAGCTGTGGGATATGGTGGTGGTGAAGTGTGGGATGGGGTGGTGGTGGTTATGTGTGGGATGTGGTGGTGAAGAAGTTGTATGTGGTGGTGGTGAAGAGCTGTGGGATATGGTGGTGTGGGATGTGGTGGTGGAGGTGTTGGTGGTTAAGTGTTGGTGGTTAAGTGTTGGTGGTTAAGTGTTGGTGGTTAAGTGTTGGTGGTTAAGTGTTGGTGGTTAAGTGTTGGTGGTTAAGTGTTGGTGGTTAAGTGTTGGTGGTTAAGTGTTGGTGGTTAAGTGTTGGTGGTTAAGTGTTGGTGGTTAAGTGTTGGTGGTTAAGTGTTGTGGTTAAGTGTTGGTGGATAAGTGTTGGTGGTTAAGTGTTGGTGGTTAAGTGTTGGTGGTTAAGTGTTGGTGGTTAAGTGTTGGTGGTTAAGTGTTGGTGGTTAAGTGTTGGTGGTTAAGTGTTGGTGGTTAAGTGTTGGTGGTTAAGTGTGGTGGTTAAGTGTTGGTGGTTAAGTGTTGGTGGTTAAGTGTTGGTGGTTAAGTGTTGGTGGTTAAGTGTTGGTGGTTAAGTGTTGGTGGTTAAGTGTTGGTGGTTAAGTGTTGGTGGTTAAGTGTTGGTGGTTAGTGTTGGTGGTTAAGTGTTGGTGGTTAAGTGTTGGTGGTTAAGTGTTGGTGGTTAAGTGTTGGTGGTTAAGTGTTGGTGGTTAAGTGTTGGTGGTTAAGTGTTGGTGGTTAAGTGTTGGTGGTTAAGTGTTGGTGGTTAAGTGTTGGTGGTTAAGTGTTGGTGGTTTAAGTGTTGGTGGTTAAGTGTTGGTGGTTAAGTGTTGGTGGTTAAGTGTTGGTGGTTAAGTGTTGGTGGTTAAGTGTTGGTGGTTAAGTGTTGGTGGTTAAGTGTTGGTGGTTAAGTGTTGGTGGTTAAGTGTTGGTGGTTAAGTGTTGGTGGTTAAGTGTTGGTGGTTAAGTGTTGGTGGTTAAGTGTTGGTGGTTAAGTGTTGGTGGTTAAGTGTTGGTGGTTAAGTGTTGGTGGTTAAGTGTTGGTGGTTAAGTGTTGGTGGTTAAGTGTTGGTGGTTAAGTGTTGGTGGTTTAAGTGTTGGTGGTTAAGTGTTGGTGGTTAAGTGTTGGTGGTTAAGTGTTGGTGGTTAAGTGTTGGTGGTTAAGTGTTGGTGGTTAAGTGTTGGTGGTTAAGTGTTGGTGGTTAAGTGTTGGTGGTTAAGTGTTGGTGGTTAAGTGTTGGTGGTTAAGTGTTGGTGGTTAAGTGTTGGTGGTTAAGTGTTGGTGGTTAAGTGTTGGTGGTTAAGTGTTGGTGGTTAGGTGTTGGTGGTTAGGTGTTGGTGGTTAGGTGTTGGTGGTTAAGTGTTGGTGGTTAAGTGTTGGTGGTTAAGTGTTGGTGGTTAAGTGTTGGTGGTTAAGTGTTGGTGGTTAAGTGTTGGTGGTTAAGTGTTGGTGGTTAAGTGTTGGTGGTTAAGTGTTGGTGGTTAAGTGTGGGATATGGTGGTGGTAGTGTTGGTGGTTAAGTGTGGGATGTGGTGGTGAAGAACTGGAATATGGTGGTGGTGAACTGTGGTGTGAACTGTGGGATGTGGTGGTGAAGAACTGGAATGTGGTTGTGGTGAACTGTGGGATGTGATAGTGGTGAAGAACTGGTGGTAGTGAACTGGGATGTGGTGAAGAGCTCTGGGGAAGTGAATGGTTGTGGTGGTGGTGGTGAAGAGCTCTGGGGAAGTGAATGGTGGTGGTGGTGACGAGCTCTGGGGGAGTGAATGGTGGTGGTGGTGGTGAAGAGCTCTGGGGGTGTGAATGGTGGTGGTGAAGAGCTCTGGGAGAGTGAATGGTGGTGGTGAAGAGCTCTGGGGGTGTGAATGGTGGTGGTGGTGGGGGTGGCGAGCTCTGGGGGAGTGAATGATGGTGGGGTGAAGAGCTTTGGGGGAGTGAATGGTGGTGGTGGTGAAGAGTTTTGGGAGAGTGAATGATTGTGGTGGGGGTGAAGAGCTTTGGGGGAGAGAATGATTGTGGTGGTGGTGAAGAGCTTTGGGGGAGTGAATGGTGGTGGTGGTGAAGAGCTTTGGGGGAGTGAATGGTTGTGGTGGTGAAGAAGAGCTTTGGGGGAGTGAATGGTTGTGGTGAAGAGCTCTGGTGCAGTGAATCGTGGTGGTGGTGGTGAAGAAGAGCTTTGGGGGAGTGAATGGTTGTGGTGGTGGTGGTGGTGAAGAGCTCTGGTGCAGTGAATGGTTGGTGGTGGTGAAGAAGAGCTTTGGGGGAGTGAATGGTTGTGGTGGTGGTGGTGGTGGTGGTGGTGAAGAGCTCTGGTGCAGTGAATCGTGGTGGTGTTGAAGAGTTCTGGGGCAGTGAATGGTGGTGAAGAGTTCTGGGGCAGTGAATGGTGGTGGTGGTGAAGAGTTCTGGGGCAGTGAATGGTGGTGGTAATGGTGGTGAAGAGTTCTGGGGCAGTGAATGGTGGTGGTGGTGGTGGTGAAGAGCTCTGGGAGAGTGAATGGTGGTGGTGGTGATGAAGAGGTCTGGGAGAGTGAATGGTGGTGGTGGTGGTGAAGAGCTCTGGGAGAGTGAATGGTGGTGGTGGTGAAGAGGTCTGGGAGAGTGAATGGTGGTGGTGGTGGTGAAGAGCTCTGGGAGAGTGAATGGTGGTGGTGGTGGTGGTGGTGAAGAGCTTTGGAAGAGTGAATGGTGGTGGTGGTGGTGACGAGCTCTGGGGGAGTTAATGGTGGTGACGAGTTCTGGGGGGAGTGAATGGTGGTGGTGGAGAGCTCTGGGGAAGTGAATGGTGGTGGTGGTGGTGGTGGAGAGCTCTGGGAAGTGAATGGTGGTGGTGGTGGTGGTGGAGAGCTCTGGGGAAGTGAATGGTGGTGGTGGTGGAGAGCTCTGGGGAAGTGAATGGTGGTGGTGGTGGTGGTGGAGAGCTCTGGGGAAGTGAATGGTGGTGGTGGTGGTGGTGGTGGAGAGCTCTGGGGAAGTGAATGGTGGTGGTGGTGGTGGTGGAGAGCTCTGGGGAAGTGAATGGTGGTGGTGGTGGTGGTGGTGGTGGTGGTGGAGAGCTCTGGGGAAGTGAATGGTTGGTGGTGGTGGTGGTGAAGAGCTCTGGGGCAGTGAATGGTGGTGGTGGTGGTGAAGGGCTCTGGGAGAGTGAATGGTGGTGGTAAAGCATTCGGGAAATGAATGGCTGCGGTGACTTCTGGAGTAAACCTTGCGACTGGTAAGTATCACACGTGAGGGGCCATCAGCTAATATTGGTGAGTATGATATATATATTTTACCATGCTATTATATAAAGTAATGCTATAAAGTATATGTATTTATACCTGTATTTAAATATCCATCGTATGAACAGTTGAAATACCTGTGGCGAAATACCTGCAATTTAATTTACTCATGAATTTTCAGGTTAAGCTGTAAGACGAGGATTCAGACAGACCTAAGGCTGACTGACGTACTGGCTGAGAAACTAGTAAACCAGGAGGACAGTTGGAGAATCTGACTATCTAAAGGTGGGTGAAAGTGTAACTAATTTTGGCATTTCTATGACTATTTGAATGTTATAACTGGCAAAATAGTGGTAGCCGTAATAGATTAATTTAATAACTTAACCTTTAAAACTTTGGGGGCATATTAAGTTTGTCTAGTTTAATTTTGAACTGGATTAAAATGGTGTCGTGATTATTGATAGACTGTACGGTTGGCCAAATATGCCTAAATATGCCTAAATACTGTCTCCGCTGCCAAGTTTTGCTCGCTGTGTGCTGTATCAATGTCTGCCAGATGTTGAGTATAAATAGGAACAGGTTTGTAGATCTCACTCCAAACGATGAATTAAACCTAATATATTGCGGATACCAATTATTGATAGAAATATACTTGGTGCCACGACGTAACTTATTTGGCAGACTGTAAAAGGATTACCATGGAAGGAAGGATTACATTTTAGAGTTGAGAGACTTTCATATGAACCAACGTATCTAGATCTATGAAGTACAATATATAAATTTACTTTACAGAAAGTAGTGAGGACCTGAAGAACATGCAGACTAACCTGTGCGGGCGGACAGTTAAAACGGAAGTCCGTTGGAGGATTGAACTGAAACTAAAGGTGCGTAAAAGTTAATTTGAAGAGTTAGAAGGGAAAGCAAAGGTGAGGAAGGGAGGGGTGGCGTGAAAGGGTGGTAGTGGTGATGGACGAATGGTGAAGGGGTAGTAGAGAGAATTGTAGGGTGGCGGAGAAAATTTTGGGATGCTGGTGGAGGTGGAGGAAAAGACTTGAGGGATGGTGGTGGAGGAAGATATTCGGGGGATGGGAGTGATGGTGGTGGAGGAAGAGGCTTGAGGGATGGTGGTGGTGGAGACATGAGGGGTGGTTGTGGAGGAAGATATTTAAGGGTGGTGGTGGTGGTGGTGGAAGAGACTTGAGGGATGGTGGTGGTGGAAGAGACTTGAGGGATGGTGGTGGTGGAAGAGACTTGAGGGATGGTGGTGGTGGAAGAGACTTGAGGGATGGTGGTGGTGGAAGAGACTTGAGGGATGGTGGTGGTGGAAGAGACTTGAGGGATGGTGGTGGTGGAAGAGACTTGAGGGATGGTGGTGGAAGAGACGTGAGGGGTGGTGGTGGAGGAAGTGACTTTAGGGCTGGTGGTGGTGGTGGTGGTGGTGGAAGATACTTGGGAGAGACTTGAGGGAGGGTGGTGGTGGGAGAGACTTGAGGGAGGGTGGTGGTGGTGGTGGTGGTGGTGGTGGGAGAGACTTGAGGGAGGGTGGTGGTGGTGGTGGGAGAGACTTGAGCGAGGGTGGTGGTGGTGGTGGGAGAGACTTGAGCGAGGGTGGTGGTGTGGTGGGAGAGACTTGAGCGAGGGTGGTGGTGGTGGTGGTGGGAGAGACTTGAGCGAGGGTGGTGGTGGTGGTGGTGGTGGGAGAGACTTGAGCGAGGGTGGTGGTGGTGGTGGTGGGAGAGACTTGAGCGAGGGTGGTGGTGGTGGTGGGAGAGACTTGAGCGAGGGTGGTGGTGGTGGTGGGAGAGACTTGAGCGAGGGTGGTGGTGGTGGTGGGAGAGACTTGAGCGAGGGTGGTGGTGGTGGTGGTGGGAGAGACTTGAGCGAGGGTGGTGGTGGGAGAGACTTGAGCGAGGGTGGTGGTGGGAGAGACTTGAGCGAGGGTGGTGGTGGTGGTGGGAGAGACTTGAGCGAGGGTGGTGGTGGTGGTGGGAGAGACTTGAGCGAGGGTGGTGGTGGTGGTGGTGGTGGGAGAGACTTGAGCGAGGGTGGTGGTGGGAGAGACTTGAGGGGGGTGGTGGTGGTGGGAGAGACTTGAGGGGGGTGGTGGTGGTGGGAGAGACTTGAGGGGGGTGGTGGTGGTGGGAGAGACTTGAGGGTGGTGGTGGTGGTGGTGGGAGAGACTTGAGCGAGGGTGGTGGGAGAGACTTGAGCGAGGGTGGTGGTGGTGGGAGAGACTTGAGCGAGGGTGGTGGTGGTGGGAGAGACTTGAGCGAGGGTGGTGGTGGGAGAGACTTGAGCGAGGGTGGTGGTGGGGGAGACTTGAGCGAGGGTGGTGGTGGTGGGGGAGACTTGAGCGAGGGTGGTGGTGGTGGGAGAGACTTGAGCGAGGGTGGTGGTGGTGGGAGAGACTTGAGCGAGGGTGGTGGTGGGGGAGACTTGAGCGAGGATGGTGGTGGTGGGGGAGACTTGAGCGAGGGTGGTGGTGGTGGGGGAGACTTGAGCGAGGGTGGTGGTGGTGGGGGAGACTTGAGCGAGGGTGGTGGTGGTGGGGGAGACTTGAGCGAGGGTGGTGGTGGGAGAGACTTGAGCGAGGGTGGTGGTGGGAGAGACTTGAGCGAGGGTGGTGGTGGGAGAGACTTGGGCGAGTGTGGTGGTGGGGGGAGAGGCTTGAGCGAGGGTGGTGGTGGTGGTGGTGGGAGAGACTTGAGCGAGGGTGGTGGTGGTGGTGGTGGGAGAGACTTGAGCGAGGGTGGTGGTGGTGGTGGTGGGAGAGACTTGAGCGAGGGTGGTGGTGGTGGGAGAGACTTGAGCGAGGGTGGTGGTGGTGGTGGTGGGAGAGACTTGAGCGAGGGTGGTGGTGGTGGGAGAGACTTGAGCGAGGGTGGTGGTGGTGGTGGGAGAGACTTGAGCGAGGGTGGTGGTGGTGGTGGGAGAGACTTGAGCGAGGGTGGTGGTGGTGGTGGTGGGAGAGACTTGAGCGGGGGTGGTGGTGGTGGTGGGAGAGACTTGAGCGGGGGTGGTGGTGGTTGAGACTTGAGCGGGGGTGGTGGTGGTGGTGGTTGAGACTTGAGCGGGGGTGGTGGTGGTGGTGGTGGGAGAGACTTGAGCGAGGGTGGTGGTGGTGGGAGAGACTTGAGCGAGGGTGGTGGTGGTGGTGGTGGGAGAGACTTGAGCGAGGGTGGTGGTGGTGGGAGAGACTTGAGCGAGGGTGGTGGTGGTGGGAGAGACTTGAGCGAGGGTGGTGGTGGTGGGAGAGACTTGAGCGAGGGTGGTGGTGGTGGGAGAGACTTGAGCGAGGGTGGTGGTGGTGGGAGAGACTTGAGCGAGGGTGGTGGTGGTGGGAGAGACTTGAGCGAGGGTGGTGGTGGTGGGAGAGACTTGAGCGAGGGTGGTGGTGGTGGGAGAGACTTGAGCGAGGGTGGTGGTGGTGGTGGTGGGAGAGACTTGAGCGAGGGTGGTGGTGGTAATAATTGTGGGATGGTGGTGGAAGAATAGAGAGCCTTGAGGGGTGGAAAATGAAGAGCCTTGGTTGGAGAATGTTGAGCCTTTTTGGAGATGACTGGCCTTCAGAGTGAAGTGCAGGAAGTGTGATAGGCGATTGTTGCCGTGTGATGGTAGTAATGAAGGAAGCATGAATCGGATTGAAGTCTCTATGAACACTCCTATATGCAGTCAACCATAACGGCCATAGATTAAACTGGATTTGATATCCTAAACTTACTTCAACCAAACATTACTAGTACTAACCAATACTAGCATAACTAACATAATTCAACCAAAGATTGATTAGGACCACAACAGTTTAGGTTGACCGTAAAGTTATGTTGCAGTTTTGACCTGCCTAATTTTGCAGAAAAGCTAGTAGTAGTGTTGGTGTAGACAAGTGGCACAGCAATGATGGCTGAAGATATGGTGGACACTTAACAGATGTTACGGTGAAAGCAAGATTTATAAGTAGGATTAATCTGTAATATATAGGAACAGAACTAGAATGTTAAACATTACAGTGCAGTCTCTGTAAAATAATACATCCGCTTTAATAGTTTTATTTGTCATTTGCTTTTGACAAATCTCTCAAAAGCTGGAACATAAGAGGTTGTTAAAATCTGAAGTTCTCAGGAAGTAATCATATTTATATTGTAGGTTGGACATATTAGTCATTGTACAAGCCAGACAAATTTCCTGGACAACGTAACCCTTATTGCTAAGCTTTACTGCAGTGCTTCGATCTCAGATGCGAAAGAAGATTACAAATTGTATTTAATGTACCTTATTTCATGAAGCTGTTCGATGCACATATAGATTAGTTTGTATAATGAAGTTCTATTTAGTCTTCTAATTTTATCTTCTAAATTGTTCTGATCATAATGTTCATTGCCTTTAGGCTACATTGTCTAGTTAACTTGAGACAGTTTCACAATATCCATTCTGTTGGGGTGGGGGGGGGTTCTAGCATACTGTTGACACTTAACATCTACCAGCTGCCTCTCACCATTTTGCTTGACAATATGGCTCAATTCATTTTGTGTATGGTTATATCACGGTAATTTACTGTAGTAGTCATTAATTCAGATAAATTTTCAACTCTCAAACTATTATATAGAAACCTGAAAAGTGCAAATATCAGATTGCTTCAATGCATTCTAGTGCACCTTTGAAAATATGTAAAGGCATTGAGACTGTACATGATTAATTAAAACCCGACCAGAGCATAATTCCATTTCATGACCCTTTCAACATTCTTGTCAGTCTATCTAGCCTAAACACAAGATTCCATTTTGAAATTATCAATTGGCGTTATTTTAGCTACTTTCCACGTTCAATCTTTGCAAATTAATCTTTAAACTTCTTTATTAATTATAAAAATATACATGTAGATTAATACACTAATTCTGTATATATTCTGCAGACTGGAACCGAAGATGGAATAAAGAAGTGGACTTGGCGAGTGGGGGAAGGTGGTTCTCGGTGTATCATGACCAGGAGAACTTTGAATTGATTTCTGGTAAGTAGTTTTATCAGCCTTACAGTACAGTAAAAATTCTCAGATTGCAAACCTTAAAGAATGGCAAAGAGTCTGTACATAATCTTCAGTAGGCGTATATGCACCATAAATGTTTTAGTCATATTTTGCGGATAGGCAGATTACTTGGAGTTTATAATTACAGGGAAGGATAGCATGTGAAAATATTTTAAGTTCATATTTTCCATGAGGTTTTGGGTACAGGGAAAATATTTTAGGAATAAGAAATGCTAAAGATAGCTTGTATAGTATATTTAATTAACTTTAAAGAGTTTATCAGGAATGCAGCCATCCAATAATAAAGATAACTTTTGATAAAGGTTGGCAATTACTTTCTAAGAGTCTGTAATTAAAGTAGTCGGGGTAAATTGGTTAACTGCATCCTGTTTTGAGCATTCCCCGAAATCCTCTACGACGATTAGTTCTTGGACAAATAATATATGCATACTCTATCTAGGTCTGGGAACGGCTGTGGACATGCCCTGGATAACCACGCACTCCACCAACCCCTGGGGCACCTGCCCACTCCACCAACCCCGGGGGACGCCCGCGCATTCCACCAACTCAGGGGACCGCCCGCGCATTCCACCAACCCCGGGGGCCCCAGCGCACTCCACCAACCCCGGGGGGCCCCTCCCCCCTGCGCACTCCACCAACCCCGGGGGCCCTCCCCCGCGCACTCTACCAACCCAGGGGGCCCCCTCCACGCGCACTCCACCAACCCCGGGGGCCCCACCCCCCCGCGCACTCCCACAACCCCGGGGCCCCCCCCCACGCACTCCACCAACCCCGGGGGCCCCCGCGCACTCCACTAGCCCCGGGGTCACCTGCGCACTCTAACCCCCAGGGCACCTGTTCATTACCCACAAAGTACTGGATGGGCATTTTTTTTTTTTTTTTTAAATTGTTTGTTGGTACTTTTCAGTGTGCTGGGTTTTTTTTTAGATAAAAGTTGGTACTTTGGTTTTCTTAGTTGGCGTTTTGGGTGGATATTGGCATTTTCTCTTCTCTTTAATGTAATTTGTTTATTGTGGGCTTTTGTTGCTTCTGTCGGTGATTATATTCCTAGATTTAAAAATTGTTGGGATTCTTATGCGTTTGGATTCGGAATTTCTATTTTGAAGTCTGGTTTGGTTGAAGTTTTGGTTTCTGAATTTCCAATTGGCTTAATTCTTCAATGCATCGTAGGATTAAATCTTAACTTCCAGGTAGTTTTTAGCCTATAGCAGTGAAAATTATTTATGTAAGAGTGAATGTCCTTGAATACAGATAGGAAAACTTCAAACTAATTATTATGAATTAGGTGACAATTAAGGACTAACAATCCTGTAACTGTCAAATGCATTTAGTGGTCTTCATCTAATGTTTAATTCAGTGTTAGGATAAATTTGCTGACCTTACGGAGATAAACTACAATCTGCTCAAATTAAAGTAATTTGACTTTACATCGTGATTTGCTTCCCATTTTCTAACTAATCATTGAAACTTCATAGTGCACGATTTGAGTTCTTATATTAGTAATCTAGTTTGTAAAATTATTGAACTAAGAAATGGATAGGCTGTTGATGTAAACGCTAAATATTAATTCAAATTATATATTATAAACTGTAGAGGTTCTGTGAAACTTAGATTATAAGTTAATTGTAGACTTAGTATATAGTCTTTTGGTAAGTAATATTTTTACAAATTAAGTGGTTAATGCCAATTAAAAGTTTTATCTATTAAAATGAAATTATCAATTGTAATTTTTATTAAGTCTAGTGCAAATATATTCCTGTCACAATGTAATGTATTTATATCCATCAAATACCAGGATTTTAGAGATTAAGCAAATTTAGTAAACTGAAACAAAAATAATGCACATTGGTATAAATTACCTAAAACTATTTCCAGATTGAAAAATCATGGCATTAAATTGCATAATGAGTGCCAGTGACTATCCCTAATCAATAAACTTGGCTTAGGTTTGTATAATGCTTTATATATTTTCTAACATTTTAGAGTTTAGTTTGTTTTAAATTATGAATTATATCTTGCCTATTGCTTAAATTAAACAGCTAACCAATTTTATAAACTAGATTCAGTTACTCTCAACCTGGGGCTCGCTGAACCCTTTCAATAACCTGGAGTGTTTGAAACCCTAGACCATCTTCTAGTTTTAAGGACTTTGCGCAATCAATTGTAAAATCTACAATATTTGGACTCTGATCCACTGTAAACCAAATAATATATTTAATAAAGACCTAATTGAAAGCATCAATCATAGTGTATTGAAGGGATTAAGCTAGTCTTAGACCAGATAAAAATGGCAAAACAAGTAGCAATATTTTTTTTTGTTCTAGAAGACTGAATGCATTAAAATCAAATTTTAAATATATATATATATATATATATATATATATATATATATATATATATATATATATATATATATATATATATGCGCTTATCAAACTGTAAAATTATTAAATTCTTCTATAACTCGGCTCGCAAGAAGTTCAGTATTCAATACCTTGACAATATGCCTCTAGTCATCTATAGTTTATTTTCTGCTGACGGTAAATTTCAATGTCTTAACATGATTACGCAGCTTTTACTAATGTACACTCGGATACCATAGTCTCTAGCCCACCCCACTCTGGCAAAAGGTGAGGCCAGGACCCTTTCTGGATGGCGGCCCACAGTGATGGTGAGGGGTGTGGTTTGAGAGAGAGGGCAACACACAAACGAGCACAGTGTGAAGCATTTGAAGACTTCGAATCCTGTCCCAAATGTTTCACGCTGTGTTCGTGTGTGCGTTTCTGTCTCACAAATCCCAGCCATAACTATCACTGTGGGCCACCGTCCAGAAAGGGTCCTGGCCTCACATCGTGCCAGAGTGGGGTGGGTTAGAGACTGGTATCAATGTACCAGGGTATGCTTGGTAAATAGGAACATTTATATTACGATGCATTAAATTTCATATTTATCCATTTAGTATTACAAAAAAAAAAACCGTTCAGGTATTCAATAAAAAATAAACATTCAGTGCTCGTGAACTCTTTAGCAAGAACTGGTTCTTAGAACTAGAGTAGATACTGATGAAGCCGTTTCTTCACCCACTTATTGCCAGATTTTGCCTACGCATTTAAAACTGCAATCGGTCCCTCCGCACCTGATCTTTTTAAACTTATTGGACATTTAACTTACACTGCGGGCATATTTACGCCATATTAGGGCTGATTCAGGCACTCCTGATGAAGTAAGTGTCTGAAAGAAATTAAATTTGTACAGCCAAAACTAAGAAAATAGCTTCCAGATGACACCAAAACGAGCTTCATAGCTCGCGAGTTTCACCCGCAGCGCTACCATAGACATTCGCAAATACTGAGCAATTATCGCTAATGTCTGGCTAAATTTGCCTTTTGCAGCGCTGTATATCTAACGAGAGTATGGCTCTTACTCCTCAGTGCCCCGGCTGGATGGCCTGCCGTGCTCCCACTCACTCGCATTAGATTCTACAGGCTTTAAGAGACTTTAATAGGCTGTAAATTGTAAATTGCCATGGCGTTCTGGAACGTCTCCCGCAGTCAGTGGGTTAAACTATGGCTCATTCTTGTTAATGCACATTTCATAATTACCATTGTGCTAAGAAATGGATTAGAAATGCAATTTAATGAGACATTTAGTCTAGGGGGAAAAACAAGTATTATATATAGTGAAGTCTGCCTATTTTAACCTAAATAGCGTGCCTGATTCCCATCTTGAAGGTCTCGCGTTCAATCCCCGCTCAGATTGAAAAGTTTTTCTGGGATATAGCCGGCGGTTACCATCTCCCCATGAGCAAGGGGGATGGGTAATGGTAGACTAAAGAAAGCAAAGCGCTTGTGAATCCTGGAAGGAGATACGGGCGCTATATAAGTAACCAGATTATTATTATTATTAATGTATATACCGGTATCGATATTTGGTTAGACCCCGCCCATTTTCTGAAGCAATCGCTGCTGTCGTACTGCTGGCAACCGCGTCTCGCCCCAGAGGCTCCACCCTCCAGTCCCATTGGCAGTCTATGTTGTTCAGTAGCTTCATAATTTCACAAGTGCATTGCACAATACTGTACTTGACTATATGAAGGCTGAACAATATATATAAAAGTATATCTTACTCTATTCTATGTATATTTCTTTCTATATGTATAGAAACCGTTTACCTATTTAATGTCTAAATGTTTTTGTTTTAGGGAAACTTATGGTCTTTGTTTATTTATATCTTATGATTGCATTATCAAGTCTAGGTTATAATTTTGCGTATTTACAAGAGCCGGTCACGTTCTAATTCACTTTGTTATCAGAGACCTTCCTGAGATTGGAGAAAGCTGACCACATGACCGAAAACGTTATTGTTATAAGGACACGACAGGTCCTAGAGTCGTCGGAACGTGTCGCGTCTTTCTATCAATACAAACTTTTTTATTGTTATAAGGACACGACAGGTCCTAGAGTCGTCGGAACGTGTCGCGTCTTTCTATCAATACAAACTTTTTTATTGTTATAAGGACACGACAGGTCCTAGAGTCGTCGGAACGTGTCGTGTCTTTCTAACAATACAAAAGTTTCCTCTGATCTGGATATCTTTCTTCATTCAAGCATTCATGGCACAGTCAATTTTTTCCTAAGATTCATTTTGCCAATTGTAAATAAATATACCTGTACTTACACACAAGGTAGCACTGCCCGAAGGAAGTATCTTTGGGTACACTATAACAAATGAACACGTGATGGTATATAAAATGATGCACATAAGAAAAGTATTCAATCATTTTTATGTGGTCATTTGAACACGAAAACGATTGAAACCCTTATGAGTACCATTTTTGTTACAGGTTGAATTTTTCTGTGTAAGTTAAGGGGAGGGGAAGCAGGGGTTTCTGGACTTCCTTCTACCTCATGCTTCGCCCCAATAGTTTCGAGGTTTTAAGACGTTCACCCTATTAGTATGACGATGTTATGACCTTTCGCCCATTTCTTTGCTAATATTAGATCTTTCCTGCTATTTAGGTGTAGATATTTTTCCTGAAGAGGCTCAACTTTAGGAGGAATCGGCGTTCGGCCGGGACATCCATCTACCGAAAAATATACAAGCTTGTCACAAAGGGGGGTATTGGATTTCCTTGACTTTGATATGTCTTTACTAAGCTTGCTACACTCCTATACTATTTACCAGAGCATAATGAGCTTCGTACTGTAGGTCAACATATAGCTCGTCCGAAAAGTTTGTTTAGCTGATGTTAAAATATATTGCGAATTTTTAACGTAACTGAAAACAAAAGGAAAAAGCAGAATATCTAAAGGTCAGGGTCAGATGCTTTCACGTTCAAACTTTGATATGAAACATAAAATAACATATGAATTTACTATCAGTACATCTCTAACTAGGCTTAATTTAGTTACTGGAAAATGGAAACGAATTCCTATGAAAATTTTGAGGTGTTTTGACAACCTACTGCACTTTATAAAAAGAGTGGAGATATCTATTCAATGCGTTGGCAGTTCAAAATACTTTCATTAAAGAATGTAAAGTAAATAATTGAAAGCTTCAGGTTTCCTGCTCAAATATTAAAATACCTTTAAAGGTTACCTAAGGATATTATTAGTATTAATAATCTCTCTCTCTAACACACACACACACACGTGTGGATCTCTTACTTTATAAGTGTGTATTTGCGTGTGAAATATAAAATTACTGAACCCCCCACCCCCAGTTTTCCTGTGTATGGAATTAAATCAATAATCCCTGGTTAAGTGCTAGGAGAACCATGTATACCATATCTATTGTGGTTGTTTAATGCAAGTCTTTCCCTAATATTTGATAATGTATATATATCAACATTTGTGTTTTGTCTGCAATTTAGTGTGTAGTGTAATATTTCCGAGGACATCTATTGTACCAAGAGTATCAAGTCCTCATTAACATGACCTATTAGTATTTATTTCTTGTGATTCTGATATACTTGGATACAGTATAACTTCATGTCAATAACATTATTTTAAATTAATAAAATATACGCACCCACACGAGACTAAGAAATTAAATTTGTTCGTACTTCCAATTGGTAAATAGTTTCGCTATCCTTTGTTCAGTTGTAGAATAGTGGTTAGAGAGCTGAACTATTCACCAAGTTCGCCTGCCTGACTCAAAGATGACTTCATAATGTCCAATTGTTCGCCTCTATGACCCAAAGATGACCTTATAATTCCAAAGTTCCCTGCACACCTATCAAAGTCACTCGGCCAAAAGTCTGGCTGTCTGGCTCAAAGTTTGCCCTCATGGTTTAAGGGGATGGTGCTTATTATCGAGTCTATTTATTGGTTTATATATATTTTAGTGTCCTCGCTAGACCTCCTTCAACCCTAAAACAAAACACACACCCTAGACCCCCTTTCAAGATATATTTGTAAATTTTTCAGTAGAAAAATGTCCCGAAAAATGAAAGGGTCGCTGTCGCTCGCCAGGATAAAATCGACATCTAAAGGCACTAAAGGTCTTAAAATCACCAAATTAATGAAGCGAACGTCTTAAAATATCAAAACTATTGGGGCTAAGCATGAAGGAGAAGGGGTCCAAAAAAGCAACTACCTGCCCCACAAATTTCGCCCATGCGGCCAATAGTTTGCCCACATGGCTCAAAAGGTCGGTCGCTCTGTATCAGGTCAGGCCTGGTGAAGCTATTGAAGGATAAGCTTTTACAACGGTACCTCTTATCTATTTTCGAAGAGTTTTAAGAGGGAAAAAGGGGTGTTGGAGAGAGAGGAAGCTGTTGGAGTGGCTTTGTTATGTGTGTTATTAGTCTGTATACGTCGTAGAGGTGTCCCCCGACTGGGTGCGAACGCTAGGACGTACTAGGCTACGACACCCACTAAATTATGTCCACCTTGGCTGGGATCGAACCCAGGTCAAGCAGATTCACGCGCCGCAGCTCTTGCCAACGACAAAGATTACAAACACAGATTGCATGGAATGCATACCTCCATCGAGCGAGTTTTCTTCCTAACACCGGCATGCCTTATGAAACTTCCTTTACGGGGGATGCAAATATACAACTTACTGGTATTGTATATACTTGTATGTCATGTACGAACATTGGCATATGCATCCACGTCTGCTAGGATGTCATTGTATTTAATCTACATAACTATCACAGGCATGTCTTTAATCTGACAGCCGATGTATCTCGTATAACCATGTGTGCATGTATGTGCTTGTGTGTGCGTGACTATAACCTTAATCTCACTCTCCCTCTCTCTCTCTCTATATATATATATATATATATATATATATATATACAGTATATATATAATCCATATTAAAGAAATCTAAAATGTAACTCAAAGCTAATTGTTGCATACAATATCCAAACATCACAATAACATATTTATACAGAGAGAGATTGGAGTTATGACTGCAGCCTATACAGACCCAACACAATCATTGCACCTCGTCTGTCTTCCAATATTGACTTTCACCAGCCACTTCTCGTTCGGTCCCAATCGCACATTATTCTGAGAATATTGATGGAGCAAGATTAAAGGAAACGAGTGAAACGAATGATTAAAGATTAAAGATTAAAGGAAACGAGTGAAACGAGTGAAAGGAATGATAAATGTGAGATTGAGGTGCCTTTGTTATTATAATTATGTAACCGTGAAACCCTTGATCCAGGATATATATATACTATCATATACGATCTGTGAAAGACATTTTCTGTCTGTGGAAATCGGAGTATTGAATACAATACAAAAACAGACAATGTAGAATTCCTATTGTAAACATCACATTATTTTCAGATAAAATATATCCCTATTAGAGCTTATACAAACTTTATGACGTGGAAATATGGTTACCTCATTAAAATTTAGGAATATAGAGAGATTAAAAAACATGAAGGATGTATATGAAAATGAAATTGAAATAAATTAAATATAATGTATTGCCTTTTTTATTGTTTGATAATTTAATTTATTCCTAGTCAAACATATCCCAATATTCTATTCGGTATGACTAAACTACTGAGTCGGAGAAAACGGTGAGAACTATATCCCTATTGGTTTGATCATTCCAGTATGCTTCAAATAGGCAATCAAAATGTAAGCGATTCATGAAGCATAGATACGCAATAGCATCACATAACTAACTTTATTTTGCTTTATGGATGCTAACGTGTACTTTAATGCTGCGTAAATATACACAAAAATAATGGTAAACATATTTGATGATATATTTTATAAGACATATTACTGATAGAAATGTCAATACTGAGTGGAAATATTTATGCTGTGTCTAGAACTCGCCCTAGACTAACCACCGGCCCATTTATCGCATACATAAGCCTTACCATTATCTATGAAGGGTAATTTAGGTATATTAACTCTTTCACGCTTTTATGACGCAGAGGTTGCCAGATTAGCAATAATAAATAGAGTTCTCTCACTCTAATAATTACCTCTCCAAAATTAGTTTTCTGCCCACAGCTAACTCAAAGACAACTGCAGAGGTTGAGGTAACTAAACTAAAGGTTTCTAAATACCCCTGATGGTAACAAAGTTTTAAAGTATCCCTAATAGGCTCAAAGTCGCGTCATAAGCGTGACAGTGTTAAGGGGAGATTTCCACTTGAGGGATTTTTTTCTGGACTCCTTTCTCCCTCATGTTTAGCCCCATTGCTTTTCTAATTTTAAGACGTTCGACCCATTATTTTGACAATTTTAAGAACTTTCGACCCATTTGTCAATTTTAAGACCTTTCGTGCCATTTAGGTGTCGATTTTATCCTGGCGAGCGATAGCGAGCCTGCAATATAAGAGGAACCGGCTTTCAGCCGGGACATTTTTCTACCGAAAAATGTACAAATTTATCTTGAAAGAGGGTCAAGGGGGTGACATTTTAAGATTACTGAAGGAGTAGAAAACAAACTAAAAACCTCCCCTTAACATTGTCATATAGGCACGTTTGTCGTTATATATTGAGCAGTTTTGTCGTTATATATTGAGCAGTTTTGTCGTTATATATTGAGCAGTTTTGTCGTTATATATTGAGCAGTTTTTGTCGTTATATATTGAGCAGTTTTGTCGTTATATATTGAGCAGTTTTGTCGTTATATATTGAGCAGTTTTGTCGTTATATATTGAGCAGTTTTGTCGTTATATATTGAGCAGTTTTGTCGTTATATATTGAGCAGTTTTGTCGTTATATATTGAGCAGTTTTGTCGTTATATATTGAGCAGTTTTCTCAGCTGCAACTTTCTTTATCAGTTTTGGCAGGCAGTTTCCAAGATCAGGGGAAGTTTTTATTTTCTCTGGACCCTCTTATCCCATAAGTTTAGCCCTATTAAATAGGAGATTTTAAGACAATCGCCCTATTAGTTTGGTCATTTTAAGACCTCTTGCCCCATTTCTGTGCCAACATTAAGATCATTTGTGCCATAGAGGTGTCGATTTAAAAACAAATAATAATAATAATAATAATAATAATAATAATATATAAATAAAATATAAATTAATGCATAAAACATCTATAAAATAATTCACATAGCTAAAATAATCGACCTTGAGCTATAACTCTCATACCGCTGTAAAATATCCCACATATGTTGCTGGAAGAATGTTGGTAATCAAGACATTGTTGATAAAATCTCCTCTGTGATAGCGTCTTGTAGCCACTTAGCGTGTGAGATATGTCCACAATCTGGCACCGTGTTGGCCCACTCTCTGTTGTTGGTCTTTATTTACTTCTTAACTTTACTCTGCCCTCCCACATTGTATCTCTCTCTCTCGCTCTTGCTCTCTCTCTCTCTCTCTCTCTCTCTCTCTCTCTCTCTCTCTCTCTCTCTCTCTCTCTCTCTCTCTCTCTCTCTCTCTCTCTCTCTCTCTCTCTCTCTCTCTCTCTCTCTCTTGACAAATAGTTTATATATTTTATACTTAATATTAAATGACCTGTTCTTGCAAGTAGGTGGTACTGATGGCGAGGTTTTCCGAGGTCAGCTTGTGGTTAGATAAGGTATCATTGCATTAATTTATTCTGACTACTGTACACACACACAGACACACACAGAAGACACTGACGTACCCACAAAGCCACAAACACTCTCTCTCTCTCTCTCTCTCTCTCTCTCTCTCTCTCTCTCTCTCTCTCTCTCTCTCTCTCTCTCTCTCTCTCTCTCATTAAGATATTTTTAACATGATCTAATTAATCGTCTCATTATAAACAATTATATTATTTTTTCCCTCCCCTCATTATAAGACCAATTAAGCTGGTATTTTTATTAGGTATCTACATTAATTTCACTCATGCAATAATTAACTGGCAAAATTATTCGAGGTATATTTGGAAATGTCCGCTAATGATATTATTTCGTACTTTAACAGCTTATATTAATTAAGTATCAGGCCAATTAAGTCCATCGTGTCTTTTATTAGCAAATGTATAACATTCTTCTGATGAATGGCTGCGTTAAGGGGGGGTCACTGGCTTTTTTTTTATCTTTCTCTCCTTTTCTCTCTTTCCCTGGCTTGTATCCATTTGGCCCCATTCAGCCAACTGGTTTAGGACGTTTATCCCCATCCAGGTGTTGATTTCTTCCTTGCGAGCGATAGCGAGCCAGCATTGTATGGAGAAATACTATCGAAAAATTTACAAATTTAGCTTGCTGTCAAAACAAAAATATATATATGCTGGCTCGCTAGCGCTTGCCAGGAAAATATTGACACCTGGATGGGGGTAAATGTCTTAAAACAGTAGGCTGAATGGGTCCGAATGGATACAAGCCAAAGAGAGAGGAGAGAAAGAGAAAAAAAGCGAGGTGAGCTGCCTTAATCATCGTGCTAATTAGTATATTATCATTACGGTTAGGCTATATGAATACGAATTTGAGATTGGGAATCACTGGTGTATTTATATTGTTTTGGATTCTGCCATGGCAACTGCAATTTGCAATCTAACGACAGATTTTACTCCATTATTTAGTTTATTTTAGGTTCTCAGATGGATAATAACAACCATCTCAACATTTGATAATAACAACCATCTCAACATTTCCCATATGCGACTCTCTCTCTCTCTCTCTCTCTCTCTCTCTCTCTCTCTCTCTCTCTCTCATTTAGATATTTTTAACGTGATTTAATTAATCGTCTCATTAAAAAACAATGATATTCCTTTTGTCCCTCCCCTCGTTATGAGACCAATTAAGCTCGTATCTACATTAATGTATTATAGGTGACAACATTATTATAATCAATATGATAAAAAACTGGCACACCCCTGTTGACAACAACAGTTGAGGGAAACGCGTTCGTGTGATACCGCCTTTAGTTATACATCAATATATCTGTCTGCCTATCTATTTTTCTATTTATTTGCCAATCTATCTTTCTATCTATCAGTCCATGCAGAACTAGCGTCAGATATTGAAGTTAATAAAGGGTGGACAGCTTCATTGAGCCTCGTTTGTATTCCAGTGTTGCCTGGCTGGAACTTTCGCCAGTCACTTCACGCTCGGTGCCAATCACACACTGCCTAATATTATTCTAAAAAACAAAACAAACAAAACACAAAAAAAAACCCCACACAGAAAACAAAATTGAAGAAGCAAGACGAAAGGAATAAATGGAGTGAAAAGGAAAAGTCAACATTAATTATTAAGTACTCGTCTTATTCTAGGAAATTACCTTCTGAAATTGTCCATCCTGTCTTGATATATTAATGATTAGAGTGTTTAAGATCTGTAATTATTAAGTACTCATCTTAATCTGGGAAATGATATTCTGAAATTGTCCATCCTGCCTTGATAGTTTAATGATTAGAGTGTTTAAGATTTGTACGTGGTAACCCAGGTTCGAATCCCGGGACGATCACATGGTTTAATTAATTTCATTGGGAGGTGTTTGGTGTTGAGAGTGGAATTAATAAACAAAATATTGCACACTAAAATGTTAGAGTGTAGAAAAAACCATCAAAGGTTCACAGACGCCGAATAAGTTACTTTACTTTATAACAATGGATAGCCCACACTAACGGCATTTTGTTTTTCAAGATAAATGATTATATAAGGCTTTCAAATAATGCAAACAAACAAATACACACGCGCGTAAGACAATATATTCTGACACAAACACATAAGCAAAGCTGGGTAGTGAAAATTTGAGATCGCATCTTTCAGTAGATATATATAGCTACCCACTTAGAAAGATGTTTATATCTGCAATCTAGCACCGTCTTGGCTCACCCCGCTGTTTTTATTTTTGTTACTTCTTAACCCCTTGAGTACCAGCGACGTGTACTATATTTTAGTCTAGCTATATTGAGACGGTCATATTATGTAGCTTAGGAAGGTTGTGTGGTAGTGAAAAGGGTTGGTTGGGATAGTTTGAAGCCTTATTATTACTAGAGGTCCTTCCTAAGCTGAATAAAGTCGTCTAATAGTTGCCAGAATGTGATGAAAAGGACGTCCCCGGTACTGAAGGGGTTAACTCTACGCTTCCCACCCACCTTGATTCTCTCTCTCTCTCTCTCTCTCTCTCTCGTGCTCTATCTCTCTCTCTCTCTCTCTCTCTCTCTCTCTCTCTCTCTCTCTCTCACACAGTAATATAGTATTTTCCTATTGTTATTATAATGTCTGTATCGTTCTAATGTCCATATTATCAGTCCTCATAATGGTATGTGACGATGAATGTGATGCTGGCAGAGTTCTAGTGGTTAACGTAAGGGATTTCTGATTCTCTCTCTGGCTAATAAACACACACACACACACACACACACACACACACACACACACACACTCACACACACATACGTTACTTTTAATCCCACTTAACAGTTTCCTTCACTCACTTCCTTCCTCTTCGTAATTACTCCATTATTCTCTTTTAGTCAGTTATTTTACATATAATTCCATTTTTTTTTCAATATACTGTATAGTTGCATCACTTTTATCGTCATATATATATATATATATATATATATATATATATATATATATATTATTTTTATTAATCTCACCACCACACCCCCAATGAAATTAATTAAAGTATATATGATCCACCGGGATTCGAACCCGGGTTACCACACACATATTGTTGCCACCTTAACCATTACACCACCAGGACGGTTAAAGGTTTATGCACACGCCTACGACTTATTATCCATTCTCGAATACTGGATATTAATCTAATCATGTTCATATTCCCAACCGCACTATGGTAGCCTACTGTTTAAGTGAGAGGAAAGAATATTCATGGGGCACAGATCATATAGATATATAATAAGCAGAATTTCCGATATGCGAGACTCAGTTATCTTCTGTTGTATTCACGGCATTGTAAAGTTCCATCCATTCTTCTCCGTACCGTTAAATGTCACATACTCCTGTCATTCGTAATGTGTTTCTAATAGCCCGAGACTAGTACTATTTATTTCACGCAGTAGAAGTGTCGAATTAATGCCCTTCTCTCGATATTTCACACAAAGTTTCAACCAGGTATTCAGTAACTTATTGATCTGGACTGTGGCACTTGTCTCTAGTCACAGGCCTTCTTCGCATCACCACGTAACTCCTACCGACACCCCTTTTATCACATTGTCATAAAAGAGAGATATGGCAGAATTTATAGTTCGTTGAAAACCTTGGTCATATAATGTGTGTAATATCTATAGAGAGCGACAGTAACTTGTCATTAATAGGACGTGAAAATTAATAGCGTATGATGACGGTCAAGATAAAAGTGACATAGTAACTTACAATTACACAGGGTGTGAGCAAGATTATCGCCCACCTTTGATTTGGAATGTACAGATGGCTTAGGGTGTTCATCATACCCCCTAGCTACACTTTACACCGACACATGAGAGAGAGAGAGTGTTACATAGAGTTACATAGATACACAGACTGCACATACCTTGCGGTCCCTAATAGGCAGTCCGGACTTAATGCTACTCCCCACCCACCACTCCTTCTGACCATTGGTCGGTATGACATTTAGTTTAGGAAGCAATTCCCCTCAGCAGAATGAAAACAAATTCTCCCCAGCAGAATGAAAACAAATTCTCCCCAGCAGAATGAAAACAAATTCTACTGGAAAATTCATAGTAAAGAACGAAGTTGAGAAATATTATATACTATTGATGCTTAACTTTTTTGTTTTTTCTTTTCTTTTTGTTTACCTGTATTATTCCAACCTCCTCAAAATGGATGTCTAGAGAGAGAGAGGGAGGGAGGGAGGGAGGGAGGGGAAGAACGAAGTACATATGGAGAGGTCTATAAGAAAGTGAGCTAGAGTCAAGGTGATCATCCTGTCAAGATGTCAACACTCAGGGTTATATGTCTTTACACCCCCCCCCCCCTCCCCCACCCTCTACCTATCTCTCTCTCTCTCTCTCTCTCTCTCTCTCTCTCTCTCTCTCTCTCTCTCTCTCTCTCTCTCTCTCTCTCGTTAGTTTATTTTATTTTTGACGTTCACTTCTAATTTCGTTATTATTTCGTAAGTTATTCGTCATATTCCTTTTCGTTCAGGCAATACGTCCATGCTCGGTTACCCTTGCCATGTTTATTTCTCCCAATGAATCAATACATTATTTCATAAATTATATGATATTGTATTCTTTTTTAATTGGGATTTATGCTTCATATAATTTGTTACATATACTTCGTCATGAACTTTCAAAACATTACGATAATTTGCCCATTATAAAATACATTCTTATTATAATTGTATATAAGTCTTCAAATATATACTGTATGTAATCTAATTCGATGAGTTTTACTTATTTTGGTGTGCAGAATAGTCTTGATGGAAAACGCTTTGGTTAATTATTCGACACTTAAACTTTAACCTTTTAATTATTGTCATGCATAGTCAATTCGTTTAATTCACAACATTTTTGAGGCTTATTAGAAGCTTTAAAGTTAATGGACAAAATCAATTTGCAATATATAAAATGGAAAAGCGATGAATTGAAAGCATATATAAGCTATATTATTTCCTACAGCAATCAGAAAACAAATATAATTTCACCATCACTACACCTGTCACACCATCACTACACCTGTCACACCATCACTACACCTGTCACACCATCACTACACCTGTCACACCATCACTACACCTGTCACACCATCACTACACCTGTCACACCACCACTACACCTGTCACACCATCACTACACCTGTCACACCATCACTACACCTGTCACACCATCACTACACCTGTCACACCATCACTACACCTGTCACACCATCACTACACCTGTCACACCATCACTACACCTGTCACACCACCACTACACCTGTCACACCATCACTACACCTGTCACACCATCACTACACCTGTCACACCATCACTACACCTGTCACACCATCACTACACCTGTCACACCATCACTACACCTGTCACACCATCACTACACCTGTCACACACCATCACTACACCTGTCACACCACCACTACACCTGTCACACCATCACTACACCTGTCACACCATCACTACACCTGTCACACCATCACTACACCTGTCACACCATCACTACACCTGTCACACCACCACTACACCTGTCACACCACCACTACACCTGTCACACCATCACTACACCTGTCACACCATCACTACACCTGTCACACCATCACTACACCTGTCACACCATCACTACACCTGTCACACCACCACTACACCTGTTCACTGTCTGGGTTCATCACAAACTATAAAAGCAACCTCCACTATTCCTGTCCTCGGGTATGTGGAATGTTCTCTTGTTATTCCCAGAACCTGCTTCCGGTATGTTTTTGAGATTTTTGAAAATATGTTGGACGCGTTTGAATGATTTCGATTCTTCATAAAATACAACTATGTATTTTATGCACATACAATATTTACTTCTTCGTCTCTATTGCATTCCCTCATTCCCAGTCATAGTTATAATGCATTAACCTAAATTAATTAATTAATATATTTTCTTATGTTTGTTAAAAAATTTGTTATATTAAATAGTTGTCTATTTTAAGATTAAATATTCATATTTTTTTTATCAGCAGAAGTTATTCTTAATTATTAAATTGTTGTTATTATTAAATTGTTTCAAGATCGCATTTTTTGTTAACGGAGGAATGCTGGCATGCCTCAATAGTTAGTGTGTGTGTGTGTGTGTGTGTGTGTCAATTGTAAAACTTCAACAATAAACATTACATGGTGGTAGTAAACAATATATATCACCTATCCAAATGCAGATTATGTTTCACTGTCCATGAACACAGACTATCAACCTTACTGTATATTATGTTTACAGTTCTACGGTATTATGTTCGTAATTTGCGTTTAAGGCGCCATCACACTGCAAACACTACTTTCTACATTTGTCATTCCAGACGTATCATATCCCCTTTGGCGCCATCACACTGCAAACACTCCTTTCTACATCTGTCATTCCAGACGTATCATATCCCCTTTGGCGCCATCATACTGCATACACTCCTTTCTACATCTGTCATTCCAGACGTATCATATCCCCTTTGGCGCCATCATACTGCATACACACCTTTCTACTTTCTATATCTTTCATTCTAGACGTATGTTCCCCTTTGGCGCCATCCCATTCAACACATTGTAAGTTATGACGCCCGGGAGACTCAATTATGCAAGTATGCAAGTGCGTGGAGTGCTTTGGCCTCTCCTCTGACACATTACTCATTGGTCTGTAACCCTTTCTGTACCGGGGCCGTCCTTTTAACTTTGTTCTGGCTACTATTCGTTGTTCTTATGCAGCTAAAAAAAAGGTCTTTTTTTCTCTTAAATATAGTGATCGGTTAATCAATCATGTATGTGGTATACAGAATATATATTAGCACTTTCTGTTCAATTATGATTTTAACCCTTTGAGTACCAGCGACGTGTGCTATATTTTATTGTAGCTGTATTTAGACGATAATATGCAGCTTAGGAAGGATCTGTGGTAGTTGAAAACGTTGGTTGAGATAGTTTGAAGTCTCATTAATTGCTGGAGACCCTTTTAAGCTGAATAAAATCGTCTAATAGTTGCCAGAATATGATGAAAAGGTCGTCCCTGGTACTGAATGGGTTGAAGTTATTTTGTCTGTCATAGACTGTTGTGCTATAAAAGGAACCCAGGGAATCATATGGTTAAATGCTATATGTATTAAGCATGGAAATGCGTACGATAAAAATAAATCTATCTGCAACCTCTTCTCCCTTAATGGGAGATGATTCACTTTTTGGTCGATTTGTTCATGTATTAATTATCTTTCTAGTTTCCTCGCTAGACTTCCATCAAGACGCCCTCTTGATGGAGGGCGTAAATGTGTACATTTTTCGGTAGAAAAATTTCCCGGCCTAAGGCCGGTTCCTCTTAAATTACAGGCTCGCTATCGCTCGCCAGAAAATAATCGACACCTAAATGGCAAAAAAAGGTCTTAAAATTGAGAGAAATGGGGCGAAACTTCATAAAATCGCCAAACTAAAGGGGCTAAACACGAGGGTTAAAGGGGGGCCAGAAAAGCGACCCATCCCTTATTTACTGGCCCCCTGTCATCTACTTCTTACAGTCAGCTGTCATAATAATCTCCAACAATATTGCCACGAGTGTTAGAATTATTTAAGGGGGGATGGTTCACGTTTTGGTAGATTTTGTCATTTATTTATTATTTTTCTAGTTTCCTCCCTAGACCCCCATCAAACTTCAAATAAAAACATCCATTAGATCCTCCTTCTAGATTTATTTGTACATTTTTCGGTAGACAAATGTACCGGCCGAAGGCCGGTTCTTCCAAAATTACAGGCTCACTGTCGTTCGCCAGGAAAAAATCGACACCTAAATAACACGCAAGGTCTTAATATTGATAAGTAAATGGGTCGGAAGGTCTTATAATCGACAAACTAATGGGGTAAACATCTAAAAATCGACAAACTAACGGGGCTAAAGATGAGAAAGAAGGGGGACCAGAAAAACGGTCCATCTCTCCTGAATATTCCGTTGCTGCACCATTACCTCTGCGTTGGCGAGGCGATGGGAGGAGGAGGAGGCTAGACCCAAGTATTTTATCTGCACTATTAATTGTTGTTGCCATTTCTAGTGTTGGTGCCAATTACTGTGGCTATCATTCTCTCTCTCTCTCTCTCTCTCTCTCTCTCTCTCTCTCTCTCTCTCTCTCCGAACGTAACTTATATTTGAAAAGGGAGACAACAAACAAATACCTATAAATGATATACGTAAAATAAATATAATTTATGCTCTCTCTCTCTCTCTCTCTCTCTCTCTCTCTCTCTCTCTCTCTCTCTCTCTCTCTCTCTTTGATCCTAGTACACCTGCTCTGCGCCTCTACACACTAACCTTCTCTTCTGTCTCTCTAATCTGTTGGCGAACCCGAGTTATATTGGTTGGTATATGAGGCCGTGGTGTGTGGCTGGGTGTGTGTGTGTGTGTGTGTGTGTATGTATGTGCGCGGCGGGGGGTCTGTGTGCGTGTGTCTTTGTTGTCTGACTTTTTGTTGTGATGTTTGTGTTTCTATTTACAAGTCTGTCTGTAAGTCTTATGCATATATAATATATATATATATATATATGTGTACTAATGTTAATTAGCCTATCCTTCAAATACGAATACATAATTTTGACTTATATCATACAAGATAGGTAGAGAGACGAAGAATGTGAGAGCGGCGTATTTGGTGTCGCTCACACAAGTATTATTTGGAAGTTAAATACACTTTTACATAAATTTTCCGACACATCCAAGGTTGGAGGACGGGTGGGGGAAAACTTTGCAAGATATACTTGTATTGGGCGGGAGGTAAAGGTCTGTGGATTTTTTTTACAGATAACTTGAAACGAGCGCCTGCAAGCTCAAACATGCACACACACACACACACACACACACATGCGTATTTTCATGTGTATTTTCATGTGTATTTTCAGCTCATGAGGCTGCCATTCTTTAATAAACCGTTTATTATTATTATTATTATTATGCATAAATACACAGATAGAAGCATAACTAAAATACGGATTACCAACCCCTGCCATCTTGCCTTCGTAGGATGCATGGGGATTAGTTGCCCACTCATGGCTCGAAGCAGCCCATCTCTGAAGCTGCCTCACTCCAGTGCTACACTGTCTCACCTCCTCGACTCGGACCTTCACTCTCAGAATGCCACCTATATATACAGTATATATATATATATATATATATATATATATATATATATATATATATATATATATATATATATACAGTATATATATACAGAGAGAGAGAGAGCGACAGAGAGAGAGAGAGACAGAGAAAGCAAGAGCAAGTAAAATGTCAATGTTTATATCTTCAGCCACAAGTTTGTTTACTTTATTTTCTCAAAGTGGGAGTTTTTATCTGCAACTCTAATATTGTTTTAATGAAGCAGATCCCTATAACGTTGCTGCCAGCACGATAATAATATACCAACTCTATGGTTTTGCTTAAAGGGGCCCACCTCGATTTTTTGTCTCTTTCTCTCCCTCTCTCTTTGGCTTGTATCCATTCGGCCTCATTCAGCCTACTGTTTTAAGACGTTTACCCCCATCCAGGTGTCAATATTTTCCTGGAGAGCGGTAGCGAGCCAGCATATATATGTTTTTGTTTTGAGAGCAAGCTAAATTTGTACATTTTTCGATAGAGAAATGTCTCCGGCGAAGCCGGATTTCTCCATACAATGCTGGCTCGCTATTGCTCGCCTGGAAGATATCGACACCTGGATGGGGATAAACGTCGTAAATCATTTGGCTGAATGGGGCTGAATGGATACAAGAAAAGGAGAGAAAGAGAAAAAAACAGGTGACCCCCCTTAAGGCCCGCTGAAAAAAAAGATGCAAGACATTATGAGAGTGAGTGCAATTATGCAGAGTATGCAATATTCCACGAGGACATTATTATACATAATAGCTTCCAACAGTGGGTGAACCTTTGGCTGACAGTGTGAGTGTGAAGATTGCGGTGGCTCGCGCTTGGCTGTAGTCACATGATTGTCTACACATCGCTATAATCTGTACCTGTGAGCGGGCCTATTACCTTCACTGGCCACCAGATGTCAGCATGGTCTTTAAGGGGGTAGGGTATATATTGTTGGTCTATTTATTCATAATATACAGTACATATTGTTTAGTTTCCTCGCTAGACCTCCATCAAGCTTTAAGAACCCCCAAAACCCCCCTCCGAGATATATTTGAACTTTTTTGGGTAGAATAACGTACCGGTTCCTCCTATAATTACAGGCTTGCTATCGCTCGCCAGGAAAAAATCGACACCTAAATGGCATGAAAGATCTTAATATCGATAAAGAAATGGGGCGAAAGGTCTTAGCATTGCCAAACTAATGGGCCGAACGTCTTAAAATCTGAAAACTAATGGGGCTAAGCATGAAGGAGAAGAGGTTCCAGAAAAAACCCTCTCCCCTTAAGTGCAGCCAGGATTCAACATAAATCTTGATATCCCTGAACAATAAACAAACTCTCCCCATAAACTCCAGACAAAGTTTCTGGGAGAGACATAACCCAGAGCTGGTCTTATGGTTCGCTGCTCAAAACTCTTTCATCTCAACTTGCTAAAGGGGTCAGTGGATGATTTTTTTGGTCTCTTCATTCATTTATTCATAATTTGTTTTAGTTTCCTTGCTAGACTTCCTTCAAACTTAGAAAAACACTCCCTCAAGATAATTTTTTACATTTTTCGGTAGAAAAAATTCCCGCCCAAAGGCCGATTCCTCTTAAAATTAAAGGCTCGCTTTCGCTCGCCAGGAAAAAATAGACACCTAAATGGCATGATAGGTTTTAAAATTGACAACGAAATGGGGCGAAGGTGTTAAAACCGCCAAAATAATGGGCCGAACGTCTTAAAATGTCAAAACAAATGGGGGTAGACACGAGAGAGAAAGTGATTCAGAAAACCGGCCACTCTCCCCTTCATAATGTCGTATGTGTGTGTGTGTGGGGGGGGGGGGGGGTATCCCGTAGACTCCAATGTTTACTTTTTCTTAGCTGCTGGCGGAAACTTAGCACATCCCCTTTCTTGGTTACTGTAAGCTATAGTCCATTCGCTGTAAGTAGGCGATAAATCATGAACTCTATCCTCTGTAGCTCAAAAAGGGCTAGAGTAAATTGGCTGTAAATTTCCACATCTATTCCTTGACTGACTCTCCCCAAATGGTAGAAATATTAGCTCGATTGTTCTAGACATTTTTGAGTTACAGAGGTTCGAGGTCATGATTTCTCGCCTACTTACACCAAATATACTACATCATGAAGAGTTTGTACTGAAATATGTTAGTAATTAGGGCCTGTTGCCAAGAAATAATGTAGGGGAAACAGGACGAGGTTTAAGGGGGGTCACCGTCTTTTTTATATTTCTCTACTTTTCTCTTTTTCCCTGGCTTGTATCCATTCGGCCCCATTCAGCCAACTGTGTTAAGACGTTTATCCCCATCCAGGAAGAAATCAACACCTGGATGGGGATAAACGTCTTAAAACAGTTGGCTGAATGGGGCCGAATGGATACAAGCCAGATAAAAAGAGAAAATGAGAGAAAGAGAAATAAAAACAGGTGATACCCCCCCCCCCCCTTAAGACTATTCCAACCATGTAATTTGATACTCTGTCGCTCTGTTATTTAGGTTACAAAGCAGAG